>OY720040.1:11379687-11776834 GCA_963082485.1 Eudonia mercurella | reverse complement strand
ATTTGTTCGCAACAAAATTTGCTTTAAAAATCATTTTGAACATTTTATAAAATAGCTTGCTTATTTCTTAACTGATCTTTAATATTTGTAAAAATATTATGATCGGATGTTAATGACGGTAGTTGTTGACATTGAATGGGCGCCTTTGGCTTACAAAGTAAAAAGTGTTGACTAATTTCGGCGGGCTGGTTAGAACCACGATAGCTCAATTGGAGGAGCACCTGACCCGGAATGTCAGAAGGGTGCAGGTTCAAATCCTGCTCGTGGAAATTTTTTCAATATTTGTGTTTTTGTAATTTGTTCGCAACAAAATTTGCTTTAAAAATCATTTTGAACATTTTATAGAAGGTTCTACTTGACATATTTACATAAGTCTTAAATAATTATAGGCTACTTTTTATTCAACAATTTTTTAAATATTTCCGGGATTTGTGATCAAAACTTTTATGACAACCCGACCAGTAAATAGGTTACGACGTTAAACTAAGTACTTTTTAAATATCTTGTATTAATTTTTGTTAAGTAATTGGAGAGATTTGGCTAGCATAAACCGCCGATTTGGGACTGACCTGGTGTGACGTGGTCTTCTTCTTCAGGGGCCCCTGTCCTTCGATGACGAATGTAGGAATCTCACAGGCTGGCGTCGACAGACGTCTGCTATTTGTGCTGAACACTTGACGATATTTGATTTTAGTTTTTATAGGCTCAAGCTATCGGAGCGAGCTAGCGACCGCCGGTGCGTTGTGTACGTAGAGAGAGAGACTATGGCAACATTTTAATTTCCAGTGTTGCGCGCGTATAAAGAAAAAAAACGTTCCGTTTCAGACATGTCCCGCTTTGGAATATGCTAGTGATATATATTAACAAAAAAAAAAGAGAATACGTAGTATTGTGTGCATACAAATACAAAAGTACCGAACATGCCGCCGGCCATAAAATACTGCTTATTTTATCTTTAAGGACTATCATTCAGAATGCTATACTAACTTAGGCTAAAACATGTAATGCTATATCTAAGAAATGCCTATTCAACAGGCAATGGGCAGACCTTAACTACAGGTCGCTTAGTGAGTGTATTGCCGACGCGTACAGTTACGACTCTAGTAATACCGTCGGTGCCGGGATGCAGCTGATGCACGCGCGCGAGACGCCACTGCAGTGGTGGCAGTGTGTTGTCTATCAACACGACTACAGAACCCTCCCGAAGGGTTGTGTTAGTATTGTCGTGGAACCATTTACCTCTTGGTTGTAGCTGGTGTAAATATTCTACGCTCCAGCGTTTCCAAAAATGTTGAACAGCTTGTTGAATAACTTGCCATCTAGCAAGGCGTTGGGGATTGTCGTTAGACAAGTCAAATTCAGGTAAAGACGTTAATGGTTCCCCGATAAGGAAATGTCCCGGTGTAAGGGGTAATGGATCAGTCGGATCATTACTAAGCTGACAGAGAGGTCTTGAATTACAGACCGCTTCAATTTGACAAATCAAAGTATTAAATTCGTCCTGAGTTAGTTTTAGTGTACCTATGACACGATGCAAGTGTCGCTTTAGACTACCTACGGCTCGTTCGACGAGACCAGCAAAATGCGAAGCATATGGAGGATTAAACTGCCAGGTGATCTGCATGTCAGTCAGCTGGTTGTTTATAGCAGTCTGATTTGACTCGTTTCGCAGAAACGTGTAAAGTTCGGAAAGATACCTGTCACAACCTACAAAGTTCCGTCCACAATCGGAACGGATTATTTTGCAATACCCACGTCGGGATATGAACCTACGCAATGCGTTAAGAAAAGATTCGGTTGAGAGATCGGGAACTAATTCTAAATGGATTGCTTTCGTTGATTGACAAACAAACACGCATACGTATGATTTGTAAATTTTTGCGTTACGAAGTTTACTCGACTTAAGGAAAAAGTGTCCCGCAAAGTCAACGGACGTATTTAAGAAGGGACGAAGTGAACGAACCCTATTAGTAGGTAATTGGGCCATTGATGGCTGTGGTGCGACAGGTCGTGCACGAACACAAGATACGCAGCGTCGTGTACGCATACGTACCGCATCGCGAGCACACAGGATCCAGTAGGTCTGTGCGAGAGCAAACTGCAAAGTTTGAGGTCCCACATGTAAATGTGTTTTATGATAGACATCAATTAAAAGATTAGTGAAATGGTGTTTCTTGGGTAACAGAATTTGATGCTTGGCATCATACGGTACGTTAGCCCTATTTATTCTGCCGCCGACCCTGAGGATTCTGGCATCGTCCAAGAAAGGTTTCAGTTTCTGAAGACGTTTTGTACATCTGTCGTCGTCCTCGAGACGCGAGATGTCCTCTGAAAAACATTCACTCTGGACAAGTGATATAATTCTACTGAGAGCTTGTTTTGTCTCAGGAACTGTGACATATTCAGTCGTAGGACTACAGGCTTTCCGACATTTGTTTATGAATCGTAACATATACGAAATGACGCGTAGCATCCTTGGAAGCGATGAGAATCGCTCAATGAACTCTAAGCTCTTAGGTTCATTGGTTTGTGTGAGAAGAACATGCTTGCGACGTTCTTCGTCGGTGTGACATACGACGTTAGTCTTAGGCCACTCAGACTCATTTTCACTGAGCCAACTAGGTCCTGTGAACCATAGTTGAGGGTTCAACTGAGATGGGAGAACACCACGAGACGCGGGGTCTGCGGGGTTGTCTGCTGATTTAACGTGGTGCCACTGCGAGGCAGGTACGTTACTGGTTGTCTCTGCTATGCGGTTAGACACGTATGTTCGCCACTTGTCTGGAGACGTACGTAACCAGGCAAGAGTTATAGTAGAATCGGACCAAGCGTAGACTTGGTCGAAAGACACTCTACTGCTGTAAGCAGTAAGGACCTTTTTTATCAATTTGGACAGTAGGTGAGCACCGCAGAGCTCTAATCTCGGAATGGTGAGCCGTTTCAAGGGTGCAATTTTTGTTTTGCCTATGAGAAGATGTGTGCTAATGGCACTGTTCGAGTCAACGACACGAATGTAGACGCAGGCAGCGTACGCCTTTTCAGATGCGTCTGAAAAGCCATGAAGTGACACGTGATTTGTGCTAGGAAGCACATGACGAGGTAACGCAATGTCTTGTAGTAACGGCAGTTCGTCGATGAACCGAAACCACAAGTCACAGATACCCTGTGGAGGGGTAGCATCCCAACCTGAGCCTGATACCCATAAAAGTTGGATTAAATGCTTCACGAATACAGTCACCGGACTTAGGAATCCAAGGGGATCGTAAATCTTTGCAATCTCTGCCAACATTATGCGCTTTGTACACTTGCGTGTATTAGCTACTCCATCCGTTTGATAGGAAAATACGTCAGACTTAGGGTTCCACTTGAGCCCCAAGACCTTGACAGCAGTGTCAGTGTCAAGTGCTGACAGAATAAGAGCGTCATCATGATTGGAAGTATCATGGGTTAAATGCGCTAAAAATTCGGAACTATTACTAGTCCATTTGCGGAGTTCGAAGGTTCCTGCTTTACAGATGGACGTTAGTTGATGCTGAAGAGTGATAGCCTCTTCAACCGTATCAACTCCAGTAACGATATCATCAACGAAAATTTCGTTAAGAAGTACTTGCGAAGCAAGTGGGAAGTTGGCAGCTTCATCGATTGCTAATTGACGCAGTGTTCGCAAAGCTAGGAAAGGCGCAGAAGCGACGCCGAATGTGACAGAGCACATACGATATTCCTTTACGGGATCGTGGGGAGAAAATCTCCAAAGAATCCGATGGAAATCACGGTGTTCTTTACAAAGACCGATGTAGCGATACATCATTTTGAGATCAGCCGTAAAGACTATTTTATGAAGTCTGTACTTTAGTAAAATTTCAGAAATGTCTTGATGCAATTTGTGACCAGTGAGAAGATTGTCATTAAGAGAGCGACCTGATGTAGTCTTGCATGAGGCGTCGTACACAACACGATACTTCGTAGTAATCGTAGTAGATGTAGAACCTTTCACCACTACATGGTGGGGTAGATAGTAGGGAGGAGTGCTAGGATTCACTGAGTCCGTGACTGGCTCCATATGTCCCAAGTCTAAATATTCTTGGATACATTTGTTATAGTTCTCCCGTAAGGCAGGGTCGCGAGACAGGCGTGCCTCTAATTTAGTTAAACGCGAGAGTGCTATAGCACGAGAATCACCCAATGGCGGAGCATTCTCCTTGAAGGGTAGCGAAACTATATATTTTCCATTTACATCGCGTGTGTGAGTATCGACGAAGATCGACTCACAGCGTAGTTCATCTTTTGTAAGATGTGGATGTTCTGGTATGGATTCCAACTCCCAGAACCTTTGAAGATTCATATCAAGTTGGCAAGTACTCAAGTTGACACTTAGTGGTTTCATACTTTCATATGAAATTCTACCACCTATCAGATAACCAAAAATGCTGTTGATGGCCACGGGTGTGCCCGGTGGGCCCTTGATATTATCTAGTAGCAGGATGCTATCCAGATAATCAGATCCCAGTAGCAGTTCAACAGGCCGTGTTGAGCGCAATTCTGGGTCTGCTAGATCTAGATTTTGAAGGTGTTGAAACGTCTGAATATTCCTAATTGATTTAGGAATGTTAGCAGTGTAGCTTGTTAGGTTAGGTAGGATAAAAGCTTCGATGTGAAGCTTCGGCTCGGGTTTGTTGTGAGGGGTAACCTCGCACAACACGTAACCACGAGGTTGTACTTCACCACCAATACCGGTTAGAGTGGTTCCCGCCTGCGCGGAGTACCGCGGCAGGCCGAGACGTTGGACGCAAGACTCAGAAATGAGCGTGGTCTGCGCACCTTGATCTACAAGGGCACGAACGGACCGCGGCGTGTAAGGCCCCTGGTTCAAGGATCGTACGTTTACAAGCGCAGTCGTGAGTAAGACTGTACAGTTCTTACTAGAGGGATGCCCCGTAGCCCGCTGTAGGGGAAGGGGCGGGAACGTTTCCGCTACTGAGCGCAACTCAGGGGAAGAAGATTCTGTAGTCAGTAAGACGTTTGGAGTAGGCGCATCTTCATGTAATAAAGAATGGTGCCTTTGAGTGCAGACGCGGCAAGTATGACGCGACTTGCAGTCTCTTTGTTCATGACCAGAAAATAAACAATTGGTACAATGTTTATTTTGTTCCACGAAATGTTTTCGTTCCTTTATAGTGAGCGCATTAAAGTTCTCACATTTATATAAGGGATGTGAATTGTCTTTACAATATGAGCATTTAATTTTATTTAAATAATTCAACGCAGTTGTTGCATGTACGCTTATAGCACGCGAGTTATGTGCAAACGAAGAGTTAGTGCTGCGCGGTGCATTATATTGCACGTCACAGTGCGCGCGAGTAAGCGACATCGCATGCTTTCCTGCCGTAGCATGGCGCGATGAGGTCACTGCAGCTGACCGGGCCGAGCCGGCCGCTCCGCCAGCCGCAGCGAGCGCGGACGCCGTGCGCTGTGCAGGCCCCGCGGATATACTTGTACGCGCGGACGCAGTCATCACTTCATATGCCGCTAATTCCTTATCGAGGAAATCGAGTAATTCGATCACGTCAGGAATTTCACATGGAGTTTTTAATGATAATTCGAAACGCCTACGAATATTAGGTGTAATTTTGCGTAGCAAAATATTTAACAGTACGAAACTCCATTCGTCAACTGGTAAACCCAATGATTTCAAAGCAGTGATATTCTCGCGATAACAATTCATCAAGTTACGTAAATTTGATTCAACATTTTTCTCGTTAACTGACTCACAGTCAAAAATGTTGTCAAAATGTTTTGTGGAAATAATTCGTTTGTTTTCATAACGCGAAATTAATGCTTGTATGGCATTTTCGTAATTAGAATCCGTAACAGGAATTGATTTGATAAGATTATACGGTTCATCTTTTAAAAATAATAACAAATACCGAAAGCGCTCGACATTTGTTAAGGTGACGTTGTCATGTACAAGTGATTTAAGTAAATCGTAGAAAGCATTCCATTCAGTTAAAACACCTGTGAATGTTTGAAGCGATAATCGCGGTAAACGAATATGCGATTGTGTTGATTGCTGAGCGCAGCAGGTCGTATGTGACACCCCAGTAAAGCCATCATAGACGGACGTAATGCTTTGTTTGCGCTCCTCCTTAAGCGTGTCTAAGGCAACTTGGACCTTAAAGTACAATGAATCAAATTGATTTCTTACAGCTATATTCTCATCCCGGTTGAATGACTCATTTTTTGCCGATAATTTTTCAATTTTCAATTGAACTTGGAAAAATGATTTTTTGATTGAAGCTAACTCTTTAACTCGAACTCGAAATTCGGCTACATTATTTGAACAATCTACAATTTTTTTAATATTGTTTATCGCTAAATCACGTTCGAATGTCAATTGTTCAATCTCCATAGCGGACATTTTGTTAGAAATTGAGTTATTGTACTGTGGAAAATAATAATGTTATCAGGAGACAAAATATGATTAAACTAATGAATGTATGTATGTATCTGTATAGTGTATAGGTACGTAATGTTATGTTAAGATTACTAAAATGGCTAGGTACTAGCACAATGTTAGTTAAAAAAAAATACAATTTGTTGCAAGTTAAAAGTAAGCTGTAATCTAACATGTAATGTTAAATACAAAGATAATATTTCCCGTCGGTAGAACCCAAGCTAAAGAAATTTGAATCCTGTGCCGTACGCAATACGAGCGACAGTTTTCTCGATACTGTAATTATGACAGCAACCGACAACTTGGTTTTCCGGTATGTTATACCTGAACCCCAAAAATTACATTTAGTACGTAAATACTAAATGTAATGTAATGCACGTTGTACAAAATAAAGAAATGAGTTGCAACAAACTATATTTAGACCTATTAGTACTAGGCAAATGACTTCAGGCGCGCCGCTCTAAGTAGGTAAGTATCTACCGCCCGATTCCGAAAATTATTAACGAATGTAATTTCGCCAAAATGCTCAAAACCATATAAAACTATATATAATTAGAATGATCTCATTGCGATCGAACTGTACGTATCGGTATTTTCGAGAAATAAGGCACTACTTCGTTGGAAACTCGTTACTTATAATTGTAAGTGGAGGTAGTTTCTCGCAACTTACGAACAAAGACAAGTGAATTTACTTGAATTGATATTGTACAGCACAAATAATACGTATAAATCGATACCAGATAGTAATATCCGGCTCGAATTCGTTTATGTTAAGTAATTGGAGAGATTTGGCTAGCATAAACCGCCGATTTGGGACTGACCTGGTGTGACGTGGTCTTCTTCTTCAGGGGCCCCTGTCCTTCGATGACGAATGTAGGAATCTCACAGGCTGGCGTCGACAGACGTCTGCTATTTGTGCTGAACACTTGACGATATTTGATTTTAGTTTTTATAGGCTCAAGCTATCGGAGCGAGCTAGCGACCGCCGGTGCGTTGTGTACGTTGAGAGAGAGACTATGGCAACATTTTAATTTCCAGTGTTGCGCGCGTATAAAGAAAAAAACGTTCCGTTTCAGACATGTCCCGCTTTGGAATATGCTAGTGATATATATTAACAAAAAAAAAAGAGAATACGTAGTATTGTGTGCATACAAATACAAAAGTACCGAACAATTTTAAATTACGTAAGTCTCAGTAGTGTATATATGGCTTACAAATTCTTAATATTCAAAACATTTTTCATAATGAAATAGGAACAGTTTGCAAGATTAAGGTTTATCAGACGCTTGCTTGACACCCAGAGGCAATCAGGAATTTCTCCTTAGCACCATATTGCAATTTTCCATAAGGCAGAGTCTTCACGAGCGAAACAAACATAATTTTTATTTAATTTTATTCTAAAGCATATGTTTGGTAGTCATGTCCTTAAAAATAAATTGAGATATTAGTAAAAGTTAGTATTGTTCCTTTTCTGTACAAAAAACTTGTTTTTTTTTGTGTTTGTGACTTGCTTAATTTAAGTTTTCTGTATAAGTATATAAATAAAAAAACAAATGCTGTTCGTTAGTAAGCGCATCACTTGAGAATGGCCTAACGGATTTCGATGAAACTTTGCATATAGACAGACCATGACCCGGACTAGAACATTTTTTTATCCCGGTAACTTGTTCCTGTAAGATAGTATAGTCCTTACTAACGAAGTCGCTGACAATTATACCTAACATTCGAGTAATATATACTGAAACGTAAATCTTATTGCAAACAAATTATAATTCGAAGTCACCTCTGAATCAAGTTGTTAAGTTTATTTCATTTTTGTCACGTTCCAGAGCAACGGATATACAAGAAGTAGTTTGAAAACCAAAGAAGTGGTACAATCAACTCTTTACACCGAAGGAACGTGTTGTACTTTCTGTGAATAATATGCAAATGTGGGAGATTAAAGAAAAGATAGATTTCTTGTATAATTCACATGGGTACTATAATTGCTTTGTCATCTAATAAGTGACGTCTCATATAGAGATAGAAGCTTCAGAATTGAAATGAAATGAAATTGGAATGAAATGAAATTTATTGCTAAAATTTAAGTATTACAATTTAAAGTTCAGTGTTTGAAGTCACCTAGTAAGCATAAAACTGCCTGTAACAAGTGACTTCGCTCTTCTATAGCTAATGTATTTATATTTAATAGATAAACTTAATGCAACTAAACAAAACTATTATACAAATCAAACTTATTAACTATAGTAACTATGTGTGTTTGTGGTTGTGTGAATGTGTGTGTGTGTGTGAGGGTGTGGGAGGGTGTGTGTGTATGTGTGGGTGTGAAGGTGTGTATGTGTGTGTGTGTGTGTGCATGTATGTGTTTTATTTAGTATGTTGTAATAAATTCTCTGTATCCTCATAACTTTGTGGTGTAAGAAAATCAGTAACTAGCTTCTTACATTCTTTCAGTGTAAAAGTTTTACTATAAATCTCTACGTTTAAATTGATGAGACAGTGTTGAGTATTCCGGGTGAAGTTCGCTTTCATCTTCGGCCTTATCGTCACTTATCATCAGGCGAGATGATGAAGGCCACTGCTTAACCGTAGGTAATATACAAAGTGGCTCGTGTGTTCCGGGTACGATATTGCAAGCTAAGTAACCTTCGCTTTTCGGTCACTGATTGGTCACCAAATTAAATATGCATAATAATTCATGTCGTGGCAGCTTATAAATAACACAACACTATTACTTTTTAGTTTTAGAATTCATATTATTTTTATCACTTGCATTTTGTCATCACATAATTGCACCTATCATGTTATATCTGCACCAGCCTGTGGTTGAATAGTAGAGAATGACTCAGGCATTAAGTCCGCCATGTAATATATAATGCAAAAGTGTTAAATATACAACGTGTAATAGAAAGGTGTGGTCAAAATGAAAAGATCCAAAGCGTATCCGATCTAGATCTTGTATGCAGAGTTACTAAGTCATGATTATTAACTTTAATGTGTTATGCAATTTTTAATTGTGACGTCACATCAAAATAAACAAGTCTCAGCCCTAGTGGTTTAGTAATATTTTTGTACTTACATTTATAACCACTGCTACCGCGCAGACGTGTATGACTTCACTAATATAAATATTAAATTTACTATTGCATGACAAAGTAAAGTTAATAATTATGTCTTATTAACAACACATACAAGTTCTAGATGGGATACACTTTGGAACTTTTCATTTTGACTACACATTTTTGTTACACGTTGTATAAATAAATGTGCTTGTAAATATTGTTTTGGTGTATGTTCTTGCTAGCTGATTTAAATAAATAAATAAAAATATTTTTGGGTTTTACGTTAATGTTAACCAGCTGATCCTAGTTGTTTTGGTCAGCATGATGGTTTTTAGGCTGATCTCCTTATATGCTTACATGCTTTATATGCTTATGCTTGTTCATGTAAGAAAACCAGAATCCAGTTTTTTGTTTATATTTTTTTTACAGTTTACGATAAACAAAACATATCTAATATAATCTTATCTCATGTACAAGAGTTTATTATTGTAAATTTATTGTAATATTGTATGATTTGGTAACGGCATAGATTATTTTTTGTAAACTTCTATAAAAATTGTGCAGTTTTGCACCCATTCTTCTCCACAGGTAAAAAACTTTAGGACGACTCTTTTGAGTATTTGAATAAAAAACTTTGACTTCGAACACCTACAATATCTATTCAACTCCGCTCGTGTGTCTGAAGCCTTACCTAGGTCGTCATATTACGACATGGCCGCTATGTGTGTGATGTGTTCACATATTTAATCCATCAAAGTCGGCATCCTTGACGTACGGTATCCACTTAGAATCACTCGTAGTGACGCCCGGATTATGGGGGGAGATGAATCATAGATGAATCACTAAAAAGCTGGCACTATTATTACCCTACTCTGTCATGATCTTTATGGTCTTTAATTTGATTCTTGAGTGGTTAACGCGTCCGGTCTGCGAGTGCTGAGATTGAGCAACCTTCGCAAAGGCCGGTCATCAAACGGGTGATCAAAAATGTATCATCTCGAGCTCCACCGTGCTTCGGAAGACACGTAAAGCCGTTGGTCCCGGCTGCATTAGCAGTCGTTAGCAACCACCAATTCGCACTGGGCCCGCGTGGTGGTTTTCGGCCCGTTCTCCCCATAGGAAAGGCTCGTGTCCCAGCAGTAAACACAATAAAAATGAGCTAATTATGATGATGATGATGATGATGAACTTGATTATTATAAGATTCAAATTGTGTCTCACTAGCCATAATATAAATCCACAGCCCACTCACTCCACATTGTACCTTACTAGGTACAAACAAGGTCGCGTCGCTGGATGCGAGCACCACAATACCGATCCTTGTGGAAATCCTTAGGGGAGGCATTTCTCTAGCAGTGGACATCTTTTCATGTTCATTGGCGTGTGAGTAAACAAAAAGCGAGTAAAGCCAGAAACTAACGCGTTGGTGAACAGCGAGGAGCGCATGTGTAGTTCCAGTCTTGCGATGTTCGACTATTCGCACTCACACCTGATGGGCGGGTCAGATATACGTTCCTAGACAAACCAGCATTTAATCGCCAAGAGTACATAACAAGTGAAGGGAAAGCTCTCGCCGGCATCGGCAGAGTGAACAGACAGCAATCAACCTTTTATAATGCTGTATATATGCTGTATAGAGGAGCTCGATGGCGCAGTGGTTAACGCGCCCGGTCTGCGAGTGCTGAGGTTAAGCAACTTTCGCAAAGGCCGGTCATCGGATGGGTGACCAAAAATTTATCATCTTGAGCTCCTCCGTGCTTCGGAAGGCACGTAAAGCCGTTGGTCCCGGCTGCATTAACAGTCGTTAACAACCGCCAATCCGCACTGGGCCCGCGTGGTGGTTTATGGCCCGTTCTCCCTATCCATCCATAGGGAAGGCTTGTGCCCCAGCAGTGGGGACATAAAATGAGCTGATGATGATGATGATGATGATGATGATAGATACGTAATATAGCTGTGCCCCGCGTTTTCGCCCGCGTTATTTCTCGTTTTTGCAACATTTTTCATTGCTGCTCCACTCCTATTAGTCATAGCGTGATGCAATATAGCCTATAGCCTTCCTCAATAAATGGACTATTTAACACAAAAATATTTTTTAATTCGAACCAGTAGTTCCTGAGATTAGTGCGTTCAGCCAAACAAACAAACAAACAAACTCTTCAGCTTTATAATATTAAGTATGATAGTATAGATAATATACGCCTCGGTGGCCGAGTGGCAGAGCGCTCAGACCGATAGTCGAAGGTCTCAGATGTATTTCGGATTTTTGATGCATATCCCTGGTTTGTGATAATAACCAACCCGCATTTGGCAAGCGTGGTGATTAAGCCATTACTCATCAATTGTAGCGATGACTTGATTTCAATGATGGAGGCCTTTGCCCAGCAGTGGGACAGTTATAGGCTGTTTACTACTAGTTAATACGTTTCGATTAAATAAATAATGAATTTAACTTTTAATATAATTGTATCTGTGTTGTGCTAGGGATAAAGAATTGAACCACCCCGACTTTCCCCGTGGGCGTTGTAGAAAGCGAATAAGGGACCATTTCAGAGGATGGGCAGCAGCATCTCTCTGTGATTACTCTCATCTTACTGCGATTGCCAACCCGCCTGTCAAGCGTGGCGATTATGGCAAATTCCCTAGCTGAGATGATGATGATTGTTATATTTTTATTGACAATGAATCTACATCTTTTGTACGATTCTTGAGCGAGAAAAAAGACAATTGTTAGTCACTTCCTCATTGGCGGTGGAAAGTTAGCCTTGACTAGAAATTTAGAAGGAAGCGTCTCGAAGACACAATACATACTTAGTTCCAACAAAAACGTTACAAAAAGTATTTTTATAATTATGTAACTGGAAACGAATTCTGAGAACGCTGAAGACGTTAACGGAGTGTTCTTTGAACTTGGCGAAGACATGTTTGTTTTTGACATGAATAATGATTAAATAAAATAAGAGAAGTAATAATTGCTTTATGTTCCGTAAACAAAATACGGAGAACGAAAACAAAAGAACCGAATAGAATAATTTTGTTCGCAAATAATAATGGGTAGGTGGCGGATATTAAAATTACCTACATCTAAGGTTAAGCAACCTTCGAAAAGGCCGGTTACAGGATGGATGACCAAAAACTTATCGTCTCGAGCTGCTCCGGGCTTCGGAAGACACGTAAAGACGTTGGTTTCAGCTGCATTAGTAGTTGTTAACCACCACCAATCTGCACTGGGCCCGCGTGGTGGTTAATGGCTCTTTCTCTCTACCAATCCGTAAAGAAGTCTAGAGCCCCAGCAGTGTGGACATAAAAACATAAAATCGCATTTCCTCTGAAAAAGTGTCATAACACAAAAAAGTTAGTTTCGAGTAAAAGCCGTTTTAATTTTTTTGCAACACCATTAATGTCACTGTTTCCTACAGGTAAGCGATTGTTAACTTTGTATTATATTAATCAATAAACAATGTCATAAGCTATTAGCAGAAAATAAAAATAAATGATGTTTTTTGCAAATAAAATGTCATTTTCTATCTTACGACACTTTTTCAGAGGACATGCGAAATGAACTAGTGAATCATCACCAGCTGATTTTATGATTTCATCGTCAGATGATTTTCTTATACGTAGCACGGCAAATGATTCCATTTCACCTAATGTTAAGTGAATATGGAATCCAGATGTGACGACAAGTGGTGCAGCGTGAAAACAACGCAGCATCAGTTACCCTCACTTTGCCGACCCACAAGGTGCCTCTTCACGCCTCGTTTGAAGGACCCCATATCATAGGAAGGAGGGAAAACGTGTGCTGGCAAACAATTCCATGTTTTGGAGGTGCGACATAGAAACGAGTCACCAAATTTCTTAGTGCGCTATGGAATCTTTGAGACAGTGAAACGGTGACTCCGGAGAGCAGCACGTGTACTCCTATATAAAAAATTTCATTGCATAGCCACCGCTGTACCTAATCAAGTAAACCAACCAAATATCAAGAAGTTAATCAATGTTATTACAATAATTTACCTGTCAAGTATTAATAAAGTCTTTACTTTATCACAGTAATGCTTTACACTCGTAGAAAAAAACACGCAAATCCCAACATCGCTTCAAAAAAAACTTGTCTCTCGAGCTACACTCGGTAACTACTTTTGAGCCTAATTACACAATTCGTCTTCGATTCGAGACGAAACCGGAGGCGGGCGGCATATCCCTTTAATACGATCGGTCGTTTGATTCATCCGGCGACCGATCCGGTGATCCGGCTCACGGTGCTCCGTTCCGGCCGCAAAGGTTGTTAACGACGCTAAATCTTCCGAAGCTCCCCTGAATATGTAAGCGCCCGATATTTTAGGGGTAAACAAAGCGAGAGAAGAATGATGAGAAAAATTTACGTTCGGAATTTCTAATGTCATTGGTTGGAATAATCGATTTATTTTAAAGAGAGATGAAATTTTTTTTTTTCGTAATGTCGACGCACTTCTCCTTAATCTCACTTGATGGTAAGTGATGGCACGGTCGAAAGGTGAAAATCCACTTCACACGGAATCTTAAGTTACTATGGAACTGGAAAAGATAGTTTTCTCAGGGTAGCAAGCTTCTAAAGACGGGTTTATTCGATCTCATCTCTATCTTCTCCACATCTCCGACTCTTTATTGTGAATTTGCTGATTGCTACTGGACATTTTCAGTCAGCATCACCGGACTTTAACCTAGATAGGTATGGTGTGATGCTGGCGTAAAGATGAACCCCATAATTAAAATTGGATCAGAAATAGGGAAACGATTAGTTTCTCACTGCTCATAAACCCGGCAGGTACGCTGTATAGCCCCACAAGTAGCCCCACAAGTGGGAAAGATAAAAAACTAGAATAGAGTATGTGAGTAAGTAAAAAGCCTATTTACTGTCTCACAGCTGGAAAAGTTTTCGTCATTAAAATCAAATCAAAGTATAAAAAGAAACATCACCTCCATCACTATGCATGGATAGGGAGACGGGCGTAACCACCACGTTAGCCCAGTGCGGATTGGTGGTTGTTAACGACTGCTAATGCAGCCGGGACAAACGGCGTTACGTGCCTTCTGAAGCACGGAGGAGCTCGAGGTGATACATTTCTGGTCACCTATCTAATGACCGGCTTTTTGACCGGGCACGTTAAACGTTGCGCCATCGCTCTTCAAAACAAAATATGCTTTAAGTAAACGCTTTTTTATCACTCATGTGACAGCAGCCTTAGAAGATTATTAATGCTTATTTACTCAGCTAAACAAACAGTTTAACGATCTTCCACAAATGCGAGTCGAAACGGAATCACAATACTTTTAGGGTCAAGTTATTCGAAAACTCATAAAGTAGGTAGTGAACATAAAATATGGAAGTTTTTATATTGTGCGAGATAAACCGGCCGTTTGCGCTATGCCTTTGGATATTTATTACTTTTATCATAGCGAATAAAAAGTTTTGTTGCCACTACGAAATGTAGGTGATTTGGTGAAATCAGCATATTATTATATTTAAGTTTTAAGTAAAGGGTCTTTTGTTATTTCTACGGTACAGTACCTACAGCCGAGTGGCAAAGCGCTTGGCCTGATATCTGAAGGTCCTAGGTTCAATTCCTAGGCCGGGCAAAGTGTGTTTCGGACTTTTCGATGCATAACCCGAGTTTGTGATCATCAACCCGCATTTGGCAAAGGGGGTGCCGCGCGGAATTTCGTGAATTTACGTGTTTTTAAGTCACTGGTGCTAGGCGCTGAATAGGTCATATACATTAAAAGGACTAGTGTAGATTCCCTGTGTGGTGCCGGGGATAAAGAATTGCACCACCCCATCTCTTCCCGTGGGTGTCGTAAAAGCCGACTAAGGGACCATTCCAGAGGATGGGCAGCAGCATCTCTCTGAGGTTACCCTCAACCTACTGCGATCGCCAACCCGCCTGCCAAGCGTGGCGATTACGGCAAATACCCTCCATTCCTTGGGGGAGGCCTTTGTCCAGCAGTGGACGTCTCTTGGCTGAGATGCTGAATGTGTTTTGTTTTTAAAATACAAATTAAAAGTTAAAAATGGACAGCGACGATGATATTTGTACGCCTCCGGATATTCTAGAATTGGCAACAAAAGTAACTCACAATCTTTTGCCAAAAAAATCTAGAAAATTATATGAAAAAGAATATAATAACTTTTTGGCATGGAAGATCGAAAAGAAAACTACATCATTTTCTGAAAATGTCATTCTTGTGTATCTCAAAGACCTCTCCGACAAATTCAAGCCATCTTCTATGTGGGCTAAATATTCTATGCTCAAGTCCACACTGAGTATCTACAACAATATTGATATCACGAAGTATTCAAAAGTCATAGCGTTCCTGAAACGCAGTTCAGTAGGACACAAGGAAAAAAAGTCCTTGACGTTTACATCAGGTCAAATAAAGATTTTCCTGGAAGATTCACCAGATATTTTGTATCTTTTTGAAAAGGTAAGTGTATTTTAGTTCTGTTATTTAATCTACCTAGTACTTACGTACTACACACGCAAGTTATCTAGACACTCCGTTTAAGCGCTTTGTGTATAAATTAGGTAGTAAGTAGGTACCTACACTTTACTACTTCATAAATCATAGTTTTTGCCTTGGCTATGTACCTCAAGCTTATTATATCGTTTATTGTTACAGGTTGCACTAATCTTCGGCATAATGGGGGCATGCCGAAGGCAAGAGCTATACAACATCCAGTTCGATGAAGTCTCTAACATAGACGACAGTACAATCATGGTAAAAGTTTCGAAAACAAAAACGAAAATAGATCGTTCTTTCGTTGTGACGGGCAACTGCTATGCCGTATGTAAAAAATACATGGAACTTCGACCCACCCCCTGTCGAAACCCTGCCTTTTTCTTGAGCTATAGTAATTATAATAATAATTAATATATAATATTAAATAATATCGAAAGCTATAGCCAAATATAGCCAAAGCTTTCGATATTGCTTTCATATTGCTTTCGAAATGACAAGATGACGCCTCCTCCTCGCCTCGCCTTCAAAGCGATCAAAAGCGAGAGAGTTAGGCGGTCGACCCCCTATTCCACAAGCTTTACACTAGCTTTTTTTTAAATGTCTTCATCTTAACTGATGTTAAAATTTAAATTAACATTTAAATGTGTAGTGTTCGCGTAAACTTTAGAAAACAATATGATGTTAAGTGATGATAAAGCCGAAAGTGAAAGCGCACTTCACCCGGATTCCTCAACTACTGAGGCACTGGCAATCATATCTCTAGCTGCCGGAACACGACAATGCTACAAACGTTTTCCTGATCACTACTAGATTCCCTGAGGCGTTCGAATCGATTTTGAGAGCGGAAAACCCTTGGGCCCAGAGCCGGATTAAACCGTGTAAAGGCCTAGTAACTGCATGTTTCAGGACCCCTAACTTAGCTTAGCAAAAAAAATTCTATAACCGAGGGTTCCGCGTTGTTTAGGGGCCTAAACGACGCGGGACCCATAGGCTCGTGCTATTTTGCCTTTAGGTTTATCCGGCCGCTTCTATAAGGTAGGACCTCAGCTTGGATTAACCATGCCATGGCGTAAACGGCTTAACGTTTTACCCCGCGATGTATAAAATATTTCACTAGAAAAGTTTCATTCTAGAAAAACCTTTTTCGAATAGAGGTGATGAGAAATTTCACACGTTGCAGCTACTTCCGCCGCGCATCGGTTCAGCACACACTATCGCAGATTTACTCAGCCATGAAACCGATTGCGCTTACAACTAGGTCAATCAAATTGAGCCAGCTAATCTGAGTTGAGCATTCAATTTCGGATTTATTACATAATCATAGTTATGAAATTAGAGACCTTAGATATGATGACCTTGAATATGATACGGAACATTTTAATGTGACGTGATTAGTGGGGATCTGGGGAACTATTTGGTGGCCTTTGGTGTGGTTTGGCCTATAACAATAGTACCGACGATCTGGTAAAGGTCGCGGGAAGCCGCTGGATGCGTGTAGCACGAAACCGGTCGTTGTGGAGATTTTTGGGGGAGGCCTTTGTCCAGTAGAACGTCTTTTGGCTGAGATGGTGACGATGATGATGATGATGGTATTGGTCCGATTGTAATGTATATTGTAATCTAAGAAGTAAAAGATGACGGCAGTTGTGTCACAAAATTATGGAAGAGGTTCCAATATCTTTCTTTTCGTCTTTAGTTGAATGATAAATATTTATTTATTTATTTAAGATCTTAAATTATCTTTTTTTTTAAATATAGGTATTCATTATAAATAGTCGTATTAATAATCTCATTAATAGTCTTTTCCTCTTTTCTATGACATGGGGCCCTTAGCTTGTGGGCCGGCAAGGTGAGGGTTACTGATGCTGCATTGTTTTTACGCTGCACCAGTTGTCTTCGCGTCTGGACTCCATTTCCAATTAACATCAGGTGGAATGGAGGCCTTCTCGATTCTATTTACTATCTTGTTTATAATGCCGAACTTATTATATCTATTTCGTAGTATAATTTTAACTTCATATTACCATAAGTTTCGAAAATGGCACCCCAGATATGTACAACAAATTCAAAAGTCTCAGTTCTGAATTTCCAACGTTTAAATTCACCGCAACGCTCACGACATAAAGTGGTGCCGAGAGAGTCAAAGCATCGCGTCACAAAATAAGGAAACCCGCAGAAGGTAAGCTTCATACAAGCGACGCTTACATAGACAACCTTCCACAGACACGCAATTTTGAAATAGCTGCGCTCGGACTGTTCAGGGCTATTCTGAGATTCGTGTCTATGAGATATGTGTGCGTTGCTTGAGCGCGTTATGTAATACATACCGCGCTCGTCGTAAACCCTGTGTTTTTTAAGACCACTATTCATATCTGCCGGATGTGCTATACCAAGTACAAACTAAGATAAGTGATTCAGACTGAGATAAAAATTTGAAGGGTTTATGTAGTTTTTGAAGTGCTTCCTAGTTTTTTAATTATTTCTTCATGTTTAGCATCTGTAGCACATTTTTAGAAAGGAAAATAATGAAAATAATTTGTACCCCTGTAAGGACGATATGCTTTTATAATATGACAAAAACAACATCAAAATGTTAAAAGTTTTATTGAAATAAAAAATAACTACTTGAATGGAACTTGGGAATGAAAAATTTGTACTTGGTCAAGTACATTAGGTAGTTACTCGTGCTATGTAGTTTAAAATTCAGGTTTGAACTACTATGCTCAGTTCGTACTTGTATAAGTACACGGGGACTTACGAGGCTATGCTTACCTTCTATAAGTCTCCTTATTTTGTGATCGCGTTGAGTACACTAAAACCGGCACTTTCAACAAACTGTTTGTGGCAACAGCTCATTTTAAATGGTACCACTAAAAGAGAATTTAGTATTATGAGGTCCTATGAGGTGGGTGGTCCGAGATATAACCCTAACGAACCGGTCAACCCGAGCCGAGGTTTTAGTCTTTAGAGGCGCTATCGTGATGTTCCGTGCACGTTTCGATCCGAATCCCTCGGAGAATCTAGTAGAAAAAGGAGACATGCTTGCGTGTTGCCATGCCCGAGACCGAGCGTGTTAACCAAAGCGCCATAAAGCTTAGAGTTTAAAACAAATGACTCATCAATTTCACTATTGTCTAGTAAATATAGAGCTGTCACATTTATAAGCTCCAAAACGTTCCGAACCAACGAAGCATGGCAGCTTGGTACAATTATTCAGATACACTGTGTGATTTGCACGCTATGTGATTTGTGGAATAGTGTAGAATAATCTAATTAATAGACTGCAGTGGACTTAATTTGAAGTTGAAGGCATATCAGTGTTGCTCGTAAATCTAAGTTTGCAGCCAGTATTTGACTACACAACCAACGGTGGCATTCTCAAACAAAGCAAAGGGCTGATGTTTGTGAGCCAAATTTATGTAGAGTGTTTCGATATACACTGCGAGCACTGTCCAGTGCTCTTACTGGTGAGAAATTTGTTCCGTTATGGACTGACAGTATACTGCCGCAGTATCCTAGGGAAATATATGACGTCATACATCGTCGCCATTTTTGTACTGTAAGCACTGGCATTTTCGAGGTAAGGTGCTCTCAGTGCTTTGATCACGTGATCAACAGCGTCCAGAGATGATGACATGGACGACAGAGAACTAAGGTCACCGACATCGCTCGCAGAAACAGCACTATTTGCTGGTCATATCTGTTTACATATAAGGAGAGAAGACCAGAATAGGAGCAGACATTGTGTTAGAGTGGAGACGCGTTTAGGCAAACGCAGTGTAGGAGGCCTTGCGGCGCGGTGGATCGACTACTTGAGGAAGATGGCGGACGGAGGATGGATGCTGACTGCGCAGGACAGTGATGGTTGGCACGCATTTGGGGAGCCAATTACTTCACCAGTAGATGGCATTTTGAAGAGCGGATTTTTATAAACTGTGAATTTCAAAGTACTTTTGCGATAGACTGAATTTCAGGCGCATATAAAAGCACAAAGACGGGTCGGGTCGGATTATTTTCCACCCTCACGACCTGATAAACCCGAGCCGAGATCCTAGCCTTTAAATGCGTCCTCGGGTTTTCCGCTCCCGATCCGATCTGAACCCCTCGGAGAATCTAGTAGATAACGGGAAAACGCACTGGTGCGTGATGCTATTCCCTTAAGGATACCTCTGACGGTGCTTGAAACCCTTTAAGTTTCTCGCCACCCTCAAAAAATTTCGTTAACGCTGAAAATGCCCAGAAGCAATCAGCAATCTCTCTCCAAGAAAAAGTATCGAATTATAGCAAAACCGTCTATACACCGTGTAACTGAAAAGTGTGGTAAAAATGAAAAGATCCAAAAGATATTATTATTAACTTTAATTTGTTATGCAATTTTTAATTTTCTATTATTTTCTATTGTGAATTCACAACAAAATAAACAAGTCCACAGCCCTGGTGGTTCAGTAACCTCAAATACAACATTTATGACTGCTGCTTGCTTATGCGCTTCTGACGCGCATGACTTACCTAATATAAATATTTAATTTACAGTTGCATGACAAATTAAAATATTAATTATGTATTTATATAAAACACAGTGAAAAAATTAAACGCTCGCCCGACCCAGCCAGGAATCGAACCTGGGTCTTCCGCAATCCGGGCGGCTGCACTCACCGTTATGCTACCGGGAAGGCTGACTGACGTAAGCGCTGAATTTTGTCACTGCTTTTTGATTTTTTGGAATGCTTTAGAGCGACATTAGTGCCATCTATTAGCTTAAGTGTAGCAATTAACACTAAAAAAATAAATAGTAAAAATATAATATATTAATTATGTCTCAGTAACAACACATACAAGAACTAGATCGGATACACTTTGAATCTTTTCATTTTTCCACACCTTTCTGTTACACGTTGTATACGGTCCCAAGGCTGAAGGACCCTCATCATTAAAATCAAGTCATTGTTTCAACCACCACATCATCACTATATAAAATAAAACAAAGTGAACTTCTAAGAGGAGTAGGAATTATCGTTCAGCCCTCGGCAATAACTTGTGGCTCGACAAAGGACCCGGACCCGATAAAGGCTGTCAACGGTTAGAACCTGAAGGTTTTTGGGTACTTCTCATCGAAGCTTAAATTTGATGGTCACACAGTTATATTTCCTAAACGGTATAAGTTAGAAACAAAACTTGTGAATTGGAGGATAAAACATCTAATAAGCTACAAAATAAATAAAATTTGTCATAATAAACACGAAAATATATAGCTAAAATTAACACGATCGGTCAAAAGCGGGGTCATTTTTCGCATTCTCATCGTGTCACACTTCCGGTTGCAGTAAAACATTTGGTTACTGCTTCACCAAATACCAGTGTATTTGTATGTTACATATACTAAAGTGATCGTAATTAAATATACTTTACAAACAATAGTCTAAAAGAATAGTTTCTATCATTATTTTGAATTAGATACACAATATGCGTCGGTCACACGATTTAAGGCACTTTAGATTTGCGTAGTAATAAAGGCTTACTGTTGAACACAACAGCAGCAACCAATCTCAGACTTCGATTCGGTCGAGCATTAGTCGTGTTCCGGCATCGCAGAAGTAAGACGTGCGACTATCGTTCCATGAAAAAAAAATATTGGTAAGTTTTTATTTATTCGTAGGTGTACGTACAATCACTTGCATGAACATCATTTTTCTGCATTTTATTTTATCAATTGAAATTAAAGCTAGCTCATCGAACCCCCAAAATGTTGGAGATATTTATGTAGTATTTGATTTAAAACGATACGCCTCAACTTTGCAGGAATTTATAAAAAAGATATATTTTCGTCACCTTCGTGACATTACTTTCGTGGCGTTTTATCCACAAAGGTGATTTTATGGCACGAAAGTGATTTTTTGCATGTTGGAAGTACCGTTTTGTTTCTTATTTCAGCTATTCAAAATGCCACAAACTGCCAAAAAACGCCGTGAAAAAAAAATGTATGTAAACCATATTCACGAGCTTGGGTTGTTGATGACTCTAGTACAACATCTCAGTCCACGAACTCTGATACTTTAACCATATCTATATCATATCTATATCTATCTATTTGTTACCTATATTAATAATGTTTTATATTAAAAACTTTCATTAAAATTGTGTAGTTTTAATTGACATAATATATTAAGAACCTATTTAGTACATAGGGCAACACGGACTACTCCGGTCCGCGCCGGAGATACGTGTTGCTCTATGATTTAGTAGGATGACCGACCTGGATTCTCTTTCTATGATATCATGTATTTTACTGTTTTAATTATGAAAATAGGATTTAGTTGTTATTTCATTATCATTTAGTTTCATAAGTACCTGGTCAACTATGAGAAAATAATGTTTAAAGTTACTGCGTCACTTTTGTGGATCGTCGTGTCACCTTTGTGGGATCTAGAACTTCAAAACACTATATCTTTTAAACAAGACTCACGATTTGATTGATTTGCTTATGAACTTAATAGTATTATCAAGCGCTATAAGTTTTTTTACAAAAATAGATCGCTTAAGCAAAAATAACAATTTACCACGAAGGTGACGATAAGAATCGTAGCGATGAGAATTACCCTTTTACGATTCTGCATCTCAAAGGGACGAATGAAAGCCGCAGATAACATGTTTGTTAGAGATTTAGAGCCCTATTAAATGTCGACATTTGCTTATGGTAGATTTATTAAGATTTTCTACGGGTAAGCACTTACCCCTCACCTCACCCCATTCAATAGAAATATTTACTTAATTTGCTTAAATACTTAAAAATTAACTATTACAAATATAAGCTATTGAAAAAAAAAACAACAATACACAAAATAAAAACTGCTAACTGTTCGTGAAAACACTGTACTTACTAACTGTTACTGTTCGAATTCTCACAAGAGTCGCGTCAGGTCTCAGTTAAGTATACTTTTACTGAAACATTTGGCGGGAATTTTGATCTAATGGTGAACAAAAGTCGCAGTCTGAGTACTAAAAGTCATGAAAAAGTTGAGCATCAAAAAGTTTTGGAACAAAAATTATTCATTCGTCACTTAGTGGTTTGAAACGTTATTAACAGTTTGTGATTGGTTGCGTCGTTCTACAAACTGCCATTGAAATTTCAATTGTAAACACTTATTGGTTTAATAGTTTGTAACTAGTTCTAATATGCTCGCACATCAGGCGAACGGATAGCAACCTATCACTGATGTTATCAATTCCACATTGGAACCCTATTTTGATTATGCTAAATGTGGCGTTGAAGTTACTAATGGAGAGTTTACTCAAAATGTGTGATATTGATGCTTTCTATACCTCTTTTTGTCAGAAGGACGTGAGAAAATGTATGTATGTAATTAGTTTGTTTTGAGAAGCGTCCTGAAAGAACGAACTTACGTAACACCTTATCATTAGTCACGCCATCTGAATTCACAAAAAGAAACGTAGGTAAATCAGAACTAAAGGTAACCACTGAACTACTTCTCGCTAATTTGATTATTTAATTAGCACTAACACGATTATTCCACGTGTCTTCAGCACCGTAGGTACGCAGGCGAGTCGCAAGGGTCACTTATCAGATTGGGGCAATTTACCCGAATCAACACGACTCGATCCGGGCTGTTACCACATTACATTATTTATATAAGGCGGAATCGAATCTAGTGCGTTTCCGATTCATACTCGTACAATATTGGAGGTTTTAAGGCCAGTGACTATTCACTGGTCTTTACTGGGGCCGCGTACTCCATTTTTTGGCCTTAACTTCACTTACCAGAAAGTGAAATTGAGCCCCTCAGGCTCAGTTTTGGGGTGCCGCGCGGAATTTGAAAATTTACGTGTTTTTAAGTCACTGGTGATAGGCGCTGAATAGGTCTTATACATTAAAAGGACTAATGTAGGTTAGCTTGATCCTTTCACAAGGCCATGGTTGTCTTGTAATTTGAAACAAATACCCAGAAACTGCATAAACTATACGTAAAATAATCATAACTAAAAACTTATTTCTTTAGAAAATTTGTAAATATAGCACTGTTTGTATTGATATTCCGCAGGCCACTGTTGTCTCATTTTTCAAATAAAAAATATGAATATGAAAATATTAAGACTTTTATTATTTTTTACCCAAACGAACGAAAGTTGATTGTACGAACGTTTGTAGAACGAATGTTTACGAATGTAAACATTGCTCTAATTAAATCACCAGCCTACTCTGTACAGATATTAGTGTGCGTGCGTATTCGTAAGTAGTCGTGCGCCGTTGTCACACCACTGCCACGCGCCGCTCGCTCGCTATCATAAAGAAACTTGAAACTCGCAGTTTTGTGTCCGCGCTGCACCCCTTAAGTACATCATATTTTTGACTGAATAAAAAAGACCGAGTATGTTTATTTACTTATACTGGACATAGGCCTCTCTAAGCGCACGCCACTAAGCACGATCCGCGGCTACTCTCATCCAGCTCTTGCCATATTTTGGAAAAATGGCTCGAATGTTCATTTTCCAATTTTATATCGTTTCAAAAATAACGAAACTGCTGTTTTTTCTCTTCCTTATTGCCCTCATTACCATACACGTACAGTCGGCGGCAGATCAACCTACCCAAACCTGTAATTGGAATGAATCTATCTATATCAGCCTTTGGGTTCGTCTTCGAACATAGGCCTCCTCTTCGTCTTTCCAGCGTTCTCTGTTACCAGCCACATGCATCCAGTTAACTCCGGCTTGTTGCCGGATGTCGTCCGTCCATCTTTTAGGCGGTCTTCCCCTGCCGCGGGTGTCATTGCGGGGTCTCCACTCTAAAGTTCTTCTAACCCAGCGATCGTGGTTCATCCGTGCAATGTGTCCCGCCCATCTCCACTTACGGCTCTCAATCTCCTCCACCACATCGCAGACCCGTGTCTTTTCTCTGATCCACTCGTTTCTCCTATGGTCTTGTAGAGAAATGCCAAGCATCTGTCGTTCCATTGCTCGCTGTGCAACTCGGAGTCTTTCAGCAGACCTTTCTGTCAACGTCGTGGTTTCCATCCCATACAGGAAAACCGGCAGAACACACTGGTTAAACACCTTGCTCTTTAGGTGTTGAGGTATCTTTTTGGACCGTAGAATATGACTATTGGCGCCGAATGCTGCCCAGGCTTGCCCAATGCGCCTACCTATTTCCGCGATCTGATCTTCGGACCCGAGGGTAATTTTGTGGCCAAGATAGATATAATGATCGACCAACTCTACAGGTAGAACGAGATTTTTCACATTGTCGATGTTCGTCATGGTTTTGGTTTTTGACAAATTCATTTTCAAACCCACTTTTGCTGATTCCCGTTGTAATTGATCGACCATATCAATCATATCTTCGATGTTGTCGCTGATCAGTGCGATGTCATCAGCGAATCGCAGATTGTTTAGCCTTTCCCCATCGACTATTACACCCTTAGTTGTCCAGTCTAGTGCCTTAAAGATGTTCTCAAGGGCAGCGTTGAACAATTTAGGTGATATGGTATCACCCTGGCGAACACCTCTCTCCAGTCTAAAAGCCTTTGTTAGTTTGTGAAGGCGTATCGAAGATGTTCCAGACAGCTGTAGATGTTTAATGAGCTGGATATATCTTTCATCGACTCTACTGTCCGCCAAGGCCTTCTCTACTGCCCAGGCTTCTACTGAATCGAACGCTTTCTCATATATTTTTTATAATTGGAATGAATATTGATCCTTAAAACCAAAATATAAAGTTCAAAATCTAGTGTGAGTTTTGAAAGTCATTCGATAATTTGTACAGCATTAAAGCAGCGCGCCAAAAAAGAGGGTCAATTTTGTTTTCGTTTTTCTTGACGTCATTGAATGGCAAATAAAAGTCGCAGTAGGCTCTCAGATGGGTGAGGTATACCTGTCATCTCGTCCGCAGGATACTGTCGTGACCGCAATAAACGCAAAATAACGCACCGTATCTCTGTAAGCGTTAACACAGAAACCTTTTTTATATATACCTCTTTATCATTAAACCGGGAGGGTTACCCAACCCTGCACAGTCATGGCCGATTTCATTATCGGCACTGTTTTTCGGTTTATTTGAGGGCTTAATGCTGGTTTAGGGTGATAAACGAGATACTTTGGTGAATTATTTCTTTGTCGCAACACCAAAAAATGGAATACTCACCCAGCACTAGAAACACTCGATGGCTGAGTGGTTAATGCGCTCGGTCTGCAATTGCTGAGGTTAAGCAACTTTCGCAAAGGCCGGACATCGAATGGGTGACCGAAAATGTTTCATCTCGAGCTCCTCCGTGCTTCGGAAGGCACGTAAAGCCGTTGGTCTCAACTGCATTAGCAGTCGTTAACAACCACCAATTCGCACTGGGCCCGCGTGGTGGTTTACGGCCCGTTCTCCTTATCTATCCATAAAGGAGGCTCGTGCCCCAGCAGTGGGGACATAAAATGAGCTGATGATGATGATGATGATGATGATAAAGATTAAAATTAAGGGTCAGATTGAATACAGACCACCTGCGTCCAAGCTGTCATTCCGTAAAATGAATCTGCATAGCCAATTGGTTGTAATAACCGTTGGTTAGCTGGCACCACTGCCGCTTAAAAGCAGTCAAAATCAGCCGGCCATACGTCAGCCTTCCCGGTAGCATAATTCGCGGAAAACCTAGGTTCGATTCCTGGCTGGGTCGGGCAGAAATTAAATTTTTGCACTATATTTTATAAATATTTAATTCCGTGAAATTTCAATGAACAATCAATGATATTTACCCTGGCCGTGTACGTGTTTTTAAGTCACTGGTGCTAGGCGCTGAATAGGTCTTATACATTAAAAGGACTAATGTAGGTTAGCTTGATCCTTTCACAAGGCCATGGTTGTCTTGTAATTTGAAACAAATACCCAGAAACTGCATAAACAATACGTAAAATAATGATAACTAAAAACTTATTTCTTCAGAAACTATGTAAATATAGCACAAATGAAACAATGATCTGTCATCAAAATGTTTGTATTGATATTCCGCAGGCCACTGTTGTCTTATTTTTCAATTAAAAAACATATTTTATAAATATTTAATTCCGTGAAATTTCAATGAACAATCAATGATATTTATCCTGGCCTGAAAGTGTCGAGCACATGTTCATGATGACGCATGAACAAGTCGCTCGTCTACGACAGCCCTGATCGTAAATTGGACCTTACACCGTCTGAACGTCGGCTTATTTCGTCCATCGATGCGCCCTATTGTGACTTTAATCAAGGAATGTGAGAATCTGTTCTCCTAAAGAGCCTTTTCGTTAACATAGAAGTAGGGTGCTTACAGTGTAACATATTCTATTAAACGTATTGTTTTCTAAAGTAGGTTTTCTAGTCCTGAAATACACTAATACTGTTATGGTACTCTTTTAAAATAGATATAAAACGTCATGGAAAAATTGTATGTAAAATTAATATGTGAGTAGATTGCTTTTGCCTATGTATTCTACATGTAATGATTTTATATTTCAATAGTTGCTTACCTTATTGCAAGGTCTTGACATCATCATCATCATCTTCATCAGCTCATTTTATGTCCCCACTGCTAAAGCACGAGCCTTCCCTATGGCTGGATAGGGAGAACAGGCCATAAACCACCACGCGGGCCCAGTGCGGATTGGTGGTTGTTAACGACTGCTAATGCAGCCGTGACCAACGGCTTTACACGCTCTCCGAAGCTCGGAGAAGCTCGAGATGATACAGTTTTGGTCACCCATCCGATGACCGGCCTTTGCGAAAGAAGCTTAACCTCAGCACTCAAAGACTGGGCGCGTTATCCACTGCGCCATCGAGCTCCTCAAAGTTTTAACAACAAAGTGATAAAATCTTTTTTTGTATATCTTACGGTAAACCCTTGGCCTTAATCTCACCTGATGTTAAGTGATGATGGAAGCGCACTCACCCGGGATCCTCAACTAGTGAGGCACTGGCTGATCTTATCTCTAGCTGCCGGAACACAACAATGCTACAAACATTGGTGTTATAGCGACATATTTAGATAAGATGGGGGTAGCTAGCCAGGCGGACAAACAAGCCCTACCACCAACCAAACCGAGTACACGAACATGTACCCCTTCGCTGTAAATCGAACCCGGAACCTCTGGGTCTAAACCGGTGGTTTTAACCACTAGATTACAGAGGCGGTAAAAACGGCTTATTTTAAGTATGTATTACGAGTATATAGAAATACTCGTAGTTCTAAAACTGTTTATCAATCTATACTATTAATAAAGAGGTAAAGTTTGTGACTTCGTTTGTTTGTTTGTTTGTGGAGGGTAATCTCTGGAACTACTGGTCCAATTCCAAAAATTCTTTCACTGTTAGAATGCTACATTCCTTGCGGGTAACATAGACTATGCTCTATTTAAAAAAAAGTTTTTTAAAAATTTCAAATCCACACGGACGATGTCGCGAGTGATGTGCTAGTTTTATTTTAAACATGTACATAATAATCACAACTAACATTACAAATGTTTGAAGAGAACCTCCTTGGAATCAACTAACCTCATTACCGTTAGAACTATTGTCAAATAACTGCGACAGCTTAAGTTAACACGTTACGTGTTTAGTTAATAACGTTACGTAGTTGTTTGATTGGTGGAGTTATTAGCGCGTTAGTTAGTTAACAGGTTGACCGCCGTTGGGCCCAGACACAATAGTAATTCAATTGTTTGTCGGTCAAATGGCGTTTAAAGTGTTAAGCAACTTTCGCAATGCTGAACTACCGGATGGGTGACCAAGTAAAAATACTTTATCCTCCTACGTTTTTTGAAAGGTACGTTAAGGCGTTGGTCACGAAAACGATTTGGCAAGCATGGTGATTAAGCCATTAACCCATCAATTGTAGCGTTGACTTGATTTCAATGATGAAGGCCTTTGCCCACAAGTGGGATAATTATAGTTAATTTACTACTACTAATTCTCATAATGATTTCAAAAGTTTACGTAAACACTACACATTGAAATTAACAACTCTAGAATCTACAAAGAGATTGTCTCCCTGCGACCACAGACCTTGTAAAAGGTTCGAAACGTCAGAATAAAACATTAACATCAAATCATTCAAATTGACACCTGCAAGGAAAACATTGTAAATCAGTCTTGGGTGCATTAAAGTTACAGTAATTGGTAATTTTCAGTTGCAGTATTATTCGTTCTGAAGCTTTTATTAATATATAGAATAGAATAGAATAGAATATTAATTTATTTCTCATCACAAACAGGTACAAAAGATAAAAAGAGGCTAAACTATTAAAACAGTAATAGTTTAGCTTTTTAGGGTTCCGTAGCCAACTGGCAAAAAACGGAACCCTTATGGATTCGCCATGTCTGTCTGTATGTCCGTCTGTGTGACACAGCCACTTTTTTCCGAAACTATAAGCACTATACCGTTGAAACTTGGTAAATAGATATATTCTGTGAACCGCATTAAGATTTTTACACAAAAATAGAAAAAAAAAAACAATAAATTTTGGGGGTTCCCCATACTTAGAACTGAAACTCAAATTTTTTTTTTACCAAACCCATACGTGTCGGGTATCTATAGATAGGAAAAATAACAATGAAAACCTGTAGTTACTATAGGTCACCAGATATATACATTTAAAATATATATACTTAATTTCAAGTGTGAAATAAACGCTCCTTAAAAATCCGTAAAAAATAAATAATTAAAAAATTAAAAATCACGATTGCCATGACAAAAAGGCAAAAAACAAAATGTCACGTATTTATTTATCTGTATTTATAAAAGTGAAATGGCACTCATTCACTCACTGACTATTATAACAAATCAAAACTGTTTGATTAATAAAACAGATAAATAAATACTTCCCATCAGGTGACCCGCCTGCTTGTTTGCCTCAAAAAAAATCTTGTTTATTGCGTTTTAGTTCTTTTTTTTGCCTTTTTTGTCATGGCAGTCATCATAAGTATAATTTTAATAAAATATGTCATGCTAGGTAATTTAATTTGTAAGCATTTTTATACAAGATGAAACAAAAATTAACCTCTACAGATATCATGCTAGACATCAAGTTCTAGTCTCTAACTCCATTAATGACGAATTTTCATCATACAAAATTTCATCCCCTATTTTACCCACATAGGAGTTGAATTTCCAAATTTTTACTAGCATATGTTAGTCGGAACGATGCAGGGATTGTAACGATACCTCATATATCAAAATCGGTTCAGGCGTTTAGAAGTTATGGTAGAATAAAGAAACGTCACATACATAGGTAGTATAGGTACATACATGAACCTTGAAAACATAACACTCCTTTTTTTGGCAGTCGTGTAAAAAGGTTTCATTTCAATTTTAATTCTCGTTTTCGAAAACGATCGAATGGTGGATACTCGCAGTAGGCACTCCGTTAGATTCACATGTAATGTGCTGTTCATATTTATTTACTCTCTGGAGATGGGCGCAACAGGCAAAATGATTTCTTATTCCACTTCGTTTATTTCGCATCCCGAAAAGCGTTTCGTAAGTAAGCGTAAGTAAAAAAGCGGAGACGGGAGCGCACTTCAACCACACAGAGTAGTAAATATAACAAAGATTAAGAGAAGAGGTTCTAGTTTTATTTATACAATATCAAAAATAAATAGCCTATAATTTCTCTCACTACTGGGCAAACGACTCCATTGACCTTAAAATTGATGGGTAATGGATTAACCATCACGCTCAAATTAATAATTATTTTTCAACGGTTTTATCCTCGTTAACCCGTCCCGCGCTGTAGGTATAATTAGTGGGCCACCTTACGTACGACCGTGCGTACATATGGCGCGCGAGGGATCACCCGCGGTTTCACCCGCGGTAATTAGCGTGATGTAATATAGCCTATCTTTTTTTCCTAGTCGTTCACTCTTGACAGGGAGTGGTTCATGTCTTGGTCACTTCCCCGTTCACCGCTCCTTCGTAATGCGTCGCCATGTGTCCTGATGCTTGGCAGGGTGAGAGCAAACGTTAATGTTTGAGTTCGTCACAGATTTAATGAGGTCTGTCCACCGTGTCGGAAAGCGCCCGCGAGGTCTCTTGCCCATAACTTTCCCTTGCACCACCAACCGTTCCATGGAGTCTTCGTTACGGGTAATGTGTCCGAAGAATTTGAGGATTCAAGAGGATTCTTGAGGAGAACTTGAAATTCTCTCTTTGATCTTTTAGGATCGAGATGTTGGTGCGATTCGCGGTCCACGGGATTCTCAGTAGACGTCTCCAACACCACATTTCTAGCGCGTCAATCTTGCGCCGGTCCTGCATCCTCAGCGTTCACGTCTCAGCTCCATATAAGAAGATTGGAAAGACCAGGCATCTTATAAGCCGTAACCCAAAGTTCGACATCAGTTTTTGTAGTCAAAAATAACATTGAATTTGATTAAATCTTTACTGGATGCCAGCAGGTGGCCTTTATCTGCTACCACATCGCTACGCTAATCACCACCCTTGCCAAATGCGGGTTGGTGATCATAAACCCGGGCTATGCATCGAAAAATCCGAAATACATTTTGCCTGACCTGGGAATTAAACCTGGTACCTTCGGGCACATACTCTGTGCTTCGGGTATCGAGCCGAGCGCTCTGCCACTCGACCAACGAGGCGTTCAACCAAATAAGACGAAACTTCTTTTTGATTCTTTCTTCTACAGAGTAGTTTAACATTCTCTTCCTGTAGACATGACGTCGCAATGTTGGCACCATTTGATATTCCTTTCACAAAAGTAGCTAACAGCGAAAGTTTATAACTGTCACACAATTTTATTACAAGTTCTTTTTTGTGCTCACAAACTGTCACTCATAGTGGTTTTTAGGAGTTTGGAAGTGACAAGTTTGGGAAGAAGTCTCTGCACCAATAAAAAGTTAACTCAGACTTACAATGGTTGGAATTAACGGAGTCTAATGTTAAAATAAAACAAAATTACGGCCTTAGTTTGATTAAACTTATAATTGAACATGAAAAATTTTACGTAACATAACGACATATAACGACATATTTACATATATAAAGACATTACATTACACCAAATGGAAAAATTATTTAGGTCGCAGGACACTCGCGTCCTGCACTTAAGCATAGTATGTGCCTTTGAAAAAAAATACAATTAATAACTGGTCGCTATGTTCACTATGTAGTTCTACTGGAGCTATTACAGCTTCTGCTTCGCAATAATCTGATTTCCTGCCAATTAGACGTATAGAATTACTATACAAGCGACACACAAATTTTGCATCACCACTAATAATAAATAGAGTTATGAAAGCTTGTAAGAAAATAGTTATTTCTAAGATTTGCGCGGTTTCACCCGCGTAAATATTTTCCAGTTTTTGCAAAAATTTTCATTGCTGCTCCACTCCTATTAGTCATAGCGTAATTGGATATAGTCTATAGCCTTCCTCAATAAATGGACTAGTCAACACAAAAATAATTTTTCAATTCGAACCAGTAGTTCCTGAGATTAGCGCGTTCAACCAAACAAACAAACAAATTCTTCAGCTATATAATATTAGTATAGATACTCAGTTTTGTTAGTGGTGGAACTTATTTTATTTCCGCATGGCTAGCTACTACTATTGTACCTAAGTGCGTCGCCATTATAGCAATTTGTTAGAAGCATTGTTATCCAAAATTATTTTCAAGAAAAAAGATTTTCGATAAAATTACACATATAATCAAATACGTTGTTCTGTCAATCAGTAAACACAAAGAGATCTGGATTCAAATATTTATTACTTAACAATATTCTAGCTATATACTTTGCAAGAGAAATCATCTAAGGAAAGTATGATGAGGTATAATAGTGTGATGAGGACTTCTTGGCGGGAAAGTGAAGAGTCATGTCTGCGGTTTTGTTTTATTTTCTAAAATTTGTGTTATGTCGAATATTAATATGAAACAATGGTGGATTATTTTAACCGTTAAGTGTTCGTGAGTGTGCATGAGTGTTGGCAAATGAAACAAAACAGTGTAACGTCACTTTTCAAATTCTCTCAAGAAGTCCGCCCGAGGACTTAGTAAAGCCCCACATTTTTACTGAGATACTCGAGGGGTTGGGGGGTTTATCATTTCTCACTTCTCATTACAATTATCATTCATCACTATCATACAAGAAGGAAATATTGTTTATTTATGTATTACTTGTATTAAAAATTACTTTGACACTGGCTAAATGTGCTAATCGCACGAAGCCATCAACTAAAAAAAAAACTAGTGTGATTTAGTGCCCCCGCCTACGTCTGATAATCGGGGACTGATTTTTATCTTGGTGAAAACTAAACGTATGAAATTCTATGTTGCAATGCACACGTCTGCATGACGTCGGCCACATAATAAGTGATAAAACCACGGCGAAAATACGGTCCGATTATCGATTCCACAAAAAGTCGGTCGTGGGCGGGCACCGTTTTATAAGTAACTAGCGGCCCGCCCCGGCTTCGCACGGGTGTACTTTTATTTTTTAATTAGCTATGCCCCGCGGTTTCACCTATAGTGTGTCAACCTTAAAAGCTAGACATATGCTGTCGCGGACTTTTTTTTAGAACTTTTGAAGGGGAACAATTTCGTAATACATGATTTTTACGTAACTGTCACCGTTTGTAAGGAAAGCTCTCAAAAAAAATATTTTTCCGTTTTAGCAACATTTTTTATTGCTGCTCCACTTCTTTTAGTCATAGCGTGATTTAATATAGCCTATAGCCTTTATGAATAAATGGACTATTTAAAACAAAAACTATTTTTTAATTCGAACAAGTAGTTCCTGAGATTAGCGCGTTCAACCAAACAAACAAAATCTTTAGCTTTATAATATTAGTATGAAGTATGATATTTTGAATAGGTTTGTCGTAAAAGCTTGGTTCTTTCTCTCTCCACTAAGAAAAAGAGCTAAAAAAAACGCTGTTTTCGTATTCTAGTAACACCTTCTGAATCCACACGAAACCACATAATTACATAATGTAAAATAAATAAAATATCTCACAACCTTTGAACACAGAGCGACACGTGATAATCGCGTAAACACTCGCAACAAAACAATTAATTTCATCGTACAAATACTCGAATCCCTTTAATTATCACATGAAATTATTTTGTATAAACCAGCCGGGAATACGGCTTTAGACGGTGCCTGCTAATTTTGGCCAATTACACAACCTATCCCGGGGGAACGCGTGATTGACGCGGGGTCCGGGGTGCGGGCTTACCTTCGCTACTGAACTGTTCACTGTAAATCTTGATTTTGCTAATCGGATGTTGAAAACTTGGTGGGACGTGTTAGGTGATGTTTGGTGAAGTTTGTTTGCTTTTATGTGGTTTTATTTTAAAAGGTAATATCTTTGTCGTCCAGTAGGTAGTCAAAGACTGCCTGGTAACCTTTGTAGGCGTCGTTCTGTAACCACCATTTTACACCATCATCATCAGCTCATTTGTATGTCCCCACTGCTGGGGCACGAGCCTTCCCGATGGATGGATAGGGAGAACGGGCCATAAAATACAACGCGGATCCAGTGATTGGTGGTTGTTAACGACTGCTAATGCAGCCGGGACCAACGGCTTTAGTGCCTTCCGAAGCTCGAATTTTTTTTTTACAAAAGATGTTTATGATTTACGATTTGTATTAAGAACCCACTCTCAGAATTTTTTTGAGAGTGTGATGATAGGCAAATGACACGAAACGGAGTTCAGGCCCCCGATTCCGGTAACAAAAACTGTAACGATTTCGTAGCGACTTAGTCGTCGAAACCATTTTCATACTAACATCCGATTTTAAAGTCGTTCGGACCAAGTTCCAACTAACCGTATACGGTAGATCTGTTAACGGTAGGTTGGAACTTCGTTTGAACAACTTTAAAATCGGCTCGATTGACGGATAGGAATACAAAAATTTTTTCAACGACTAATTCGCTAGGATATTAACCGCCTCTGTGGTCTAGTGGTCAAGACCACCGGTTAGACCCAGAGGTCCCGGGTTCGATTCCCAGCGGGGTGTACATGTTTGTGTACTCGGTTTGATTGCTGGTAGGACTTGTTTGTACGCCTGGCTTGCTACCACCATCTTATCTAAATATGTCGCCATAACAAATAATGTGGTATAAAACAAAGTCACTTCCCGCTGCCTGTCTGTACCTTTGTATGTATGTATGCTTAGATCTTTAAATATGTATAATACATGCATAGAATTGGACCCGGTACTCAAACGGACGAAGTCGCGAGCGGGCCGCTAGTTTATTATAAATACGTTTCCTATCATCTCTATATTTTCCATAAGCAAAGAAAGTTGCATTAAAGTGAGCTTTTTAAACTTTGCAGTTTGTACCATCATCATCATCAGCCTTTACTAGTCCACTGCTGGACATTGGACTCTCCAAGTGCACGCCAAGGAGCACGATCCGCGGCTACTCTCATCCAGCTCTTGCCAGCCACCTTGCGAAGATCGTCGCTCCACCTAGTCTGAGGGTGTCTTAAATGCTTAGAGGCTCTTAGCTAAAATATTATTCAGTTAATTAATTAATTAATTATTATTATACACCATATTTACAACTAGCTTACAATATTGAAATTTACAATTCGAAGGCCAATTATGACTATCCATATTTTACATTTTCAATAGATAGTAGGCGTACAATGAAAATTAACTTTACAAAAAGTATATTTATGAATCATAAGCAAAACAATGACATGACCTGACCTTATGACATAACTATTTCTAAATAAGGGAGTATTTTATCATTAAGTATAACATTATTCCCGTGAATGTTTATTGCTAAAGAGAAATCACGTAACTTGATAACGGGAACGAGCGATGCACTGAATTATTTAATTCCAGTCTGATTTCCACGTATCGTTTTCAATTTAAATATTGGAAAGTTCATTTCGTAAGCACACAACAAAATCAATCGTGAGAGTTCAAACTATTTACTTAGAAAAATTAAAAAGCAATCCGGTTTCAGGAACATCGAATCAGTTAATTACTGCCTTATTGTCTTTGCTATAAAGCTTAATTTACATTCAAACAAAGACAGTTGCTTTAAGTTTTGACCTTAGTTGACTAATTGTTTTCTAAAGTTTACGCGAACACTACACATTGAAATGAAACAACTTTTACGGATCTACTCGCGTTTATTTTACACATTACATTTTAATGTTTATCCTGACGATTCAAACCCTTTGCAGGGTCCGTGGTCATAGGGAGACTGCGGTTTTGGTCGTCTCATAATTAGTTAGTAGCTTGTATACCCTCATTTAAATTTAATCAGGTGCGTTCCGTTTTACGCAGAAAGAGCTTACAGTATCTTTTGGTCTGGCAGTATGGTGTTGGTTCTGGGATTTAATAACTTGTATGATGGGATCCCAGGCTGGTGGTAGATTCCAACCATCTTCTCTATTTCTTAGTTGACAAAGTCATGAATGAACTATTCTGTTGTGAACTTCAATCAAATATGAACTAGATAATGACTCCGGAGCAAAAATGCATCTCGAAGGTGGTTCTGCTTGCTCATACTTATACATTTAAATTTCCGACAAACAAAACAAAATCTGAAAAAACTTAATTTAGGTACTGTCATCGCCACAAACGTCATTGTGGCTCCGTGGCTCCAAAGTCGCGTGTTTTTCAAGTGGTCATCGGGAATATAGTACATTTTTACTTTTTTTTAAAGTCGTAATTAGTCTTAAGCTGAATTAAATATTTATATAAAATACAGTGAAAAAATTAAACGCCCACCCGACCCAGCCAGGAATCGAACCTAAGTCTTCCGCAATCCGGGCTTTAGTTTAATTAATTAAATTTTTTCACTGTATTTTATATTAATATTTAATTCAGCTTAAGTATAGCAATTAACACCTAAAAATAAAAGTAAAAATTTTACTACAGCGTTGTGTTGTCAATTTGTGGTATTCATTTGCAAAGATGAATCTGCATGTCCATCGGTTGCAATCACCTTTGGATAGATGGCACTAATGTCGCTCTAAAGCATTTCAAAAAATAAAACCGACTCCAAAAAATAAAAAATTGCACTAAAAAGTAAAAAATAATTGCGTGTTTAGTTTGTTCAATTTACTTGCAATTAACCTATATTATACTCAATCTTTGTATATTCTTTCTTAGGAAAATATATAGGTACAATTATTGTTATTTATGGAGCCGGTGCCAGTCCGCGTTTGTAGTCAAAATTTCATGCATAAGATTGACTATTGTTTTATTATAGTATGTCGTTAAATGTTAATGTCAAAGTTACCTTGCCTGGCACCGACTCCAAAAATAACAATAATTGTACCTATATATTTTCCTAAGAAAGAATATAAGATTGAGTATAATATAGGTTAATTGCAAGTAAATTGAACAAACTACACACGCAATTATTTTTTACTTTTTAGTGCAATTTTTTATTTTTTGAAGTCGGTTTTATTTTTTGTTAAAATTTTTGTTTATTTCTTGCTTTTTAGTGATTTGTTTTTTTCGATCTATTTATCAAAAGCGAATATGGGAAGATCTACTAAACGCGCTGCTCGTATGAGACAGCGCTGTTTAAATGAGACAAGCGAAGAAAACGAGAAACTACATCACAAATGAAATATTGTGCTGGTGTGACATTGTTAAACTCTCGCGTGCCATATGTACGCACGGCCGTACGTAAGGTGGTCCGCTAATTTATACCAACAGCGCGGGACAGGAAATTCCATCAGTGTAGATAGATAAATAGACTCTTTATTGCACACGGAAACATCAAATACACGAAAAGTCTTACATTTGTTGTGTACAAAGACGGCCTTATCGCTTAAAGCGATATCTTCCAGGCAACAGTGGAAGACGGACAAACAAACAGCTTTCGCATTTACAATATTAGTTCGGAAGGAGTTATAGCCAGAGTGGCTGAAAATACCAATATCGCTATAGGTAGGTATACCTACAATATTTGAGGAATTCCCCCAATTCCTCAAGGATTCCATCATCAGAACTGAGTTCCGATGCCTGCCTTCTTTTGTTTTGTCGTAGTCGCTTAACTATCTTAATCGAGATATGACCAACCGTGAAATACTTATCATTGAAGAGTTCCGGTTATTCATCAGTTACACTTCATCAAATGATACTTTCTGAATGCAAATGCTTGACTTATTGCTGAAAATACTAAAATCGCTATAGGTATGCATACAATATTTGAGGAGTTCCCTTAATTCCTTAAGGATCCCATCATCAGAACTAGATTTTGATAAAAATGGGACCAATCTGGAAGTATATCCTTTCATATGAAAAAATAATTTTTCAAATCGGTGTATAAATGACGGAGTTATGAGGTAACAAACATTAAAAAAAAAAAGAAGTAAAATACAGCCGAATTGATAACCTCCTCCTATTTTTGAAGTCGGTTAAAAAATCAAAAAGCAGTGACAAAATTCAGCGCTTACGTCAGCCTTCCCGGTAGCATAACGGTCAGTGCAGCCGCCTGGATTGCGGAAGACCCAGGGTCGGGTGGGCGTTTAATTTTTTCACTGTATTTTATATAAATATTTAATATAGTACATAATTCATCAGGGGTTGCGAACGAAAAAGTTTGGTGAATCATTTCTTTGTCGCACCACCAATATTGAAATGCTTTCCCAGCACACGTATTACCCTTCCTACAACATGGGTTCCTTTAAGCGAGTTGTGAAGACGGCTAGTGAAGCACATTCCTGCTCCTCTAGTCTTGTAGTCTTGTAGTCTGCTTGGGCACGAGCCTTCCCTATGGATGGATAGGGAGAATGGGCCATAAACCACCACGCGGGCCCAGTGCGGATTGGTGGTTGCTAACGACTGCTAATGCAACCGGGACCAACGTCTTTACGTGCCGTCCGAAGTACGAAGGAGCTCGAGATGATACATTTTTTTTGGTCACCCATCCGATGACCGGCCTTTGCGAAAGTTACTTAAACTACTCTACTAAAAAAATGGATTTTAACGTTGCGCTCAACGGTATAACCAGTGTTAGGAATAGGTATACCATATTTACTAAACTTCATGACGGGCTATAATAGAGCTGTCAACACCGCCATATTTGATACCGGTATTTAGGGTCCCGCTAATTATTTCATATTTTTATCGTCGTTTTATTGTTGAATCGAAATATCTAAACCCCTTTGATCGTAAAATTAGAAATTATCAAAATTTCAGGAAATTATAATATGATAATAGATGGTTATAGCAGCTCCCTGTTATGTACATTTGTGAATTTTAGGTAAATATAGCGGTTACAACAAACTGATAACATTTATAAGGTTTGATGACTAAAATAGCATAGCACATGGTAGCTTATATAAACTATACTAATATTATAAAGCTAAAGAGTTAGTTTGTTTATTTGATTGTTTGTTTGGTTGAACGCGCTAATCTCAGGAACTACTGGTTCGAATTGAAAAATTATTTTAGTATTGAATAGTCCATTTATTGAGGAAGGCTATAGGCTATATTACATCACGCTATAACTAATAGGATTGGAGCAGCAATGAAAAATGTTGCAAAAACGGGAAATAACGCGGGTGAAACCGCGGGGCACAGCTAGTAAAGGATAAGAATGTTTAAATACAATATTACAGAAAAAAAAATTCAATAACCCATCTTAGTACTGACCGCGCCAGAAGACGCTTAACTTTCGCATTCATTGCATACACCAATTACCACAGCGCCAGCAACTTCCTTATTTCTTCTTTATTATAATCCATATCAATTACGAATAAAAAATAAATCCTACGTCCAAAGAATAGCATTCATTTGTAGTTGAAATAAAAAATAAATTAAAGTCAACAGAAAGCAAACAGCACGGCTTATGCTGTTTAAATGAGCAGTAAAATGTTAAGCGCTCTTTTCTTAGAAGCCATTTTATATCTGAAATGCTGGCTAAGAGTTCTTGAAATACAAACGGCTACAAACTTAATCTGGAACTGAAGGCTTTTAGCATACTTAGATAGCTGAATAAATTATAGCTTGGTCTACCGTTTATGTCCTATTTTAAATCATATAAAGTGTAATTAATATTAACAAAGATTAACAAATGACATGAATATAAAAACATAATTATCGCTAAAATTTTTTTGTTTTGTTTATATAATATTAACGCAAATTTTGTTGCGAAACAAATTACAAAAACACAATTGTTGAAAAAATTTCCACGAGCAGGATTTTTAACAAAAACATTTTATAAATAGCTTGCCTACTTCTTAACTGATCTTTCGTATTTGTAAAAATATTATGATCGGATGTTAACGACGGTAGTTGTTGACATTGAATGGGCGCTTTTGGCTTTCAAAGTAAAAAAGTAAATAGTGTTGAATAATTTTGGCGGGCTGGTTAGAACCACGATAGCTCAATTGGGAGAACACCTGACCCGGTATGTCAGAAGGGTGCAGGTTCAAATCCTGCTCGTGGAAATTTTTTCAACATTTGTGTTTTTGTAATAATTATTGCTGTTTTCTAAATAAGTGATTAAGTCATTTAATGCTTTTATGCTGACTCGATGTGTTATATAATATTGTCTAAACACTGAATTTATACCAAGCCGATTTTCGGCTGACCAAAAATTTTTAGCCATTTTTCTTTTTTCTATTTTTTGGACACAAAACTTTATGCCGATTGCATGTAGCCAAATATGACTCATATTTGACTATCCAACTTATTTACAATACAATTGTTTTCCTATACACGCCTACGCTCTGCATTTCGCCGGTTAGTAGGGCGGGACGCTCGCTTCGCTCGCTCGGCTCATACAATAACAGCTTTAGAACTAGTAATTACAAAAAGAGGTTAGGTAATATTAAGCTAACCACACCTTTTTTTGTATTCAATCTCACATACTTAAAATTACTTTTAATCTCTCATCCGCGGCGAGAACTAATTAGTGTCCTTAACAATTAAAATTCTATTGTGTTTGTATTCACAGCAGACGACAGATTAAGTAGAGTTAAGTGACCGACTGATACAATTTCCAAAACATAAGAACAGTAACATAAATAAAATAACCTTAAATAAATAATTGATTGATTTATGTTTGTGCATGACCAGTTAAGGTATCCGCAGAATATAGGCTGAGCCTACTTATCCCCTTGAGCGTCGATCGACCACCAGGTGGCCGATAACAATTAAAATTCTACTGTGTCTGGTATTCGCGCGCTCGAGCTCTTATTTGACTTTGTTTTTTTATTTGTTCTTTTTGATCGTTTTAATCCCACAGGTGGGTGATCAGACCATGAAACTGAACAACCTTTCCCAAGAAACATAAGGTCAAAAAACGAGATTTTTTAAAACTTTCCCATACAAAGCCTCTATTGACCGAGCATGGTTTGTATGGCAAAGTTAAAAAAAATTCTCGTTTTTTGACTTATGTTTCTTGGGAAAAGTTGTTCAGTTTCATGGTCTGATCAACCCACCTGCGGGATTAAAACGATCAAAAAGTGACGGTGTATATCTTTATACTACCAAATTAACTTTTATTGATTAATTTATTCATTCATTATCTTTACCAATAATAAGATTCCAGGAACAATTTTACACACTAACGCCCTCTCCTAAATAATAGCTTACCAAAGAGTAGAAGACATTGTTTTACCCACGTTCTACCGCCACCTAAGTTACAAAGTTTCAAATTTATTTTCCATTTGTTTTTTGTGCTCCACTAAGACAACCTTGGCTGTAATTTATACTGGCCGCAACTTAGTAATACCTATAGCCATAAATTAAAAAGTTAAGTGGTCTATAAAGGCAACCACCATTAAATCATTTTACGGTGTAACTTACCCTTTTACTTTGGAAAGTGGGTAACGGTAAAAAAGTAGCCATTACGTGTGGGGGCGGAAGACAGACGAATTCAGTAGCACGGTACAGGATTGGCCGAAACTTTTATAGAAATTGTAAAGGTGCACCCTCATCAGGAGCATTTGTCTGTAATCATCATCAGCTCATTTTATGTCTCCCCTGCTGGGGCACATGCCTTCCCTATGGATGGATAGGGAGAACGGGCTTTAAACTTGAAATATTTGAGTTTAGTTCGGATTGGTGGTCGTTAAAACTGCTAATGCAGCCGGGACCAACGGTTTTACGTGCGTTTCGAAACACGGAGAAGCTCGAGATAATACAGTTTTGTCATCCATCCGATGACCTACCTTTGCGAGTTTGCTTGACCTTAGCAATCACAGACCGAGCGCGTTAACCACTGCGCCATCGAACTCCCATTTTTCTGTAATCTAACGTTACAAATCCGAGCATTACATCGGTGACGGAAGAGAATCGAGCATTACAATGCGCAACCTGTAATGTTACAGATTTGAGCATTACATTTATACCACCAATGTCTGAAAAAATAATAAGAATACAAATCTGAGGAGAACCGAGCATTACAGTGCGCAACTTGATGATACAATGTGTAATATTTTGTTATTTTTTTTATTGTGTTATATTTAACATTACAGACGAATGCTCGTCAAGTCAGGGAGGCAGTATTGAAATCGAATCTGAAATGTTACATTACAGGCGATTGCTCTTGGTGAGGGAACATCAAATCAAATCAAATTCTTTATTGCTAACTAAGTGTATAACACGTTGTACATTTATGAAGGAACTTAAAAACTTAGTCGCCCTTTTCGGACACGGCAAATTTATAGAGAGCTCCCTAGTAGTATTTTCTAGTAGTAATCCCGAGTATTATTTTTATATAAAACTATGAATAATATCTTAAGTCTAAAAGTTAGTAAAGTTAACATCTTAACGTTAACTTTATTTCATGCTAACGTCAGAAACTCTATGAAGATGATGTCTATCAATAAATTGGGCTCTGTTACCAATTTCCATACAAAATTTCTGTCTTACGCAACGGCACGAATTCAATAATCGTTTGTGCTGCATGAAGCACGAACAGAAGAAAGCTTTTAAAAATATATAAATATGGGTGTAGTTGTAGTATTGAATCCCAAATCATTGTTCCAATTGGTGGATATGAGCTTGAACATAATGTTTGACAAATGGGGATTGGTAATCAATTTTAAGGCGAAGGGTAAGGCACACTAGCGCCGCTAATTAATTTAATTTGATAACTGCTAAACTTGATTTTTTTTCGAATGTTGCGGACCTTCCGACACTAGGCAAATATCTATTATTTAATAATTGTGTACTACTTTTAGGTTTGTTTTTGTATTCATTTGCTAACACCAAAAGTGGCCATTGTTTGTGAAGAAATGCGATAGCCCGTTTTGTGAATAAACCACGCAACAAAAAGTAGTGCACAATTATTCAATTCAAAATTCAAAATTCAAAATTCAAAAACATTTATTCAGTTTAGGCTACAAGTAGCTCTTATGAATGTCACTATGCCAACGGTTCGTAAGTCTACTCTGGGCGGGAGATCTTGTACTGAGAAGAACCGGCAAGAAACTCAGCAAGTGTCCAGCTCTTTTCTCCCTTACAGCGTCAAAAATATTGGAAAATGCCCTATCATAGCAGGACACTTTCCATTACAATAAACACAAAAAAGACAACCACAACATGTAAAAAAAAAAAAAAAAACACAAAATAAAAAATATACGTTAACAAATTTGCATCATTAAATAAATACTATGGATGCTTTCTTGTTGTCGGACGGTACGCAATGTTTAAAAAAAGATCCGGTCCGTTAGTAATTGCCAAATTATCAATTGGTGGCGCTAGCGTGCCTTAGCCTAAAAACTCACAGCGAACATTCCAAAACGCACTCGTCCTGATCTGAAAATTGAAGTATTGATTTCCTGAGGTCAAGTTTTTGATTTAGAGAGTTGATTTTTTCTAGTAAAAAAAAATATTGTTCCTAATATAGCATTGTGAATGAAAAAATCAAAAATAATAATAATATTGCACTTTGAGTAATTATTAAAAAAAGGTTTTTATAAAACAGTTATGAATAAGTTTACACGAGCGGGAATCGAATCCGTTATGCTATCGTGGCTCTTGTAAAAGTATTTAGATCGTATGTTGAATACGCTTGTCGACATTGAAAAAGGCTCCTTTGGCTTACAAGGTGAGAATAGATAGTGTTGATAAATTTCGGCGGGTTGGACAGAGCCACCATAGCATAGTTGGTAGTGCACTTAACCTGGTATGTAGTAAAACGCGAGTTCGAAATCCGCTCCTGAAAATTATTTTCAACATTTTTTAAAATTCTTATTTACTCGCAACAATATTTGCGTAAAAATATCTATAAACCTTTCATATAATTAAATGTTTGTTTACCAGAGTAACCTTTGGTGTGCTTACAGATATTTGATTATGAATTCCGTAGCCACACTCCGATCACAGTATGCAAATGTGTTCGATTAACTGAATTTAAGTCAGGGCGTGTGGCTCAGCTCCGCTGTTCCGAACCAATTATTGTATCAGCTGGTATACCAATCTGATACTTAGATAAACGTTTTCAGGAACAATTTTGCCTAAATATAGAAGATATGATTATTGCCCAACTTTAAATGATATTGTAGAAAAAACTATAGTGTGTTATGAATTTATGGATCGGACTAATTGTAAACACGTTCCCTTTGATACTAAATATATGTTTTGTTTATTTAATACGATAGTATTTTCAATTATATCAACTTAACTGTGACTGCAGTTTTGGCATTTTTTGGTCGGCGCACCCTACGCTATTTTTAGTGTACACAAAACATGATATCTATTTATTCTGTATCTATACTAGTACTAATATACTAATAATATTATAAAGAGGAAACCTTTGTATTTTTGTATGTATGTATGTATGTATGCGGCGAGTCAGCTATTATTTAATAAACAAAAACACTAACATTATAATTAGGTTTGCTTCGACTGTTCACCGAAGAACTGAGTTTTACTTTATTTTCAATATAATTTGATCATACATAAATTAATGAAATCGATTGCAGTAGCCGATTCTTAATAGCTACTTTCAGTTTCATGTTGTTTAAACAAATGAATGTTTCATTGTTCGTCTCATAACTATTCATCCGATTGCGATGAATCTTCTTGGCGTGAAAGTGAAGAGTCATGTCTGCGGTTTTTTTTTATTATCTTAAATTTGTGTTATGTCGAATACTAATGTGAAATAATGGTGGATTATTAACCGTTAAGTGTCCGTGAGTGTTACCAAATGAAACAAAACAGTGTAACGTCACTTTTTAAATTCTCTCAAAAGTCCGGCGGGGACTTAGTAAAGCCCGACATCTTTACTGAGATGCTCGTGGGGTTAGGGGGTATATCATTTCTCACTTCTCATTTCTATTATCATTCGTCATCATCATACAAGAAAAGAAATATTGTTTATTTATGTATTACTTGTAATAAAAAATACTTGACACTGGCTAAATGTGCTAATCGCAAGAAGCCATCAACTAAATGAAAAAAAAAATCTTTGGTAAGTTGTTATGCGCACTCTAACCCTAAGGTTTCTGAGTTGGTAGAACCATTGGATACGGGTGTTCACGCGAACGACGACGACGCCTGCAAACCGCTAGTTGTATATGAAGTAAAACTTTGTGCCTTCCTGTGGTCTGTGTCTAGATCACCGGTCTAAGACACAGAGATCGCGGGATTAATTCCCAGTTCAGTAGTTGAGGATTCCGGATGAAATACGCTATCACCTTTGGCCTCATTATCACTTCGGCTTTTGTTCGGCTTGATCCCTACCGCTGCTTTCCTTCACCGCACTACACGCAATCGACTGTCATTCCATCCACATCACCTTGATGGATGGCGGTCTACTACTGTGCGTTTTTCACGAAATTTCTTGCCTCGAACTACAGTGTTGTGGAACCAGCTCTCGACGGCGGTATTTCCGGACCGTTACGACCTCGGAATCTTCAAGAAACGAGCCTATTCCTTCCTTAAAGGCCGGCAACGCGTCTGCGACTCCTCTGGTTTTGCGGGTGACCCGCCTGCTCGTTTGCCTCCTTCTTTTATAAAAAAAAAAAAAACTTAACATCTGGTGAGACGAAGGTCATGTGCTTAACCCTAAGAAATAAAAAAAACAACAGATTAAGATTAAGCGTTAGTTCACACTCCTCTCACGCTTCATCTCATCATCTCAGCCAAAAGACGTCCACTGCTGGAAAAAGGCCTCCCCCACTGATCTCCATGAGGGGTATTTGCTTTAATCGCCACGCTTGGCAGGCGGGTTGGCGATCGCAGTTGGTTAAGAGTAATCTCAGAGAGATGCTGCTGCCCATCCTCTGGAATGGTCCCTTAGTCGGCTTTTACGACACCCTTGGAAAGATATGGGGTGGTGCAATTCTTTATCCCCGGCACCACACAGGGGTGAAGCTCACGCTTAAAGATGACGATTTGTCACAGTTAAAGTTCATGAGAAAAAGGAGTAGAGAAAGATAAAATTTTGTTTTACATTACATTGTATAATCATTGATATTTGTGAAATTTGGACGAATTTCGACCGCTAGTTAAATATAAATGAGTAATTATTAAATAAGACAACTCAATTTCGGCATCGTTATAAAATCTAGTAAGCCAGTTCCAACAGCTCTAAACCAGATTAATTAACGCTTAATTAACCGGGCTCAAGATAATTTGGCCGTTCCTCGGTTTTCAGGAACATTTTGAAATTGCCACTAGACATTTCTAGTTTTAACTGACTCGGTTTCTGGTTGGAATGTAAATTTTCATTTTGGTAGTGTGTGGGTTCTCTTCTCACTGTACCTTTTAATTAAATGAAATTGAAATGAAATGATATGAAATTAATCTTTATTCGAGTAAACTTATTATCTAATTTTGATATCTCATTATAGTTTGCCTACCTATACCTAACATATCTACCATAGCTACCATACCTAAAATGCAGGACGTGTATTAGCTGTGCAGAAGATCGGGTGCAAGAAACTGCACAGCTATATAAGTAGCAACATTTACTAAATACTACAATCAATCGAAAGTTTCAAAAGATTCAAAAGTTCAATTGAAACTACCGATTTCACAAAAAAAAACTTAGTTACAATCTAAAGATATTTTTGTAGGTACCTACTTACTTAATATATGTAACATATTAAGTAACTTTGTATTGAAATGATACTACTTTTACGGATCTACTCGCAAAACACAAAACATCCTAATTTTAATTGAGAAGATGGTTGGAATTTACCACTGGCGTGGGATCTCATTATTAGGGTCCTAATTTGGACTTAGTATAAATTAAAGACGGACTGTATTTCATAGGCTTTACTCGTATGTTATTATTATAATTACCGCAAACAAAGGGAGACGCGCGCTGTGCTTACGCTGGTCTCGGCATAGCATAGCCATAGACTATGTATATATTGGTGGCAGCCGTACCTCGCCGCCCGCGCCCGCGCGACACTCGCGCGCCGCAGCCCGACGACCGACGACTGGAGCCGATGCCTCCCGAAGGCGCCCGTTCTAACATACAAAATATTGTTAAATCAAGGTTAAATCCTGATACTGACATACCAAAAGGTACTGTTAGCTCTTTCTGCGTAAAACGGAACGCACGTAATTAAATTAAAATGAGGGTATATAAGCTACCAACTAATTATGAGACGACCAACACCTTAGTCTCCCTGTGACCAAGAACCCTGCAAAGGGTTCGAAACGTCAGGATAAACATTAACTAAACCTTATCTATAAAATAATAATATACTTATAAAAAATTATGTAACGCGAGTAAATCCGTAAAAGTAGTTTCATTTCATTGTGTGGTATTCACGTAAACTTTAGAAAATTGTTAATTACGGTCGATTTTCAACCACTGATATACCCGCCAAAACACACTGAGCTGAGCTGAGCATGAGCACCTGATGGTGAAAATGGAGTCCAGATGCGAAGACAACGCAGAAATAACCGATGAAAACCATGAAAATAAGCGATTAGACAAGCCTTCGTACCGCACACTGACCGACTGCCATTAAGAATACAGAAAAACATAACTCCAAATAAAAATCTAACCCTTTAATAAAATAAAAATGATCTACCCTCACTGAACGAATACCCACCTATGAGCTATTCGTCTATTTTCAAGTGCTAATTTCAATGTTAATCACAGGGTGTCTTTAAATACATATATAACATCTATTAGGTCAGTATCACGAAATAAAATAATTTTATTTATATAATATTTATTTTATTTTATCGTTGTCAGTTGCGTCCCATAACACGGAAGAAGAGTCGTGAAACCTATCACTGATAAGAAGTGACGTCACAAGTTTTTCCTAAGATCAACTTAATTAGTGGCAAGTGTTCAAGGCCACATCTTCCAAAGAACCTTCGTTCCCCACTTCAATTTGACCGTGACGCAATGACGTCACGGGAACAGCTCGGAAGACGTCATTACCGTTCTCCAAAGATATCTTTGCAGGCTGTACGACACTTATGCGACTGGTAATAAGGTAGGTTTCACTCTGGCTGTGCTTGGGCAAGTGGTTCGGGCAAGTGTTTTTTGTCGGTGTCATTGACGTATCTTGACCATTTCTCATTGAGAGTAAATTTTGGAATGCTTAAGAAGCTCTTCGTACCCTTATAATTGCATGCGTATTTATAATAATTATGATAGTAGCTATGATGTTTTCTTTATTAAATTAAATTTTGTTTTCTATATTGTTTTCTAAAGTTTACGCGAACACTACACATTTAAATGAAACAACTTTTACGGATCTACTCGCGTTTATTTTACTTTACACATTATTTAATTACAAAAACACAAATGTTGAAAAAATTTCCACGAGCAGGATTTGAACCTGCACCCTTCTGACATACCGGGTCGGGTGCTCTTCCAATTGAGCTATCGTGGTTCTAACCAGCCCGCCGAAATTATTCAACACTATTACTTTTTACTTTGAAAGCCAAACGCGCCCATTCAATGTCAACAACTGAACTGACGAGCAGGATTTGAACCTGCACCCTTCTGACATACCGGTTCGGGTGCTCTTCCAATTGAGCTATCGTGGTTCTAACCAGCCCGCCGAAATTATTCAACACTAATACTTTTTACTTTGAAAGCCAAAGGCGCCCATTCAATGTCAACAACTGAACTGACGAGCAGGATTTGAACCTGCACCCTTCTGACATACCGGGTCGGGTGCTCTTCCAATTGAGCTATCGTGGTTCTAACCAGCCCGCCGAAATTATTCAACACTATTACTTTTTACTTTGAAAGCCAAAGGCGCCCATTCAATGTCAACAACTACCGTCATTAACATCCGATCATAATATTTTTACAAATACTAAAGATCAGTTAAGAAGTAGGCAAGCTATTATAAAATGTTTAAATAATTGTAACGCAAATTTTGTTGCGAAACAAATTACAAAAACACAAATGTTGAAAAAATTTCCACGAGCAGGATTTGAACCTGCACCCTTCTGACATACCGTGTTTTTGTAATTTGTTTCGCAACAAAATTTGCGTTATAATTATTTAAACACATTATTTAATGTTTATCCTGACGTTTCGAATCCTTTGCAGGGTCCGTGGTCACAGGGAGACTTGTTTTCTAATTGTTTAAATTTGTGCATGTCATAGCAACCTTTGTGCTTTAAGTATGGCAGCGATTTATAATGTTACCAATGTGCGTACTTTGTTCTGTTGTTTGTTCTTAAATAAATAAATAAATCTAAGTATTTCGTTAATTTGCCAATCAACGTGTTGCTTGAGAAAGGAAGTGTTGTGGTTTTTAGAGGATATGACGGACCCACCTACACCATTTTGAAATATTCACTGAGTGGAGGAGAGGGTGCGGAGCCACACATAATTTCCAGGTCCACACCTTAAGACCCTCGATATAGACGAAACAGTAATGTATTTTCCACTATATAGGTATTAATACATTTAATAATAAAATAAAATCTTTCTTTTGTCCTAGACACTTATTCCAAGAAAACCTAGAAATATAAGTTTCCTACTATCAGAGCACTCGAGTTCGATTCCCTGATCAGAAATCAAGGAAATAACTCTGCCGGATTAAAGCCGTAACGACGGCGTAGGACGTAAAACAACCTATGGACGCAATAAACCCGATTACTTTTATGTGCACACCCTTTGTTTATGACGTGTATCCCGATACACTCAGGAATACATGAAAGGTTCCAGTAATGCTATCAGGGGGCCGTTTATAAACCGCCGTTAACTTTAAGTGTTAGATATACAATCATCTGTTTTAAATTCACTGAATGAGAAAGCAACATTAATTATTGACATTCGAAGATCGAAGTAACAACTTTATACAGCCTACATTAACGTTTTCATATCATAGTACAGTTTTTGAAATAGCCACTGAATAAATAAGCAAATTTAATTATCGGCATTCGAAGAAACAACTTTGTACCGTTTTTTTTCGATGTCCATGTTGTGTTCTAACAAATCATATCGGTTTTTTTAACAATAATATGTTATTATTTAAAAAAGACAGAGTGTTGAAAAAGTTTTACGAGCGGGATTCGAACCCGCACCCCATGACATGCCGGGTCAGGTGCACTGCCAAGTATGCTATCGTGGCTCAATCCAACTCGCCGAAATTAATCAACACTATCTACTCTTACTCTGTAAGCCAAAGTAATTTATCACGTGGAATTTTTTCAACACTTTGTCTTTTTTAAATTTGTAATTTGTTCGCAACATTATTTGCGTAAAATTATATGTAAATAATCATTTTATTATTCTTTAATTTTTTTTATATGCCCTTTTGGAATGTTTACATCTGTTAAATATATCTCACTTATTAAATATATCTCATCTAAAATGTTACTATGGTAGGCACTATGGTAGGTTTTGACGACCTCCTTGGTCGAGTGGCTTGCACACCGGTTTTCATGGTGTCGCCATCTCTGAGGTCCCGGGTTCGATCCCCGGTCGGGTCAATTTAGAAATACCTGTTTTTCTAAATTGTTTCGGGTCTGGGTGTTTCCTATGTATAATAAGTATGTATTTAAGTATATTAAGTATGTTTATCCGTTGTCTAGTTAACCATTTTATCGAGTTTCTTAAGGAAGCTCTTATTGGGGCTAGATAATTGGTGTGACTGTGGGAAACATTTATTTATTATTTATTTATTTACTATAAAAATTCAACCAACCGCAGGAAGCTCGAGTGGTAATCGAACCTACGGCCTTTGGATAGCCGGTCCAATGCTTTGACCGCTAAGCTACCGAGACCCCAGAAGACTTGTTGAATTTTTCTAGTAGTTTGTGGTTTACGCTGCAAGCCAGCGGTATTATGTCACTGTTAATTTACTACCCTCACTACTATAAAATGTATCTCTTGTAACTATATGTGGCGTTGTTAAAGCAAAATTTAAAAAAATATATATCTTATTTAACTGTCTATAAAATAATCTAGCAGATAATTATTCGAAGCCAATACTCTTATAAGCACAGAGGTCATAATATAAACTCAATTCTCATTTCAAACATAAAAGTTAATACTCATTTCTGTGTCGCATGAATTCGTATTTCGTGTGATACGAGAACGGCAAACAATAACAGTAGCGATTGTCATGCGAGCAACGCGGAATATATTTGCTTCAGTCATACAATACAATTTAAGCCATACAGCCTTGGTGTGTGGCAAAAGCAAGGACCGGTATCCAGAGGTGCGGGGTTCATTTGGTAGGTCGGGCAAACTATGTTTTTGGGTTTTCGACGCGAAACTTAAATCAATACTAACCTTTGTAAGTTATTATCTTCATTCGAATAAACTCTATGCTACACTATTTTATCTAAATATGTCGCCATAGCATCAATGTTTGTAGCATTGTTGTGTTTCGGCATCTAGAGATAAGATAGTTAGTGTCTCAGTAGTCGAGGATCCCGGGTGAAGTGCGCTTCCACCATTGGCCTTTATCATCACTTAACATCAGGTGAGATGAAGACACTATGCTTACCTGTAAAATCGTATAAAGTCCTGTAAAGTCTAAGCCTCGAATAGTTTTGTCCCTTTTACTCTATTTTGAAATGGCGATTTTATACGACGGGAACAAAACACGGAATATCAATTCCTCTGTTTCAGAGTAAGGTCCTTTACTTTGTTTATTGCTAAGGCTCTTTGGGGATAAATGTAAATAAGTACCTATGTATAATAATTTATGTATATATGAATTCAATAATGTCATAGTAAAAACAGAGATTACACACTGACGTGTATGGTAATGTAATTATGATACTTATTATAGTTTTACTAAAAGTTTGCACTATTGTTTGCGCTTAGTTTCCTAAGATTGGTAAGACGTTATCTAGTTTGAAAATAACTCCACCGCTGCTAAAAATTCTGTGTATTTCTTTAATAAATTCTTTGACAACCCTAGTGTGGCGTCAGTTGGCACATTGCCATTGCCAGTAGCGAGCAAGAGTGTACAAAATTGCGGACCGTCGCTTCCTCGTTCGTATGACGTCGCGTACAAATTCCGAAATATAATTCCCCACATAACACTTGGGTTGCGTAATCGGTGTAGTTAATTAATACAGTTGTGTTTACTGGCGATTCAATTAAATTAATAATTAAGTGTGTATTAAAAAACACGGCGCAATTTAAAAGAACTACTCAGACTTACTACCGAAAATGCTGAACACCCTACCGAAACAAAGAACTGATGAAGTATGCATAACAAATGCCAAGAAATGTAAGGGATTACCAAAAAAAAATTTTTTTTTAATAGATTATAATAGCATAAAACTTAGAAATAGAAATCGATTTTCTTATTTTTAAAGTTTGAATGCGATTTCACCCAGCTATTCGATAAACCCATTATAGGTTTTTAATAGTGGGTTGTTATATATCTTTATAAGTTATACTTTGTAATTAATAAATAAAATGTTCAAATAATTATTAACGCAAATTTTGTTGCGAACAATTACAGAAACACAAAATAATGTTAAAAAAAAATTTCACGAGCAGGATTTGAACCTGCACCCTTCTGACATACCGGGTCAGGTGCTCTTCCAATAGAGCTATCGTGGTTCTTATTAATAATAAATAAACTAAAAAAAAGAAGAAAATACTCAAAAAAGATAGATGCGACCAGCACAAAACCGATCGTTGTGGAGATCTTTGGGGGAGGCTTTTGTACAGCAGTGTGGACGTCTTTGAGATGATGATGATGATGATAATGATGATGATGATGATGATGATGATCAAAAAGGTATTAATCACCTTTGTTGTCTAGTGGTAAGATGACTGGTCTTAGACTCGGAGGTTTTAGGATCGATTCACCGGAAGAGTACGTAGTACCTACCTCAATTTATTTATAAAACACTTTTGATAACTCCACACCGAGCTTAGAGACCCAGTTTCTCATTAGTTTAGGATTTGAGGAAATCACACTTCCGTCTACGGTCTAGTATAAATGAAAGCAAGCATTTCTTTTCATAAACTGACTTTAAGTATGTGACTCAGATGGCTGAGTGACATAATTATAAAAACTAGTGGTCGCTCAGGTGTCGAAATTCGACCATAATTTTATTAAGGCTGCACGGATTGTATCTTAAGCAATGAAAAATTAAAAAAGATAGAATGTGAGCTTGGATTGGCATTGACAGATTTCGGCCGCTCCTCTTCCATTTTTAAAATTTTGAAAAGAGTATATATGCGTGTATGTCAAATACATATGCGTGTGTGTCAAATACATGGTAGTGTTTGTAATGTTTGTTTTGTTGATTTAATGTATTTTTTATGTTTCATAAAAAAAAATATTAAAATTTTGCAATCCTTCTCTATATAATCTTTAAGTGTGCGAAATTTCATATTCCTCCGTCCGCGCAATTTTTGTAAAAAGGGGTACAAAGTTTTTGCTTCACGTATTATTATATATAGACAGTAAAATAATATTTTTTTTTTTTCATTTTGTTGATGGCTTCGTGCGATTAGCACATTTAGCCAGTGTCAAAGTAATTTTTCTAACAAGTAATACATAAATAAACAATATTTATTTTATGTATGATGATGATGAATGATAATAGAAATGAGAAATGATATACCACCCAACCCCTCGAGTATCTCAGTAAAGATGTGGGGCTTTACTAAGTCCTCGTGCGGACTTCATGAGAGAATTTGAAAAGTGACGTTGCACTGTTTTGTTTCATTTGCCAACACTCATGCACACTCAAGAACACTTAACGGTTAATAATCCACCATTATTTCACATTAATATTCGACATAACACAAATTTTAGAAAATAAAACAAAACCGCAGACATGACTCTTCACTTTCCCGCCAAGAAGTCCTAAAATAATATTATTAGTTCAAGACGTCTTCATGTATCCGCGGGGCGCGGAGTTAGAAGACATCTTTTTTTACATCTAATTTCGACGACCTCCGTAGCCGAGCTTGCACGCCGGACTTTGGGCGGCGTTAACTCTGAGGTTCTGGGTTCGATTCGCGGTCGGATCAATGTCGAAAACGAACTTTTCGATATAGTTTCGGGTCTGTGTGGTTGTGGTACTGTCGTTGTTTCTGATTTCCATAAAAATAGTGATTTAACTACTTACCTTGGGATCAGAACAATGTATGTGAAGCTGTCTAATATTTCATTTAATCTATAGTAAATGCCTAAATAAATATAATAATGTACTAATATAATATTCCTGACCTTATGACGCCCCGTTGTGCGATGGGGCGCCCCTGCTCCTTGTTGACGAGCCACACACACCGTAGCACTCATTAATTACCTACGTCTTTCTTGATTAAAGTTTTAAAGTAAATACCATAAGTAATATCTATATATTAATACGTGAAGCAAAAATTTTGTACTCCTTTTTACGAAAATTGCGCGGACGAAGAAGGAGTATGAAATTTCGCACACTTATAGTTTACATAGAGAAGGAGTGCAGAATGCTATTTAAAAAAAAATGATGCATAAAAATTACATTAAAATAAATAGACATTGTTTCAACAATTTTTCAAAAATTTCAAAAATGGAAGAGGAGCGGCCGAAATCTGTCAATGCCAATCCAAACTCACATTCTATCTTTTTTAATTTTTCATTGCTTAGAACACAATCCGTGCAGCCTTAATAAAATATTGTTTCAAAAATGGAATCGGAAGAAAATTACGGGTCAAATTTCAACCACTGGGCGACCTAGTGGTAAACTAGTGTTTAAATACAATATTCCGCTCAACCGATGCAAGTTATGCAAATAACCGATTAAACAAGCCATTGTATTGCGCACCGACCGCCGGTCATTTAGAACACATTAGAACTCAATTCCGAATAAAAATGTACCCTACAAAAAAGTAACAAATTATCTACCTTCGCCGAACACCTGATTTTGAACTATTTTAAAGGCTGTTACAAAATCAACATCAAGGCGGAGTCTCATAACAAATCGCCTTATTGTGACGGCGCTCAGAAACATAAGGAAGAAATATACCTACAGTTTTTTTTATGAAAGCAGTATTAGACGGTGGGTTTGAGATTGAGTATAAAAGAAAAATAAAATTCTTAGTCACAGTACTTGAAATAAAGTTTGTTGATTCAATTTTAGAAGTACCTTAATTAAGCTTTTGCTGTTTTTTTTTGTTATTAGAAAAGTCACAATTTCGTCATTCGTTACCATCTTATGATGACTTTAAAAATACCCTAAATAAGTCGTAATCCTATACAATTTGTATTCAACTACCCACAACTATTAAAAGTGCCTACATGACATAGATCTTGATTTTTTAAGAAAAGTCACAATATGGTCTGTCATTCGTTACTGACTTTGACTTGACTTTTATTTTAGAAATACCATGCATAAGTCGTCTATTTTTAATGCATTAGAATTTATATTCAATTAACCACAAATTTTAGAAGTACCTACATAACTTAAAAATGTTAGAATGACCTACTTACATGATTTTACACTTTTACTTTTTTTTTTTGAGAAATGTCTTAGTTGGGCTAGCGTTTACCGGCTTGAAGTTGGTTTTATCAATGCCTTGTAGCTATAGGTCGTGTATTTTTAATTAATTACAGTTCATACTGCTCCAATCAAGGTATTGCAGCTACCATTCAAACTTTCTCTCATTCAATGCAAACAGGCCGCGGCATCGCTGAATCTGCGCCAATTGCAAATGGTTGTTTGCAGATGGGTCAGATTTGCTGACCTGTTGACCTGTGTTGGTTGATGATGTAACTAGATGTGAGAATTTTATTAAAGTAATATTTATTTTATTTTAGACCGTAGATTTACATAAAATTAGCCTAATGGTAAGGATTAATGGATAGAAGAACAACAAAAACTTATAGTAGGTTCTCAAAAAAAACTTTCTGCAACTTTCCCTCATTCAAGTAGGTAAGGCAAACAGGCCGTGGCATCACTGAATCTGCGCCAATTGCAAATGGTTGTTTGCAGACGGGTCGAGATCCGCTGACCTGTTGACCTTTGTTGGTTGATGATGTAACGTGATGTGGGTTTTACGTTATTCTGTGTTTTTCAAAGCCAATTTAACTTTGATTGTGAACTCATTTTCTATTACCAATGTATTTGTTTGTATGTATGTAAATTCCTATGTTGGGAAAAGGCTTAAGCATGCCAATGTTGAAAAAATATATAAACAAGTGGTTCGTGAACATTTTAAGAATAATTAAAATATATATATATATTTATCAATAATTGTTATTGACATTTACTAATTTAAATATTACAGCTCAGATTCAATAATGAAACTCCAGACTAAACTATTTTAAGTAATAGGATTTTAAGAATTATTTTATCTTCAAACTTAAGAAGATTTTAATACAAAAATAAGATTTTCCCGAAAGTTCTACATCATTGCTAAGACGTGTCACAATTAGGTGCCCCATAAAATCCGCCATAAAATCCCCCCGACCCATTACTGGCACAGCCCGGACGCGTTTGTTTGCAGCCAATCAACTCGTGCCATCATTTGGGTTGAAGGTTGTTCTTCAGTCATCATCATTATCATCATCATTAGCCTATACTAATCCACTGCTAGACATAGGCCTCTCCAAGTGTACGCCACTGAGCACAACTTATCCAGCTCTTGCCAGCCACCTAAGAAAAATAGTTGCTTCATCTACTCTGGGCGTCCTACACTACGTTTGCCGATACTCGATCTAGAATGACTAACAACAATAGTAGCAGTATTCTTACCAGATTGTAAGTGACATTTAGGCTAAGGATGAAAGTGAAATGCGGGGTGATGGGTTCTAGTAAGTACCATCTTAGGACAACAACGAGTTAACAGCATACTATAATGTGCCTAAGCTTAAAAAGTTTCAGTATTTTGTAGTTTTGTCGTTACCCATCTTTGAATATCTATATTGCTCAACTTATAGTCAGTTCATGTAGACTCAATCAACATCCACCCATTAGACTGGCGCCCAACGTGGGGTTTGAGGAACGATAACTGTTAGTGTGACACTGACTCTTATTAAAAAAAGAGGAAGTGTACCGAATGTGGAATATGCTCCAAATATGAAACAATGTATTACCTATTACCTAAACTAAACATCTGAGGTTATTAATAGAATTGATGCTTATCATGATGACCCTTCTTCCTGAAACCATGCGTACGCCAGTACGCGTAACCGAGCTTCACTGATTCAGACTCGATAGCCTGGATTTGCATTGGTCTATATTGGGATCGTATTTAATAATCAATACACGTGAAGTGCACCTACTGATTCTAAGTAATATCGCCAATAAAGGAAGTAATTTAAAAAATTAACCAACAAAATACATAGGGAAAAAACTAGGAAATAGAATCGAACAACGGAAAATGTCAAAGTCGGAACGGAATACATAAGGAAATCTGGATCTAGTGGATCTTGGTCTATTACAGTCTAAATATTAGTAAAGAGTCGTGTTTGCAATGAAATTTCCCGGAGAAGTCCGCGTGAGATCTTAATGAATTCTCAGATCTATACTGATACCCTCAGGAATATAATTTTGGCGTGGATTTAATTTATCAAACCATTCTTATTTACTATTACACCAAGAAAATATTTTAAATATCTTCCTAACTTTGAAATTGGCTCAATTAATAAATAGGCAAAACTCTCAAAGCCATTACAAGAAAAATATAACATTACCGGCCAACCTCCTTTCACAATCTCAAGGAGACGCGATCTTGTATTCATATTGATGCATTTAAGCAACCTCAAATTCCAGTAAAGTGCTATAACAGTTTACATGACAGTGCCTGCCAAAAGCCGCTCTGCCAAATCGTATCCGTGCCAATGCCAAACTAAGTTGCATTGAAAGTTCGAGTGCTTGCTGTGCGCGCCCGTATTTTTACACGTTTCTATTCTCATTGCTTTTGTCTTAAAGTTCATATACCGGTAGGAGGTTAAGGGTATCCCAAGAGGCAGACAGAAACTTGATTGTACTTATTTATTTAAGCATGTAAACTTTTTCTTTGTCTGTAACTTTACCTAGAACTTTGTTTTTGTTGAGATTGTATCTTGTCATTTTACATTATGACATATTTCATACTCCAAGTCGCACAACGGGCTATGGAACGTAGTATGTTAGGTTTGACTCCCGACAACCGAGTTCGCAATACCGAGATTCGATGACGAACGAAAGTTCAGGACATTGCTAACCGGATTGCGAAACTCAAAGAGACTCGAAGAGACCTTTGCCCAGCAGTGGGTAGATAGGGCTAAAATGATGATGATGATTATTATAATAATTGAAGTTCAAGTTCAAATTTATTTATTTATTTTTATAAAAGAAGGAGGCAAACGAGCAGGCCGGTCACCTGATGGAGAGTTATCACCGCCGCCCATGGACACCCGTAAAACCGGAGAAATCGCAGACGCGTTGCCGGCCTTTCCCATCCCAAGCTGATGTGGATGAATGAATGAATGAAATTTTTATTAAACTTCAAGAATTACAAATACATTTACAAACATAGCCCCACAAAACTATATTAATAGTTTGACTGACAAACAAGAATGATAGTCGATTGCGTGTAGTGCGGTGAAGGAAAGCAGCGACAAGGATCAAGCCGAACAATTCCCCAGAACACTCCCCATGATATATGTATATATCATATCATGTTGGGTTAGTAATTAATTTAATACACAAACCATCTCTCACCCCTCCCCCCTCCCAATTCCTAATCAAGATCCAACTCTTTCCTCAAGGCCGGCAATAACGTATCTGCGATTTCTTTGGTTTTGCGGGTGTCCATGGGCGGCGGTGATTACTTTTCATCAGGTGACCCGCCTTCTCGTTTGCCTCCTTATAACATTAAAAAAAATGCAAATTTTCCGACAGACGACATATCATTAAATAAGTAACACTATGCTGTTATTATCGTTATCCTATACACTGTAAACACAATGACACTGCTAATTCATCTGCATGATTACTATTCATAGATATACAATTATTACAGCTGCCTAATGAACAATGCTACTAAGTCTTATCAGGTATCACTGAGAATACGGTAACAATAGCTTCAATACATGATGCTACGCTTGATTATTGTTACGTACTATTGTCCCTTGATTGGACGCTAGGGTTCACTGATTGCCTGAATAATAAGTAAGGAGGCATTAAATCAATAGATCAGAGATATCGGGACTATTTTACAAAGGTTTCTAAACGTTGTAAATACCTAGTTCTTTTGATTTGACAGTTTCATTCAAACAGGTTGATTTTGATGACAGGCCATAAAAAGCTAGAGGGTCAGCAGTAACGCGGTGCTTGCTATTCGTGATCCTGAGCCATCCCCGTGGCACAAAAGGGATGGTACTGGTTTTTTTCAGTTTTTCGTTTATCTGGTCGTAGCTGGACGAGGGAAGAGGACTCCTGCTCTTCCCTCGTCACACAGACTGGGGGAGACCCCGGATTACAGTCTCGGTGTATGCACGAAGCATTTAACCTTGTTTAAAATAAGGAGATCTGCAGAAGAACCAAAGTCACCGATATAACCCGAAGAGTTGCCAAATTTAAGTGGCAGTGGGTGTGGCATATGGGTAACAACCGTGGGGGTAGAAAGGTACTAGCGTACAGCGTAGGTGATGGCGTGGTAATACCAGGAGACACAGTGTGCATTGACCTCCAATAAGGTGATCGGAACACCTGGTATTATGACTTGATAATGATCATGAACGACTGCTACTATTAGCACAAGTATGTTTGATTGAAAACAATTTAATGATTCATCTCTTTGTGGTAAATTTTGCTTTAAAGACAAAGACATTATTCAACTTAGCATGATTCGATTTAGGTTCTGAACTTAATAATACTTACTATAAATATTGTTAAGAGGAAAGGGCCCGGCTGAGCATAATTATGTTGCAGCAACATGACGTTGCGAATAAAGTTCTTCTTCTTCTTAACTGTTCTCAATCCTGTGGATATAGGCACCCCTCATATCTTACCATTCTTCCCTGTTTTGTGCTCTCTGTATCTACTTGAAGCCGGCCACCTTCTTCAAGTCATTATATCAGCACGTCTGAGGTCTGCCTGGAGGGCGCTTTTCTCCCCAGAGTCTCCAAACATCGAGCCTCTTGCAACATGAATGTTTGCGGGCGACATGACCAGCCCATTGCCACTTGGCGATTCGCTTGGTTATATCTATAACCCCGCTTTGCTATTTATTATATTATATTTTGTTATTTATAGAGCTGAGTATATATAACTGTGCCTACTCTACCAATCCAAAACCGTTTTCTGAAACCGAGCACGATTTTTCTGCAAGTGCAAAGAGCCAATTTAATTAAGTCTCGTTTAGAAATAGCTTACCTTAATAATAACAGGATTTAAGCGGAAATTAGATAATTATTTTTATATACACTTTGCAGAAGATAAAATTTTATGTAGCGAAGATATACGGCACCCTTAAAGTTTATACAAATGTCATAATTTTTTCGATTTGCATTTTAATAAAATAAAATATAGTTAATAATAATAATATAATTTTTGTAATCAACCATAATATATACAAATCTACTAAAACAGTCGTATTAAAGAGTTCAAAGGGTTTGATTTCAGATAGGTCAAATTAATGTCGATATCCAAATATTGAAATTGGAGGATGATTAATCACTATAATCACACATAAACGGAAATTACAAGGTGATAGAGGGAAGGAAAAGCTAATATAGCTGTATTCTGTTTCAGTCGATATTAATGAACCAATGCTTTGTTGTGAAGTCAAAACTAAATTATTACATCGAGCCGAGGCAAAGTAACTTACCTCTATAGTAATTGAGTTAGGTATGTTGACATAATGTCATCACCATGCTTATTACAAGCCTTGAACGCATTATGAAACATAATTGCTTGCTATGATGCCGATGTTCGGTAAATATAGCTGAAATGAAGTGAAATTGCGGGTTGTGCTGTTGTGTAAGGCTGTTTGCACATTGGCTACAAATGCTTGAGCGATTAGTTGCCTATATATACGACTATAAGTTGCTGTAGTGACTATTATCGCATATTACATTAAAATAATTTCTGTTGTTTAAACGACTAACTGCGTTATTTTCTATATCTTGCGGGTAAGCACTTGGATTTAATCACATCTGATGTTAAGTGATAATAAGGCCGAAGTGTTAGCGCAATTAACCCGGAATCCGCAGCTACTGAGGCACTGGCTAAGTTAGTCCTTAGATGGCTAAGATATGTCTCTAGCTGCTGGAACACAACAATGCTACAAATTGGTGTTACTGCGACATATTAAAAAAAATATGGTGACTAGCTAGCCAGGCGGACAAACTACCACCAACCATACCAAACATGGATCAAACCGGGGGCCATTGGGTCTGAAACCGGTGGTTTTAATTAACCAATATACACCACAGCAGCGTATTCATTATTATCGTCAGCCTATAAACGTCCCACTGCTGGGTCCAAGCCTTCCTACATGAACAATGACACTCGGGGAGATGGGCCCAACTCGCTGACTCAAAGCGTGCTGAGAGGGTGTTTTATAGACTGCCACCTTGGTCAACAATTGGGACCTTTTTTTAAGCAGTGTTATTGGCGATCGCTCTGTTGTATGGCGGCGCACGCTTGTTCATTAATATGAGCACTATTGGAAATGGAATGATCTTGAACTAATGTTCAAGATCATTCCAAATGTATATATATCGTTAGTGCAGAAGCTGTTCCACGACAAGTTTGCTGGTGCATTGTAATGCAATCATTACAATACACCAGCAAATGTGTGTGCAACCAATGTTGCACACACGTTTCTATAGACACGAATACCACAAGCTATAATCTTTACATTATACTATCAAGCAACCCTCAAAACGCAACCTCTAATAACGGTTTGTGTGTGGAACCAGTACATATTAGATTAACACGTGTAAACTTTTACACTAAGCGACTATTGCTGGAGTAACAACAGTTGCCCAAGCGATACCTAGTTAATAATGTGTGGTCAGCCTAGCAATTCAAAATATAGTCGTCAAGTTAATGTTATCATAAATATTTTTTATGCATAGCTTGGTTATTTCGTGACCGATTATAAGCAGTTATGCAATAAGCATTTTAATGTTTTTCGTAGCTCCCTTTTGATTCACCAATAAATACTGTAAAACTCAATATTGGTAGGTATATTTGTGTTGTGAATTGAATATTTAATAAACATCAAGCAATTAGGTGTAACATGAATAATTTTCTCATTCTTTTTTCTAGTGAAATGTGATTCAAAACCATTTATTAGAGTAGGCCAGATTAATATCGCTTTTCTCCCAAGAAACGTTCAATTTCTTCCGTCAATTGAACTGTTCGTGTTTAAGCCATTCCCATTAATGTCTAAGTCTTTGTTTTGGAATATTTATTGGTTTTCTTTAGAGCGGTGACGCGACCGACAACATAATAAATTATGTTTTGTTTTGATTTAAATTAAAATTTCATTATTGAAATATAGATTCGATTCGATGTAGATTCGAGAAATGCGATTCTTTACGCCAGACCAGTTGTGCCTTTTGTACAAGACACAGGTACGGTCTTGCGTGGAGTATTGCTTGCACATCTGGGACGGTTCCGCAAAGTACCTTCTCGATGCCTTGGACAAACTGCAACGTCGCGCTGAACGCATTATCGGCAATGCAGAAGTCGCAAATACTCTCGAATCACTTAGCGTGTTTTATCGGTTATAGGTACCATGGCGAGTGCTCTGAAGAGCTCTTTGATCTCATCCCACCTTCTCCCTTCCTTCATAGGAGTACACGTGCTGCTCTTCGGAGTCACCGCTTCACTGTCTCAAATATCCTATCGTGCACAAAGAAATTTGGTAACTCGTTTCTTTGTCGCACTTCCAAAAGATGAATAGTCTACCAGCACACGTTTTCCCTCCTTCCTATGATATGGGGTCCTTCAAAAGAGGCGAAAAACAAACATTACACACACTACCATGCATTTATACTCTTTTCAAAAATTTCAAAAATGGAAGGGGAGCGGCCGAAATCTGTCAATGCCAATCCAAACTCACATAATATATTTTTTTTAATTTTTCATTGCTTAGGATACAATTCGTGCAGCCTTAATAAAATTACGGACAAATTTTGACCACTGGACGACCACTAGTTGTGACAAATCGTTGATTAATACCTACCTACAACTCCGTTAGACTCCTGGCAAGAACATATTCCTATCACAAGCGTTAGCTTTCTGGGTGGGTTAGCAGGACTTTTATTATTAATGTGTCAACAGCACATTAATGAATATTACTAGTAATTCACAAAATGTAGCAAAAAAATAGTGATTAGCCTTTATACTGTCCTACTGCTGGGCAAAAGCCTCCATCATTGAAAACAAGTCATCGCTACAATTGATGGGTATCTTAGCAAATACGTGTTAGTGACCACAAATTTGGGCTATGCATTGGAACAAAACACACTTTGTCCGACCTGGGAAATGAACCTAGGACCTTTGGGTGGCAGGCTGAGGCTATAATATCTATTATTTATGTATAATACCAATCCGCACTGGGCCCGCGTGGTGGTTTATAGCCCGTTCTCCCTATCCATCCATAGAGAAGGCTCGTGCCCCAGCAGTGGGGACATAAAAATGAGCTGATGATGATGATGATGATGTATAACACATAATATACGTACAAGGAATCTGTTTACACTACATTTATCTGTCTGCTATACAAATTTTAACTATGCCAAATATCACTCAATATTATAAATATGGGGTAGGTACATAATTTTTTTTGACATATTAATGTATTAAAAAAAAGCAAAAAGTTAACCCGTATGCATACAATATAAAACCAACTACTTAATACAGCAAAGTAGAAAGAAACCTTTGCGAAAGAAAACGTTTACAGTACAAGTTAGCTGACTCTCAGAGATTCAGCCTTCGATAATTCCCCCTGGATCAGTTCTATCTTCTTATAAAAGATCTATTAATCCTCTCGGGTGCGATTGGGCCGCTGTTGCGGTCTTGTGTAGTACATACTTTGGATAAACTTTCTGTGTTAAAGTATGTTTTGTATAGCATATGTGCAAAGAGTAGGTATGGGTTGGCGTCGCGAATTAGGGTTCCGTAGCCAAATGGCAAAAAACGGAACCCTTATGGATTCGTCATGTCTGTCTGTCTGTCTGTCCGTCCGTCGGTATGTCACAGCCACTTTTTTCCGAAACTATAAGAACTAACTATAAGTGTTCAAACTTGGTAAGTAGATGTATTTAGTGAACCGCATTAAGATTTTTACACTAAATCCTCACTACACAACAAGTTCCTCATACTTAGAACTGAAACTCAATTTTATTTTTATCTAACCCATACGTGTGGGGTATCTATGGATAGGTCTTCAAAAATGATATTGAGGTTTCTAATATATATTTTTTCTAAACTGGATAGTTTACGTGAGAGACACTTCCAAAGTGGTAAAATGTGTCCTACCCTGTAACTTCTAAAATAAGAGAATGATAAAACTAAAAAAAAATATAATGATGTACATTACCATGCAAACTTCCACCGAAAATTGGTTTGAACAAGATCTAGTAAGTAGTTTTTTTTTTTAATACGTCATAAAGTACGGAACCCTTCGTGCGCGAGTCCGACTCGCACTTGGCCGGTTTTTATTCTTTTCTTTTTTCTATTTCTCTTTAGTATTTTGTGCGTAGATACGCACTTTCGCTAATAAATATTTTTACTAGTAATTCAACAAATATATAATATGTAATTTTTAAGCAATGTGATGTATCATATATATACAATGTGTACAACAGAAAGGAGTGATAAAAATGAAAAGATCCAAAGTGTATGCGATCTAGATCTTTTATGTGTTGTTACTAAGACTTATTTATTAACTTTAATTTGTCATGCAATTGTAATTTAAATATTCATATAAGTGAAGTCTTGCGCGTCAGGCGCGCATAAGCAAGCAGCAGTGATTATAAATGTAAGCACACAGAGGTTACTAAACCATTAGGGCTGTGACTTGTTTATTTTGATGTGACGTCACAATAGAAATATTTTAAAGTAAGTAAATTAAAGTTAATAATTATGTCTTAGTAACTCTGCATACAAGATCTAGATCGGATTTTTCTGTTACACGTTGTATATACATTTTATTTTTCTGCACTTTATCCCTATATGAACTTTACCTATGTTAAATATTACATACTAGCTGACCCGGCGGACTTCGTACCGCTTTGACAGTTTCCATCATTGAGTTAAATATATATCAATGGTTTCCATGACAACAAAACAAACAAATCATTTTGTATTGGATAATTAAATTGTCGTTTTTAGTATTTTATTTCATATTTTTTTAATATAGCCTATGTTACTCAGCGCTAATGTAGCATTCTAATGGAGAAAGAATTTTTTAAATCGGTCCAGTAGTTTTTGAGTTTATTCGTTGAAAACATACATACATACATACATACATATAAAAATACAAAGGTTTCCTCTTTATAATATTAGTATAGATTACACAGCTCCGGCGGGCGCGCAATGTGCTTAAAATGAGGTAAAAAGATTTTGTCTAAGGCATTTAATGTTTCATGTATTAATTGTATATTGAAAATTATTACTTATTGTCAACCTATTGGGTAAATACTGTGCACTATTTAAGTTATAAATAATTAAATAAATGTATATTCAGGACTTTTAACTCCTCATGCATAAAGGCAACACCATTTTTTCCCATGTCAGCGTTTAAAAATAATTTCAGAATCTTCTTACATTCCCGGAAAGATTGGAAATAAACTGCCGGAACAATATTGAAAGCACAAATTATATGACAAAGCAGACAATTCGTGTTCTCAGCCGTCTTAAGTTTGATAAATAAAAATTGCCAAGCAAATTCATGACCAAAACAGCAAAAGAATAGGAGTTATTTTACTTCGGAACCGGATAGACTTCCTTTCAGAGCGTGACAAAACAAATTGTAACTAGCGAAATGTTAGCTTTTCTTAGTGAACGGGAGAAACGCAAGCGATTCTGAATCGTCTCTCGCAATGGATAAGGTGGATATTCGTTTGGTGGGACAAATTGCACAATTTCAATGTTTTTCCGTAGCACGGAATTGCATCACTCGAGTTTGAAAATATGAGAAAATCGCCATGATTCTACTGGTCTCGGAGTAAATCGTTCGGTTAAAGATTTAAATTACCTGGCGCATTTTAAATTAGATTCGATACATATTGGGTTTCAAGATGTTTGTTTTGCGGAGTTAATTTGAAGTTACGACTTTAGTGGGGAGTAGGAAAATTGGTTAGGTAAGATAGTTTCTGCGGAAAACGGTTTCTTATTGCAACCGCCTCTGTGGTCGAGTGGTTAAAACCACCGGTTTAGACCCAGAGGTCCCGGGTTCGATTCCCAGCGGGGCGATCATGTTTGTGTACTCGGTTTGGTTGGTAGTAGGGTTTGTTTGTCCAGCAGGCTAGCTACCACCACCTTATCTAAATATGTCGCCATAACATCAATGTTTGTAGCATTGTTGTGTTCCGGCAGCTAGAGATGAGATAGCCAGTGTCTCACTAGTTGAAGATCCCGGGTGATGTGCGCTTCCATCATTGGCCTTATTATCCCTTTATATCAGGTAAGATCAAGGCACTGTCTAGTTGCAGTTGATATTTGACTGTAAATCTTCCAACAAGCAAGCAGCTGTCAAGCAGCGCCCTTGTACTTGTCTTGCTATGTTCTCCCTCCTGTTTGTTAGTGTGTAGGTACATAAATTATAAAATAAGCAAATGAATAAATGAACTAATTAATTACATTTCTGCTAGTTAAATTAGAACTTGAGGAGCTCGATGAAGCAGTGGATAACGAGGCCGGTCTGCGATTGCTGTTGTTAAGCAACTTTCGCAATGGCCGGTCATCGGATGGGTGACCAAAATGTATCATCTCGAGTTCCTTGGAAGGCACGTTAAGACGTTGGTCCCGGCTACATTAGCAGTCGTTAACAACCACCAATCCACACTGGGCCCGCGTGGTGGTTTATGGCCCGTACCTACTCTCTATCCACCCATAGGGAAGGCTCGGCCCCCAGCAGTGGGGACATATAATGAGCTGGTGATGTGATGATGTAGTGATGAAATTAGAACTAAATAAAAGCTTTTCAAAGTTAGATATTTGCGTTAAGTGAAGTCTGTTGATGACACCTTTAGTCTGTAAATTATTGCTGTGAAGCAAAATATACGGCAACTAGGTAGGTATTTAAAATTTCTTTCTCACCAATATTATGTCTCTAACGTTACGAAATTAAATAGAAACGTGCCAGTTTCGCGTCGCGTCACTGTCGTGTAGCCACGGAAGCAGTAGCTTATAATGTAAAGCTATACTGTCAAAATATGCCCACTTCATACCGAAATCCCGTAGGAGTTTAGACATATACTTAGGGCTGAACTAAGTTAGTTTAGCTCGCTATGATATTTCTCGATGTTCATAAACATTATGCGATGTCATAAAGTAAGTAAAGAGGTGAAAGGATCATAATTTAATGGTGTTAATGAAATTTTTAAATAATCTATAACTGTCACTGGCACTGTAATCATCACTACTATTTGTTGGGAAATGTTTAAATCACCGCCCTTGCCAAATGCGACTCGGTGATCGCAAACCCGGGCTATTTATTTCTTTATTTCTTTATTTATTACATGCCAGCTAACAGACTACTTGTCCAATACTTATAGGCAAGTTGTACAATAAAAACAAAATACAAAAATGAATTCACCAATAAGAATAAATGCATAATATGCTATGCATCGGAAAAAACCGAAACACACTTTTACTCGGTCTGTAATTGCTGAAGTGAAGCACCTTTCAAAAAGGCTTTCTCTCTTTTTTATCATCTCGTGCTCCTCCTTGCTTCGGAACGCACGTAAAGTCAACACCATCCGCACTGTGCTCGTGTGGTGGTTTATGGCATGTTCTTTCTGTAGTGCTGCCTCTGTGGTCTTGTGCCTAGACCACCGGTTTAGACCCAGAGGTTCCGGGTTCGATTCCCAGCGGGGGGTACCTGTTTGTGTACTCGGTTTGGTTGGTGGTAGGGCTTGTTTGTCCGCCTGGCTAACTACCAGCATCTTATTTAAATATGTCGCCATAACATCAATGTTTTTAGCATTGTCGTGTTCCGGCAGCTAGAGTTAAGATAGCCAGTGCCTCACTAGTTGAGGATCCCGGGTGAAGTGCGCTTCCATCATTGGCCTTATCATCACTTAACATTAGGTGAGATCAAGGCACTGTGCTTACCCGTTAATATAAAAAAAAGTATCTACAAAAAAGGTTGGTGCCCCAGCAGATGGGACATAATATGAGCTGGTGATGACCATGATCAATATGTGCAAATTGTGCAATTTGTCCAACCAAACGAATATCCACCTTATCCGTTGCGAGAGACGATTCAGAATCGCTTGCATTTCTCCCGTTCACTAAGAAAAGCTAACATTTTGCTAGTTACAATTTGTTTTATCACTATATACACCAGAGGAGTTTCACTTCCTCGTTTTCAACTCTTAACTCAACGACTGTTTGAAACAGCTACCTACATATTTTATATGAATATAAACTTAGGTACGCTATTCGTATTGGTCAAGTCTCGGTATAGCGTTTTGATTTCATAAACACGAAGTAACTGGAGCGTGAAATGCTAACTGGACTGTAGTGTAGGTATGCCAAAAGCTAGACCTCTAAATGCAATATTTATATTAAAAACTGCGAGTTTCAAGTTTCTTTATGATAGCGAGCGAGCGGCGCGTGGCAGTGGTGTGACAACGGCGCACGACAAGAATACGCACGCACACTAATATCTGTACAGAGTAGGCTGGTGATTTAATTAGAGCAATGTTTACTTTCGTAAAATCATAGGCGTTTGGGTAAAAAATAAGAAAAGTCTTAATATTTTCATATTCATGTTTTTTTATTGAAAAATAAGACAACAGTGACCTGCGGAACATCAATACAAACATTTTGATGTCGGATCATTGTTTCATTTGTGTTATATTTACAAAGTTTCTGAAGAAATAAGTTTTTAGTTATCATTATTTTACGTATTGTTTATGCAGTTTCTGGGTATTTGTTTCAAATTCCAAGACAACCATGACCTTGTGAAAGGATCAAGCTAACCTATACTAGCCCTTTTAATGTATAAGACCTATTCAGCGCCTAGCACCAGTAACTTAAAAACACGTAAATTTTCAAATTCCGCGCTGCACCCCCTTACTTCAAAATGCAACATTGAATAAGCTATTTTTCATCTTTCTATGCTTATGGGTGCGCCGTCCGTAAGTGACAAGTGTCATATATTTTATTTGAAATGTCTTCGTCCATATTTATTTGATGCCACGCGGCCATACTAATTTTGTATGGGGAATTTAACGTGTTAATTTGATAAACAAAAAATTTATAAAACCGCTCGATAAATCGAAAATGTGAGACGAACCATTAGTAGTTTAGACCATTGGTGATTGTAAAGACAAAATCAGAGGTACAATAATTTAAATAAACTATAAGATATCAACTAAACGCCGCCTCGCGTTTTCATGATTTTTGCCTAACTTTAAATGATATTGTAGAAAAAACTATAGTGTGTTATGTATTTATGAATCGGACTAATTGTAAACACGTTCCTTTTAATACAAAATATATATTTTGTTTTTTAAATACGATAGTATTTTCAATAATATCAACTAAACCGTGACTGCATTTTTAGCATTTTTTGGGAGAAATACAGAGATCTTGGCAGTTAAGAGAAAACGTTTATAAAATGTTTGTATTTATGCTATTTAAAGTCTACCACAGAAGTATTCGCGTAAAATCAGTTCATCATCATCATCATCTTCATCAGCCTACACTAGTCCACTGTTTGACTCAGGAGAGGTCCAATAAAAAATGGTAAAAATCAGTAAAACAAAAGTTTTTTTAATAATGTTTCTGTATTACCTTATTATGCTGTTGCTAAGCAATAGAAAGAAAGTTTTATTAAAATTAGCTTATTGGTTTTAAAGACTAGAATTCAAGTTTTTATTGTGTACACAGAAGTACAAAATGGTCAATGTTTTACGATATATTAGCGACCCGGTCCGGCTTCGCTTGTGTTGTTCAAAAGACGATGTATCTATTAGAAAAAAAACGCATGAAAATCCGTACGGTGGTTACTGAGATTAGTTCGTCCTAACAAACAGACGCGTTCCGAGGACTTTCTTTTATAGATTTCATCCTTATAATTGACCCTAACGGTCGATGCAATAAAAGTACAGGTTGTAATTTTTACAGATTTTAGTCGGTTCGATTCCCGGATGTAGCGAGCAAATTTTCGAAAAATTTGAATGCAGTTTTCTTTCTTTTCAAAAATAAAGGAATGTTTTCTTTGAGTAAAATTTTCTATCTTCAGTATTAAGTGTGAAAAGCAAGCAGCAGTGATCATAAATGTAAGTACACAGAGGTTATCGATCACCAACCAAACAAACTTAACCACCAACCAAAATGGTTGGTGGTCAAGATCGAATGATTAAAGTCGCGCTGACTTTAATCATTCGATCTTGACCACCATCGCAATATATTTTGAAAGAAAGAAACCGGTGGTAGGTGGTTAAGGCTTAAGATTAAGACTGGGAAAATTACCAAAATCAAGCCACCGACGCAATAGTCTGCAACCCTACTAGTAATACCCATTGATAACTATATATACTAATGATTTCTTCAATTGTCAATGTATATAGTATATTATATATTTTTTTATAAACCTTACAGGTAAACACTTGGCTTTCATCTCACCTGATGTTAAGTAAGGCTGAAGGTGGAAGCGTACTTCACCCGGAATCCTCAACTACTGAGGCACTGGCTATCTTATCTCTAGCTGCCGGACTATATATAGATTTGATTTCATAAACATGGAGTAGTACGTGGAGCGTGAAACGCGAGCCAGCTGGACTGTACGCCAAAAGTTAGACCTTTATGCAATATTCATATTTTAAGAGGCTCGTGGTGTTTCGTAGTACAAAGCAACGTTGAAATTGCATTTCAAAGCGAAATAAAGCAATTTACTTTGTAGTTATACTCCCGCGGCTTCTCATACGTGTATATTGCTTTATGTGTTGTCTATGGTATGTCTATGGTATAGTCACAAACGAGTTTTTACTGTGCTCCCTAAAGCATTGATTCGAATCGAATAAAGGGTAGCATAATAATGTTAAGGAATGGTGTAGTTTTCTTTTACTGAAATATTTTTTAGTTACTTATACCACTTCTGCTATAGATAACAAAAAATCAAAATATATAGATTTCTTTTATGACTCTTTCCACACAAATGAAAGGACACATAAAACTTTATTTTTTAAAGATAATAACTCAATACTCAAAATTAACCGCCTCTGTGGTCTAGTGGTTAAGACAACCGGCTTAGACCCAGAGGTCCCGGGTTCGATTCCCAGCGGGGGGTACATGTTTGTGTACTCGGCCTGGCTGGTGGTAGGGCTTGTTTGTCCGCTTAGATAGCAATCACCATCTTATCTAAATATGTCGCCATAACATCAATGTTTGTAGCATTGTTGTGTTCCGGCAGTGTGTGTGAGTGTTGAGGATCCCGGGTGAAATGCGTTTCCATGGCCATTGGCCTCATCAGATGAGATCGAAGTACTGTGCTTACCGGCAAAATAAAAATTTTTTTTTAAGCAATAGTTACCTAACTAAATTAATTATGATTTAATAGTGATGCACGTACATATCAAAAACTAAGCCGTGGACATGAACCAATAATGACCTGAATAACGATACTACTTTTGCAATAATGTTTTCATTTTGTATGTAATTTATAATCAGAATCTCGGAAACGGCTCCGACGATTTTCAGAGATTTAGTATGCAGGGGGTTTCGGGGGCTAGAAATCGATCTAGTTTTTTTTTATTTTTAGAAAACATTATAAAAAAAATTATAACGAGCAAAGCTCGGTCATCCAGGTACTTTCATTTTTTTTAGGACAATAAACTATTACACAAAAACATATATGCCGTACATATTTATAACCAAATGGAATCATTGTGCAACCACCGACATTGTCTACAACAGAGGTTAAAAAAACAACTACAATTAAGACAGAAACATTAAAATGCAACATGAAAAGACTTGCATACAAAATATAAAATAAATCCACAATACTATTATATCGATGGCTTAGAGCTCTTATTACAAAAAGTTGATTTTTCAGGAAAGTATTTTAAAGTTGAAGCATGATAATACAAAAACAGTCTATGATAATATGGAATTCAAATTACGTTTATTCATAAGACTTATTCTTTGGTTCTACAAATAAGTAAATTTCATAACGAAATTACATCAAATTGATTACAAAATCAGCTGAATTTCTAGCTAACACCCCTCACTTAGTACATTTCAACCCTCAAATTTAGTAATTTGGATGCACAAATATACTAACCCCCTCACTTAGTGCATTTGAACCCTCAACGGGGTTAGTATTCTTGGACAACCGAAACTCACTTGATACAACTGTGACACTGATTTTTGATAGAAAGAGATGGAATATCGACACGTGGGTAAGTGCAAACGGTAAAGCACGTCAATTAGGTAATACAGATTTCAGTAAAAATCGCAATTTTTGTAATTAGAACATAGGTGCTCTAAAGCCATCGATATTGGTGACATTTAAATTGTGGTTTGTATAAAGAATTGTATATACAGGGTGGCTCATTCAAATCGGTCAGTATGGGAATGTCTGAAACTATAAGACATACGAAGATTTGTTCTTAGGAACCATGTCACCGATTTTGATAAAAAGAAAAACTGCATTCATACATTTGAAAAAAAAACTGTACCCAGCTCGGGAATCTAACCCGGTTGTTTTGAAAAAAATAAACTTACACTTTTTCTATTTAAATATCGATTGTGTAGGTCTTAAGCTGTAAATGTCTCTAAGAAACATGATGTCTAAAATGAATAAAATGCATTGTTTTGACATACTTTAATTTATCATAGTAGGTGTTCGAAGTGACCACCGTTTTTTTCAATACAATATTTTAATAATTATTTTTTATTATTTTAATATTTTAAAGATTTAATGCAATGCTAATGCCACATGATAAGGTGTATGTAACAAGTAGAGAGGTACATACAAACAGCCATTGAGACAATTTTACATGCCTTAACTTGTTGAATATTGTAACGGTGGTCACTTCGAACACCTACTATGATAAATTAAAGTATGTCAAAACAATGCATTTTATCCATTTTAGACATCATGTTTCTTAGAGACATTTACAGCTTAAGACCTACACAATCGATATTTAAATAGAAAAAGTGTAAGTTTATTTTTTCAAAACAACCGGGTTTGATTCCCGAGCTGGGTACAGTTTTTTTTCAAATGTATGAATGCAGTTTTTCTTTTTATCAAAATTGGTGACATGGTTCCTAAGAACAAATCTTCGTATGTCTTATAGTTTCAGACATTCCCATACTGACCGATTTGAATGAGCCACCCTGTATACAACACGAATTTGTATATGATTAAAACTACTTTAAATACTATAATAGTATAAAGTACAAATACGGATTCACAACAATATTTCACTATGTTAATAAGGGTTTCTGTTCTATAAGTAGATCGCTTGTATTGATTTAAACAGGGAAACCTATATTTGACCTCATCTAATACTGTTATCATTTTGAAACACTGTTGGTTCTTTTATATAAATAAATAAATACTATACACCACATATTAATACATATATTTATTGTAAAAATGGGCCTTATCAGAAGGCTCAAGGTCACTCAAAGAGCAATGGAGAGGGCTATGCTCGGGGTTTCTCTGCGAGATCGAATCAGAAATGAGGAGATCCGCAGAAGAACAAAGGTAACCGACATAGCCCGAAGAATTGCTAAGCTCAAGTGGCAGTGGGCAGGGCACATTGCTCGCAGGACTGATGGCCGCTGGGGCGGAGCAGTCCTCGAGTGGCGACCGCATACCGGAAAGCGCAGTGTGGGCAGGCCTCCAACAAGGTGGACCGACGATCTGGTGAAGGTCGCGGGAAGCCGCTGGATGCGAGCAGCACAAAACCGGTCGTTGTGGAGATCCTTGGGGGAGGCCTTAGTCCAGCAGTGGACGTCTTTTGGCTGAGATGATGATGATTGTAAAAATAACAAACAAAGATAATATTAAATTATTACTTTTCAATATTTTTAAGTAAATTTTAGTGACAATTGTAATAAAATCTCTAACGAACTATCTAGACAAAGCCTTGTGAATAAATTGTATACCACAAGTAACGCAATACCTACAATCGAAATTCAAATCGTACACAAAATTAATATTTAATCATGCACCAATGAATCATAGCGCAATTCAATATACAGCAAAAACAATATTGTTACCGAAAAAGACCGTCGACGCTCGACTTTACTTTAGGGCAGTCGCACACTATCGGGCGTGCGCACTCCGCTCTAGTCACCCTACACAGCGGTGAGTGCCGGCCCTACCGACAGTGCCGCGTAGTCAGAGCTACGGAGTCTACGTGTGTTTGCTACGGGGCAAGATGACCGTTTGAACTTCGAGTGCGTGATTCGGAATTTAAAAATTTTACGGGTGGCAGTGCTGTGTGCGTGCTTGGACTTTTTTCCTTTTTTTGGGTTAACGGCAGCGTGGAGCGCAAACCGGCCGGATACAGGTTGGTGGCACGTTTAATTGGATTTGAGCGAGTGTCTACCTACGTGGTACACTTTGTTCTATGTAGATTTGTGTTGAGCGTTTAAAAAATCTTTGGTCGTGAGAACTTTTTTGTTTTTAAATGGTGCTGTTTTTTGTTTCCTTTTTTCTTCATTACTTGACGTTGTTGGTTTTGTTATAATTACTAAGCAAAATTAAAAAACCGGACAAATGCGTGTCGGGCCACGCGCAATGTAGGGTTCCGTAGCCCATCTCAATAATGCGGACTTTTAAAAGAGGGATTTTATGAACATTTGCTATCCAATGATACCCCACACTTTGGGATAGACAAGAAAAAAAAATTACATCGCCACTTCACGTGTAGGGCAGGTAACCTAAAAAAAAATATTTTTAAAAATTTTACTTCACCACTTTGTCGGCTTGATTAATATGTATATCCATGCCAAATTACAGCTTTCTAGTACTAAGTCTTGAGCTAGGCTAGGGACAGACATACAGACAGACGGACGTGGCGAAACTATAAGGGTTCCTTGTTGACTACGGAACCCTAAAAAGCATTAACATTGTAATTAGACAAATACATTTTGTAGCTAACTTAAAATAAGGTTTGCCTAATGGCTTCGGTGTTTAAGAAATCTTGTCGAGATTTCGTTTTAGGCTTCTGGGGAAGAATAAATTTATTTGTCTTTAAATGAAATCGATAAAAAATAGGTCAGGGCAGCTTCCACTGCAAATCTCTTATTAGGATCTTTCTATCAATTTTAGGAAGTTAGATATTAGACAAATGTTTGTTTTAAATGAGCGCTCATCGCTTGCGTTAGCTATTCTACATCCTCATGATACATTCTTTATTAGACTTACAATTTATTTAAACTATAAGTTACCTAAAAAATCTGATTGCCAAATCCTGTAACTTTAAAGTATTTTTAAGCACAAAAAAAAATATTATAAAAAAAATAATTGTAATACTAAAACGACATTTAGTGCTTTGTCTACATTAACTTTATGTTATTTCATCCCGTAGCTCATTAGGAAACAAAATATAAATTTCAAAATATATTAAAACATTTTCTCTGTCGAGAGTCGAAGCCACATCATCAACCTACAACATAAACATACAGTAATTTATAAAATGTATTACTTGAAATAAAAATTGCATTATCACAGTCAGTACCACTCAAAGCTTGGTATAGCCCCCAATGCTTGCCACTGAGCTGATGTCGATCTTATATAGGCATACTCTCTTTGCATAACCGAGTGAAAAGTATATATGCAAAGTAAACTCGTTGTTATATTATTACTTTCATCAGAAGGTTGTAATTTGTCTGTACCAAGAAGAGAAGAGAGCAATTTGTAACCTTACTGTTGCGGTATTCCAAATGGGAATTTCCAACAACCGCCGACGATCGCTCTATAATTACAGGCGGGCTTATAACGACAACCTTGTATGAGCTAACAAAGGGTGTCATTGCATTATGAACAGTATTTCTCTTTGTGTAAGGTTTTAACGTGATTAAACCGATTATATTTTAAGTCAGGAGTCTGTCATTTGTTTTATACTAAGAAGTGGCAATTTGTATCCTTACTGCGGCGGTATTCCGAGTGGGAATTACCAGCATATGTTGACGATCGCAATAGTAGTAATTAGAGGCTGGCATGTATTGACAAGCTAGTATGATTTTACAAAACGTGTTATTACATTATGGACAGTATTTCTCTTTGAGTAAGATTTTAACGTGATTACACACGATTATACTTTAAGCCAGGATTTTGTCATTGGTTTCTACTAAGAAGCGGCAATTTGTAACCCTACAGCTGTGGTATTCCAAGTGGGAATCTCCAAATACGTTGACGATCTAAATATAATTACAGGCTGGCTTGTTACAAGATGCAAGTTTGAGCTAACAAAGTGTATCATAGCATTATGAACAGTATTACTATTTTTATAAGATTTTAACGTTTTTGTACACTATTATACATTCAGATTTTTTATTTTATTTTTTATAAAGTCTGCTAACGGTTGCTACATCTAGGCATTTACAAAAAGTATGTACAGCTAATATTATAAATAGTTTTGTACACACGCCTGAACATTAGACTACCACAATCTATCAAAGGGTTATGAGTAATTTGGGGGTTTTTTCTTTGGCGATGTCTCTTAAAAAAAAATATTTCATGTTAAAGATCTTATCCCAATAAGTAAAAAAATATTAAACAGAGTAAGTCTATTATGGGCAGATATTGAGCTATTTCTTATTTAAAAAAAAAAAAAAATTCAGTATGTATGTTGCTCTTGTAACATAATCTGCTCCTTTGTTCTTTTCTAACTATCTTGATTCCTTAAAAAACTGAATGAAAATATACTGAGATTCCAATTCCACATTTACACATAAACAGGTTTACGGAAAGCAAACAAGAGTCGATATCTCAAAAACTGCCCAATACTGGGAAATGTTGTCATAGTATTTTTTATGTCTTGACAAGTTTTTTCAAATAAAATAAAAATTGAGGCGCGACAAGCAAAATTTTTTTTTCATACATTGTCTCATTTTACAAGACCAATTTTTCACAAACTATGAGGTTTCCGACTTTGCGTTTATTTTTATGCTAAAGCATATTTTAGGTCGGTAATGAATTAATTAATAATAAAAAAAACCCACCCCTCCATACAAAATTACTCAAACCTCTTTCCTCAATAGACTTTAAACTATATGTTGGTATATGGTTGAACATTTATTGAATAAATTTGACTGTTCTGGATAGGTTGATATATACGTCTGTACATTGGATAATTAAATAAAGGGAGGAAATGAACTTTTTATTCAAATCAAAGCTTTTATTCGAAGTAGCATTGGCCTGAAAATCTAATACTTAATACTGTTGTTCCGACAAATAGGGTAGCGCTCAGCGTACGCTCCACTTCTTGTAGGACTTGAGTTTACATCAAAACTGCAAAAAGTGCAAGCATCTGTTTTAGACCTTGTCTAACTTAAGAAACTGTTTTGTAGTAAAACAGTTTAGGTTCGTAAATAGTATATACTATATTTACTTACTTATTACAGTTAGAGCCTGAAAACGACAAAGTGTGTGTGCCGCGGCAGCGGATGGCGAAGAGCTTGTAACTTTGTCAATTAATAGTTTTGTCTAGTCAAAGCAACTTGAGCCGAAAATGAGGTATTGTGTTTGGCTGCAAAATGCGAAAGTTAATTGTTAACAAAGTTTTTTTTAACGGAAGCGTCAGTTGAGCTAATATATGAGTATACTTACGCTAGATTTGAACGCAAAAAATCGTGGTTCAATCCCCATAGCTCCTTAGATCACTGTGACAAACCCATGCCTTATACAAGCATATTAGTTTTCTTGATGGGTTAACAAGATTGCTATAACGTGTTAATAGCGCATTCATAATAACTAGGGGTCGTAATATTATTAAGGCTGCACGGATTGTATCCTAAGCAATAAAAAAATTAAAAAGATAGATTGTGAGTTTGGATTGAGATTTCAGCCGCTCCTCTTCCATTTTTGAAATATTTGAAAAGAGTATGCGTGTGTGTCAAATACATATGCGTGTGTCAAATACAAAACTACAAATTAAAAAAATGGTTTTTGCAATCCTTCTCTATATAAACTATAAGTGTGCGAAATTTCATACTCCTCCGTCCGCGCAATTTTCGTAAAAAGGGGTACAAAGTTTCTGCTTCACGTATTAATATATAGATATTTAAAAAAAACCGGCCAAGTGCGAGTCGAACTCGCGCACGAAGGGTTCCGTACCATTATCTATAAAAATATTTCAAGTTTTTACCTGTTATCGTTATTAAGACCGAGAAAAAAATTGGAAAATAATCACGTTTGTTGTATGAAAGCCCCCCTTAAATATAAATTTTATTTATTTTTAAAGTGAATATATAACTAAATATTCTGTGAATATTTCAAGCGTCTACCTGTTGCCGTTATCAATATCGAGCATAAACAAGCAAAAACATCACGTTTGTTGTATGGAAGCCACCTTAAATATTTATTTTATTCTATCGGCAATAAAAATACATCATCTGTGAAAATTTCTACTGTCTAACTATCACGTTTCATGAGATACAGCCTGGTAAACATGGAAAGACAGACAGACAGACGGACGGACGGCGGAGTCTTAGAAATAGGGTCCCGTTTTACCCTTTAACTCGGCTAAGATTTTCGGGCATACTTTAACATATCACTTGATAAAAGCAACTACTTTACCGATTGAGTTGCGAGGGGACCATTGTATTCCCTGAATTTTTAAAATGCTCGTTTCATGCGAGCTCGCTTTGTTTGACAAACATTTAGGTAGTAAATCTCCTGAAAGAAATATTACAGCGAAACCAATGTTTCGGTAGCTCAACGTGAAGCAAACACACATTTTGATTTTCAAAGGTAGTGCGTTTGAGTCACACCTGTGGATGTAGAAATTTTCGGTGTTGTAGATACTTTAAATGTTAATAAATAACGATTTATGGTTAGTTTTACTTTTTTTTTGTTTTTAATATTGTTTTAGTGAAACAAACAAAAACAATGGATCTATGTGACCACGAACTCTGTAAAGGGTTTGAAAATTCAGGATAAAATTAAATTAATGCAAATATTAATCACGCTGAGATTCGTTCAAAGTGTTTAATTTCAATGTACCTATAGTGTACGCGTAAAAATTAACCATATGTCATATACGTAAAGTTCAAAGTATATCGTGGAAATTTGACAGTTTTGTGGAAGTATGTTGTGTGAATCTTAAACCTTACCCTTTTATAGCTTAAGCTGTGCCCCGCGGTTTCACCCGCGTTAATTAGCGAACAATCTATTAAAAAAACTATTTTAAGAACATCACGCTATGATCACTAAGACCGTTTACGCAGCGCACGCAAGGAAAGCCCTCAAAAAAAATATTTTCCCGTTTTTGCAATATTTTTCATTGCTGCTCCACTCCTATGACTAATAGCGTGTTGTAATATAGCCTATAGCCTTCCTTAATAAATGAACTATTCAACACAAAAATAATTTTTAATTTGGAAACAGTTGTTCCTGAGATTAGCGCGTTCAAACAAACAAACTTTATAATATTAGTATAGATTTTTGTTTCCAATTCTCGGTTCACATCATTCATTTGCTCCTAGCAAAAACGGTGCAATACTGAAATGACTTTGTTTCATACCTCAAAGACAGTCTCTTACTTTCCGTATATTAGACGTACTCTCAAGAACGAGCTTTCATTATTTTCGCTCACGAAAAAAACAAAACAACGAAACAAAATGAGCATCATATATTTTATCTTCACTTAGGTTCATTTGTCAGATGTCAGAACATTTAGCCGTTCGCCGGCAGACGTCAGGATTCTACACGGCAGGTGAGATTCAAGCGGCCCATGGGAGATACTGGAACGGGAGATATTTCACACTTGACGTTTTGTACGGGCAGGGAATATTTTAGATTGCCTTCTTCACAGTTGCTTAGTTCTACATTAAGTATTATGTACTGTGTTTGCATGAGTTGTTATATAAGGTCACATTTTATCAACTGCAAATATTTTGAGGATAAATTTAACAACATATATAAACTACTTTTTTGAAAAATCTTAAATTTTGATACGCTGTTTTTCAAGAAAAACGTCAAAGAAATTTCAATTAAAAAGTAAAATAAAGCACTTTCGGTGGTTTCAATTCAAAGGAGCCGAAACAGAGAGGCCGCAATGCCTTCACCGCTTACACGTGCCCGTAGTTTCATTCAAAGGAGCCGACACAGAGGCATTCATTGAGAGGCCGCTCTTAAAATTATTACAATTTTTGTGTCAGGAAAAGTAAAAAAAAAACTAACCTGATTTTTTTTAAATGCTAGGATCTTATTTCTCTGATATAATTAGATGTTTTGACAAAATATTTGCAGTTGATAAAATGTGACCTTATATAGCCTAGTATGTTTGTGTGGAATTTGATGATCCAGTGACAGAAATTAACCTCAAAATTTAAAAAAGCTATGTACTGAAATATTTTATTCGTATAATTATTCATTATTACTTACTTGGATTTTTTATCAATGATCTGCACTTTATTGAGACTTATTATCAACAGTAAACATTTATTAATATAGTTTAAAAGTCTATTACACACGAAATGGTTGAAATCAATATTACAATAGAAAATAGAATATAGAATTAACAATTACATATATATTTTTACAAATCATAAAGAGAATGCAGTAAATACTTATTAGAAAACATTTGACATATCAAAATGACCTTTGATAATCAAATGACACGATATGTCACATATAATAAAAATATGTAATGTTCATAATATCGATTTTAAATTTATAAAATGGTACGCGTTTGCGCACTTCCTGTTACACACTTGTTACACTGTTACACATTTTACGAAATCACTCCCACAAGCTTCCCCGACTTCCTGTTACACACTTGTTACACTGTTACACATACTTCCGTCCCATTTCACGAAATCACTTCCATAAATTGCTTATATAGAAAGCGAGCGGAAAGATGTTACACATTAAAAAAATATACCAACTACTACGAGTAGTAGTGTTATTAAAAAAAATGAGAACAACAATTATTCCAGAACATTAAACTTATAAATTACATAAAGTAACAGTTCTTTATAACGATAACCTATTTTTTATTTTGACCTAATAACAAATTTCTGTAGCATATAAAGTTTTTAATGAACACTCAATTGATGGAACACAACTAACGTCATAGTTTTTTTCCTTTAGTTGATGGCTTCGTGCGATTAGCACATTTAGCCAGTGTCAAAGTAATTTTTCTTACAAGTAATACATAAGTACAATATTTCTTTCCTGTATGATGAATATGAATGATAATAGAAATGAGAAGTGTGAAATGATATACCCCCAACCCCTCGAGTATTCAGTAAAGATGTGGGGCTTTACTAAGTCCTCGGGCGGACTTCTTGAGAGACTTTGAAAAGTGACGTTGCACTATTTTGTTTCATTTGCCAACACTCATGCACACTCACGAACCTTAACGGTTAATAATCCACCATTATTTCACATTAATATTCGACTTAGCACAAATTTAAAAAAATAAAATCGTAGACATGACTCTTCACTTTCCCGCCAAGAAGTCCTACGTCATAGTTTGCCACTCCTATATTACTATTTAAAAAAGATTTTACAGTTACTAAAAAGTTTCTCTGTTAAATAAAGGCAGAAGACTACCCAATTACATAAACGTTTATTCATTCATATCCACTCCCTCAGGAAAGCTTCTAATTCAATTCCGCGATAATTACCCTCCACATCTGATAGTCTGTAGCGATAATCTCTTACGGAAGCACAAAGCGTACCACCCATTAATAAACAAGCAGCTATATCGAATCGTCAATAAAGATAATCCACCTGCGCTCGATTAAATTAGACCTTCTCTGTGCTCAAATACAGTTATAAATACTCTAAAAATTATAATTGAGACCAAAAATCTCGAGTATCATCTCGAGCTCCTCCGTGCTTCGGAAGGCACGAAAAGCTGTTTTTGCGAAGAACTGGCCTTTACAAAACTCGTCTAACTTCAACAAACGTAGACCGGGCGCGTTAACCACTGCGCCATCGAGCTCCTCATGAAGCTGTATTAGCAGTAGCTAACAAACTTTTTCCTCAATTAATGTATGAATTATTTGTATGTCTACACTATACTAATATTATAAAGAGTAAACCTTGGTATTTTTGTATGTATGTATATGTATGTATGTATGTTTGCAACGAATAAACTCAAAAACTACTGGACCGATTTAAAAAATTCTTTCACCATTAAAATGCTACATTAGCGCTGAGTAACATAGGCTATATTAAAAAAAAATGTCCGCCCGTGCGAATCAGGGACGGGCCGCTAGTAAATAAATAAATAAACAAAAACCAATTCGCGCTGGGCACGCGTGGTGGTTTACGCCCCGTTTTCCCTATCCATCCATAGTGTAAGCTCGTGCCCCAGCAGCAGCAAAATAAGTTGGTGATAAAAAAGTGATCATCATCATCATCATCATCTCAGCCAAAATGACGTCCACTGCTGGACAAAGGCCTCCCTCAAGGATAAATCATTTTGAGGGGAATTTGCCATAATCGCCACGCTTGGCAGGCGGGTTGGCGATCGCAGTAAGGTGAGAATAATCACAGAGAGACGCTGCTGCCCATCCTCTGAAATGGTCCCATAGTCGCCTTCTACGACACCCACGGAAAGAGATGGGGTGGTGCAATTCTTTACCCCCGGCACCACACGGGCCAAAAAAGTGATGATGTAATGAAAATAATTAGGCGATTATAACAGCTTATTATAAGCTATTTATATTATATAATAATGCATGGTTTACAAAGGTACTTATAGTTAACTAACGAAAAGCCAATTATAATTATATGTACTGGCTAAAATATCACGAGTTTTTCTGGTGAACGAATGAATGTGCTAATCTAATTATTACACAAAATAATATGTTAAGACATTAATATACAAATACATAGTATATTAAAATGCATATATGTATATAAATACACTTCATAAACCTACATACTCGTATGTACATACACCTACACTTTTAAAATATTATACGTTTATTAAACTAATGCTGATAGAAAAAAAACACAAATGTTAAAAAAATTTCCACGAGCAGGATTTGAATGTCAGAAGGGTACAGGTTCAAATCCTGCTCGTGGAAATTTTTTCAACATTTTTGTTTTTGTAATTTGTTCGCAACAAAATTTGCGTTAAAAATTATTTGAACATAATGCTGATAGAGTAGAGCAGAGCGATCTCGATGTATTTTGTTGTTTTTGAATTTTGAATTTTGAGAGACTACTGTCTCTGCCCGATTTGGGATTTGAACCCAGGACCTTCGAATATCGGGTCAAGCGCTTTGGCACTCGGTCACCGAGATGTGATTACTCAAATAAAATAAAAAAATCAATACAGATTATTAATCCCGTTATAATTATTATTCCGACAATAAATAATAAAACTATTTTTTTCGAGTGTTTATACATAAACTAACTTGTACTTTACTTAGTAGGTTAATTTCATCTTTCTTGTTTATAAAAAGTTTTCTCTGATTTTCTGTATAAAAGAAAATGTCTGCTTCTACTATGGAGATTGTTTTTTTCATGAAAGAGATTAATTTGTAGAAAAATAATATTATTCATTCTTTGCCCTAATCCTAGACTAATCCGCTCTCAAACAGAAGGTTCTAGTTCTTTAAGAAAGTTGCCTGCAGATTGAGCACATTTGAGTATAAACATTTAGTTACAATCTATGGCATACAATTTGTAGAGTTCATATACTTACCACACATATAATAATTTCTCTAATTTTTAATTTAATTAGGTACTTACCCTTATTTTTTTATGCGCATGTGACTTGCTAAATGTAACGCTTTGTTATATAGGCTTTAATTAATGTCGATATGTTATCGTTCATTTCAGGTTATTGTCATAGTGTTAGTTTCTACTGTTTTTATAAAAATATGGAGAAGTGTTCTGCTTTCATCTCATCTGAGTCTCGCATCTCAATAATGTGTTCAATATCTATCTATTTATCTGAAGGCTAATCATCATAGCATCTGTGGTACCTTAATATTGTTATTGTTGTTGATATGTTGTTGTACAAGATCAATAAATATGTGTTATTCTTATTATCATCATGACGATAAGGCCGAAAATGGAACGCACTTCCACCGTAATCCTCAACCATTACGGAACTCGCTATCTTATCTGTGGTTCGCAATATTACTGCTATCATTTGTTTTTATAACACTAACTAGCTGATCCGGCGGATTTCGTGCCACTTTGACAGTTTCTATGACAACAAAACAAACAAATCGTGGAATATTTTGTATTGGAAAATTAAATTGTAAAATAAAAATGTTTGGGGTGGACCACCCTTATCACTTAGGGGTATGAAAAATAGATTTCGACCGATTCTCAGACCTACAGAATATACATATAAGATTTCATCAAAATCAATCGAGCCGTTTCAGAGGAGTATGGCAACTAACATTGTGACACGAGAATTTTATATATACAGGTTGACTTTTTTATCACCGTCCAAAACTTGTAAAATGACTCCCGTGATACAAACGATCAACTCTTACTATTGGACCAACTCCCTAACTCGAAAATAAAATTCAGCTGCACCATACATTTTGGTCGAATGAATATTGATGTTTTAGTAGGATCGGGTGTCACACTCGGGACACGGGAGTCATCTCAGAAGGTTTGGACGGTGATTAAAAAGTGACCCTGTATAGAAGAAAAAATAGAAAAAAAAAACAATAAATTTTGGGGGTTGCCCCATACTTAGAACTGAAACTTAAACATTTTTTTTTCATCAAACCCATACGTGTGGGGTTTCTATGGATAGGTCTTCAAAAATGATATTGAGGTTTCTAATATCATTTTTTTCTAAACTGAATAGTTTACGCGAGAGACACTTCCAAAGTGGTAAAATGTGTGTCCCCCTGTAACTTCTAAAATAAGAGAATGATAAAACTAAAAAAAATATATGATGTACATTACCATGCAAACTTCCACCGAAAATTGGTTTGAACGAGATCTAGTAAGTAGTTTTTTTTTTAATAAGTTATAAAGTACGGAACCCTTCGTGCACGAGGCCAACTCGCACTTCGCCGGTTTTTTTAATTTTGAAAGTGTTTCATTTTTCTAAAATTCGCGACACACAATGGGTAGATTGTGATTACGAAATAGGCAAATAAAAAAACACAACAGTCCAATCGGAACAACCCATTTGTTTGCCATGATAGTTCCAACGAAACTTTGCCCATTACCGCAACTTCGTGTATTAGCCTAGTAATCTCAAAATAAATGAAGATGTTTGTTTTGTAAGTCACTCAGACATCAAATACTTCACTGTTAGGCTTGGGGTGTAATGGGCCGATTGGGTAACCTACATATCAACGGGCTGAGCTTCCTCAATAAAGCTGAATTTCTTTTTCTTAATTTTTTTTAAAATTATCTATATTTATATTAAAAACTATATTTATATTTATATTAAGACATGTATTAAAAAATAATGAAACATAACATAACTAAATACATTAAATAAAAATAAAGCAAAAAAAAATAAATTTAAGATAACTTAACTAAAGACAAAATAAAACTTTGTACCCCTTTTTACGAAAATTGCGCGGACGGAGGAGAATGAAATTCCGCACACTTGTAGTTTATATAGTGAAAGATTGCAGAATGTTATTTTTTTTTTAAATTATGCAAAAAAAAAACATTAAATCAGTAAAACAAACATTACACACAACCATGTATTTGACACACACGCATATATTATACTCTTTTCAAAATTTCAAAAATGGAAGAGGAGCGGCCGAAGTCTGTCAATGCCAATCCTCTTTTTTAATTTTTCATTGCTTAGGATACAATCCGTGCAGCCTTAATAAAATTACGGTCGAATTTCGACCACTGGGCGACCACTAGTTTACTTACTTTATTACTTACTTTTTAAATACAGCTGAACGCGTTCCCTAATTTCAAATACCCCATACAAACGTTCTAAAGTTTCAGAACGCATTTGTTTGGAATTTAAAATAAAACGTCAGGTTACTTAGGAACTTTTTATTAGCTCATAAAATAAATTGAAGTTGATGCCAATAATTGTCGTCAACATGCTAGTAGAAACTGGGTACCTATTGCTAATTAAAAAAGTTGTTAAAGTCAGACGGAGTTGAAACGTTCACCTACTTCTACAAGTTGCTTATTTCGTTATACCTACAATTAAAATTAGTAATTGCTGTAAAACCTTTCCCTGGAAAGGCTGTGTTCTTATATAAAAATGACTATAAACAAATAAGTAACACCTTTTTTATGTTTTTCATAAATTAGATTAATTTCCTAGGTAAATACATTATAACATTATAAAAGTATTATGATTCACAATGACTCGTATTCTCTGATTAGTACATTTTAAATTTTTTTTATATCAACTGCGAGTTTTTGTTGTTTTTTTTAATTATTGCTTGGTGCTTACTTATTTTTTTAAGTTTTAAGTTGCCTCTTCACGCCTCATTTGAAGGGCCCAACATCATAGGAAGGAGAGAAAACGTGTCCTGTAAAATTCAGTACTGATAAAAATAAGTAGTAATATAATTTTATAAATAAAATGAAAATAAGTATGATGCATATCAGGCTCGGCTTCACAGGCGGCGATTCACGAGTATGATATTATTAAAATTAGACATCGTATCGCTCAACATAAACAATAGACAAAGTTTTACACTCAAAGCATTCTTGTATGCTGTAAAAAATGTATGTATGTACGAATATGATACACTTTTGAAGAGTCAGAACTATGGTCATAGTTCTGACTCTTCATATTACCAGCATTTTATGTCCCCACGGGGTACGAGCCTTCCCTATAGATGGATAGGGAGAAAGGACCATAAACCACCACGCGCGCCCAGCGCGGATTGGTGGTTGTTAACGACTGCTAATGCAGCCCAGACCAACGGCTTTACGTGCCTTCCGAAGCACGGAGGAGATCGAGATGATAAAAAATTTGTCACCCATCCGATGACCAGCCTTTGCAAAAGCTGCTTAACCTCAGCAATCGCAGACCAATGCACCATCGAGCTCCTCTCTTTTGACTCTTATTCCATTGTAATAAGAGTTACATTGTTTACATGAGATGGGAATCCATGGCAACGAGATGGCGGATGCACTTGCCAGGGAGGGCTCGGAGTCCTGAGCCGTTCGTGGCACTTGCACCAAGTACCATCAACAAGGCCTTATTACATCGTAAACAAGCACAGCATCGAATGGAAAGAGCAGTCGGGTATGAAACACTCCAAATCCTTCCTAGGCGAAAACGCCTGAGGACGCAGTAAGTTCATATGCGGAGGCAGTAGAAGGCAGGCCCGATTAACCATCGGTGCCTTGACAGGGCACTATGCCACAAAACAAATGCTTCACAGAATGCATCTATCAACAAATAGCTTGTGTAGGGCATGTGGAGAGGAAACGGAGCCAATGCAACACCTACTGTGTGACTGCGACTCTCTGGCCAGGAAAAGAATGGGACTCCTGGGGTCGGCCTATCTGAAACCGGAGGACTTCAGGCTCTTCGCTGCGATGAAGGACGTTGCCAAATTTATGGAATCTATCTTTACAGAGGAAGAAGAGTGAAAGGATAGGGTTGCACAAAAGATCCCGATTGGTCGAAGTGTTACTGCGATAGGGAAACCTCTGCAGGCCCCTAAGATAAGATAAGATAAGATACATTGTTTACATGTTAATGCTCGTGACTGTATCCACCTTTTTATTTAATAACAACTCATTTCATAGTATACGTACGTGTGTCCCATAATTATCGTTAAAGCGACACGCAGACGCATTAATCTAATTAATATTTAAAAAGAACGTTCGGCATGCAATGTCTAGGGGATTAAAAATATATAATGTGCAAACGTATATGAAAACGGGACTAAAGAGATATCGTATTTTGTTTATTTTACATAGGCAAAGAGTAAAAGAAATTGATAGCGCAACGGCTAACGTATTTAGGTTGTGATCTAGCAAGTGAAGCAACTTATTTAACAACGGGTCAAAGGATGGGTTATCAAATTCTGATGAGCTTTTCAAACTCAAACTTAAATGTTTATTTGCAAACTTAGTGGTACATAGAACTTGTTTAGATATGTTATTATCTTTGCTTTGGAAGATGCGAGCCGTTGGTCCCAGTCCCATAGTCGTTGAAACCCACCAACTCGCGTAGTCAGTATGGTGAGTTATGGTCCAATCTTCATGAGGGAAAACCTAGCCATAAGAAGTTTGCTACTACAACTTGATTTTATAAAAAATACCATCATTAACCAAAGGCAATACTTGTTTTATATTTTCAGTTCCAATTTCTGCTTTACTATAACTAGTGGTCGTCCAAATTTTACCGTAATTCACATATTTACATAGAAAGTTAAAAACAATATTGGTATGGCGAGAAGGACTACAAAATGGTGGCGCGGGCGATGCTATAATTTATAGTGGACTGTCTGCGAGAGATGGCGTCGAGGGCAATGGGTAAACCGTTCGATGGAGAAAAAAGGAGGAAATACCTTAATCCGCAAGCGGCAGGCGGGCGAGCAGTCTGAACCGGCACCAGGTTGGTGGCCGGTGGATGAACTTGGATGGAATACGGACCTGGACCACCAGCGCGTGGTCTCTCACAGGTTTTAAGACTCGTAACGCGGTAATAGCTATCAGACGACCAAAATAGAGATCTCCTTTCAAAATGTTGTCGTTGCACTAAGTTTGCGATTGCAGCCGCAGCGCTAGTTGGCGTGCGGCGTTCTATATTGCGGTCTTCTTGTGCGCGAGAAAGGTATTGGAGGGGATGGGTAAAGGAAGCTAGTATAGCGCCAAACTACCTTTTGCGAGGCAAGTTTAAGTCACCAACTGGTGCAACCAAATATAATGTAACACATTACACATACATTTTTTGCGCATCATCTTCATGTGTACTAGGTATGCCTAACCTGATAATCCTGAGCGCGCGCAATTTGCCTAAAAAGGAGTACAACGTTTTTTTTCACGTATTAATTATCATCACTAGCTCATTTTATATTCCACTGCTAGGACCGGAGTCTGTCCTATGGATGGATGGGAGAACGGGCCATAAACCACCACGGGGGCCGAATGCGTTGTTGGTTGTTAACGACTGCTAATGCAGCCGGGACTAACGGCTTTCCATGTCTTCCGAACGAAGGAGCTGGAGATAATAAACTTTTGGTCACCCATCCGATGTGTTGCTTAACTTTCACAATCGCAGACTGGGCACGTTGATCCTGCGCTATTGAGCTGTTTAGCGTATTGCTATATAGATACAATTTACAATTCTTGATCCGTGCCGCAATTCCCCGTAAGATTTAAAAAGCATGATTGTATCACACACTCCCTTCCTGCGCTCTGATTCAATATGAATATTTAATTTCGAATGTCTGTTGTAAAGTGAATTGCGAGTTCCCCTTTCACTGCGTTAGACTGAAACGCCACATCTTTTAATTCCTTTTTAATAAAAACTCTTTCATTTTGATTCATGTGAAATCTCATTACCATTTCGCCATGAGCACTGGCGAGTTGCGACGAGGCGCGCGATTTTTCTTTTCATTGCGTTCTTTCTATTATCATTGTAAAGTCTCTTATAGTATAACGCGCAATGAACTGGAAGTTAGTTTATCGCATCGCAAGACGCTCGTTTTTTGGTGAGTTTGCTGTTGGCCTTATACAGCGTTACTGGACTGTTTTATAAAGGTTCACGCACATTATGTCGGGCCGCAGCGGGGCGGAGCGGGTCGCAGCGCAGCGCAAAATGTTTACATAGCACATTAGTGACAGGCCGGGTCGCAGGGCATTGACGGATTTTAAATACAGTGTACTGCCATTCATATACGTCGCGTGCAACTGTACGTTATGGGTAGCTCTGACGAAGAAGTTTGTCAAATTGGTTTGCCTAAAAGCACCATGAGAGGGCTCTCTATACCTTTTAAATGTATTTCTCTATGTTTATAGCACACTGTTTTGGAGCGCAGCGAGGCGGGGCGGGCCGCATCGCACGCAACCAAAATCCGCAGCGGAATATGCTGTTCACTGCGCCCCGGCATAGTGTGCGGTACCTAGTTCATATAAAATACATACGAGCGATTTGAGCGGATTATTGCGCTGCGACCCGACCCGCTGCGGCCCGACATAATGTGCGCGAACCTTATTTATATTTTTTTTTACCCCTATTTTTTAAAATATTTTAAAATGTTTTATTTGTTTTGTTTTTAAAGAATATTTAAAAATGTAAATTTATATATGAGAGAAAATAAATAAAGAGGTTAATTTTGTTAGTTTTTGGGGGCGGCGAGAAATTTAAAAGGTTCCTAAAGCGCGTAATTGAAACACCATCAGGGGGTTTTAAAAGTAATAGTATCACGCAAGCGTATCGCCGTTCTCTACTACATTCTCCGAGGGTTCTCCGAGTGGTTCAAGATGCTCATACTCGTAGGTAAGGTTTTACTGCTGACGGTTTGTGGCGCGGCGCGTGATTTCTCTGTTCATTGCGTTCTTTCTATTACCATTGTAAAGACTGTTATAGTATAACGCGTAATGAACTGAAACTTTGTTTGTCGCATCGCAAGACGCAAGGTTAAGTTTTAGCGTTTAACAACTCAAACTACTTTTTCTGAGTGGTAGAGCCACGCTGCGTTGCATCACGAAATGGGCTGGCTCGCCCGGCGCAATACCACCCTCTCACAGAATATCGGCGAGAAATGTACCGGAGGCCCATCTCTCACCCCTACCCCCTCCCAATTCCTACATCCTCCTCAAGATCCAACTCCTTCATCAAGGCCGGCAACGCATCTGCGATTACTTTGGTGTCCATGGGCGGCGATGATTACTTTCTATCAGGTGACCCGCCTGCTCGTTTGCCTCCTTTTAATATAAAAAAATAATAAAAACCAATGGTTATAATGGATCTATAGGCGGTTTGGACAGCAGTTAAAGATATGATCGTTTTACTATTATTTATCATCAGATATGACAATTTCTTTGCCAGGCAGACTAAGAACAACCCTTCCACTGAGAGATATAAAATATCAAAACGTCCGTAGAATCATGGTGATAAAGACAGTGAAAGAAAAGAAAAAGACCTTATCTTTAGATTCTGCTAAAAACAAACTAAACTAAAAAAAAAACTTCGGCGGGCTGGTTAGAACCACGATAGCTCAATTGGAAGAGCACCTAACCCGGAATGTCAGAAGGGTGCAGGTTCAAATCCTGCTCGTGGAAATTTTTTCAACATTTGTGTTTTTGTAATTTGTTCGCAACAAAATTTGCGTTAAAAATTATTTGAACATTTACAAACTAAACTAACTGCCAACTGCCTCTGTAGTACTCTAGTAGCTTATACTCTGTATGTATCGATATCTCGCATACTTACACGATCGTGACACAGTAACGTGGCAATTCTAAAGAATGAATCCGTATGAACGACAGCTTAAGTAGTGAATGGTTCTTTTTATAAATAGCTCCCACGACGAACGGAATAGTGTTGCTACAGTATATTTGATCCAGATAACGTATTTAGAGTCGCTGTGTTCTGCAAATTGTGTATGTAGGCTATTATAATGGCGGCATTCTGTCAACTGCTAAAGAGTGCAACTTTTGCTAGTGTCTTTCTTCTGTGGCTTTGTATTGAGAATATGTGCAATAAGGACGTTTTGCTTTCAATGTATTTTTCATTGATAACGATTTAACTTTACTTTACCCTAGAATACGAATATGGATTTAACACCGCTTAATACTAATGATCGCTTCGGAGACTACTTTTAGAATTAAAATAATTTTTACATGATTTTTTTATTAAAATAAAACGATAATAATAAAAAACTTGATTAGTAAATTATCCAAGAAAACATTAGCCAAAAAAAATATTTTGTTTTAAATATATTGCTACTTTGAATTAATAAGTTAAAATTTTATTTTTATTTTCTCAAAAGCATATTGACTCGTTATTTATGAAACTTTAAACTAAACGTGCCATACCTACAAACACCGAGTAAACTACCCACGAAGCTTCCGCCGGCGTGAAACGATCAATACACGTCAAATCTTTCAATCTCGTGTGCGGATGAAAAATTACCGTCTGTTCAATAAATATGGATCGGCCAATGAACGCTACGGTTCAGACATGATCCAATAGCTGTTGAATAATCAACATACATTCTTGAAGACTCAGCTTGTTACTTATTTATTTATTTAAAATAGGTACGCAAACATAACAGTCAATACACAGATGAGGAGGAGCTCGATGGCGCAGTGGTTAACGCGCCCGGTCTGCGAGTGCTGAGGTTAAGCAACTTTCGCAAAGGCCGGTCATCGGATGGGTGACCAAAAATTTATCATCTCGAGCTCTTCCGTGCTTCGGAAGGCACGTTAAGCCGTTGGTCCCGGCTGCATTAGCAGTCGTTAACAATCACCAATCCGCACTGGGCCCGCGTGGGGGTTTATGGCCCGTTCTCCCTATCCATCCATAGGGAAGGCTCGTGCCCCAGCCGTGGGGATATAAATGAGCTGATGATGATGATGACACAGATGAGAATTTAACAATTTAGTAAATGAAAGGCAAAAAACAAGATGTCAAGTACATATTTATTTAAGTATCTGTATTTATAAAAGTGAAATATCGCTCATTCTCTCACTGACTATACGAGTATTTAAAAAATCAAAACTGCTTGATTTATAAAACTGAAATAAGAAAATATTCCGCAAAGCGGTCCCCCGACTGCGATGAAAATTTCAGTTTTATTAATCAAGCAGTTTTGATTTGTTATATATAGTCAGTGTGACATTTCACTTTTATTAATAGACCAGCTGACCCGGCGGACTTCGTACCGCTTTGACAGTTTCCATCATTGAGTTAAATATATATCAATGGTTTCCATGACAACAGAACAAACAAATAATTTTGTATTGGAAAATTTAAATTGTCGTTTTTAGTATTTTATAAATATGTTTTTAAATATAGCCTATGTTACTCAGCGCTAATGTAGCATTCTAATGGTAAAAGATTTTTTAAATCGGTCCAGTAGTTTTTGAGTTTATTCGTTGCAAACATACATACATACAAAAATACAAAGGTTTCCTCTTTATACTATTAGTATAGACTTAGATTAATCCTATTCTAAGAGTATAGATAAATAAATACATGACATCTTGTTTTTTGCCTTTTAGTTCTTTTTTTGCCTATTTTGTCATGGCAGTCATATATTTTATTTTATTTTTTATATATACTTAAATTTAATTTAATAGGCCTATGACACAGCAATTGCTAATAAAACAATAATCACATAGTATTTTTCCTATCACAGAGTTTGATCATACTACAAAACTGAGTTGAACAACACTCCACAATTCCTGCTTTACAAACATATACCTTAAACATTCGTAATTAAATCTGAATGTCGTCTGAATATCGCAACGCACACAAACCCAACGATACACCGGAAAATGCAGACGAGCCAACACTGTTCGATATTGTTGGCGTTTTGTTTGCAAACTGAGGAAAGGCTTCAATACCAAACGCTGGCTGCAAAGCCATTTAACGGATTTTGTTTTTGAGCGTTTCGAAATACTGATACTGTTATAACACTGAATTGATTGGGAATACAAACAAGCCTATGATGTCCAGCAGTGGACTAATATTTGCTGATGATGATGATGATGATGATGATGATTTTGGGTCCTTCAAACGAGGCGTGAAGAACCTTGTTGGCCGGCAGAGTGAGGGTAACTGATGCTGCGTTGTTTTCACGCTGCACCGTTGGCTTCGCGTCTGGACTGGGTGCGCGGTCCGTAAGTGACAGGTGTCATATATTTTATTTGAAATGTCTTCGTCCATATTTGTTTGATGCCACGCGGCCACATAATTATGTATGGGGAATTTAACGTGTTAATTTGAAAAATAATAATTTAAAAAACCGGTCAAGTGCGTGTCGGGCCACGCGCAGTGTAGGGTTTCGTAGCCCATCTCAATAATGCGTATATTTTTAAATGGCTCTTCAACTTAAAAGTAGATACTATCGGTTTCACATACCTGATAAAGTTCCCAATGAGGAGTTTGTACTGCGCCAAGTAGGTACATTTTATAAGTTGGTCGACTGTTACTCGTAAACTTTTAAAGCCTACTTAGCTGTGATAGTTTTGTTGTGACTCTTTCAAGTTCACAAACAATGCTTCAATCAAAAAAACTGTTTTTACAAACCCGCAATATTTTTGAAATTGCTATCCAACGAAACCCCACACTATGGGTAACAAAGAAAAAAATTACATCCCCACTTTACGTGTAGGAAAGGTAACCTAAAAAAAAATATTTTTCAAAATTTTACTTCACCATTTTGTCGGCGTGATTAATATGTATAACCAGGCCAAATTACAGCTTTCTAGTACTAAGAGTCTACGAGCTAGGCTGGGGTCAGACAGACAAACAGACAGACAGACAGACGGACATGGCGAAACTATAAGAGTTTCTTGTTGACTACGAAACCCTAAAAATGATGATTTAAACAAAATGTTTTAGATGCGCTTGTCTTATGCTCGGAGGAGTGTGATTTTTGTTATGGTTAAAGTTTATGTCGACACAAAATAAAGAGACTGCAGAAGGTAAGCTTCATACGGACTGGTTTGAGTTGGTCCGAGATTTCGTGTCCGGTATGTGTCTACTACTGTACTTAGGGATCTTCAAGAAACGAGCCTGTTCCTTCCGCTGGTCTTGCAATGTCCATGGGTGACCCGCCTGCTCGTTTGCCTCCTTCTAATATAAAAAAAAAATTATTGAGTCAGCTCAATATAAGCTCCTTCTGGGGTCTTCTTATTTAGTGATAAGGAAAAAAGTCTTAATATATAAAATTTGTAAAATGTTTTTCATTTAAATTTTACCAAATATTCATTTTTCGCAACCCGAACCCTCAATCGCAACTTAGGTAATTTAAAAAATAAATATTGTTGTTGTAGCATGCACATTTAATTTTGTTTCGTAGCATTCTTAATAAATTACCTACATACGAAGTCATCATTAACATATTCTACTTCTAAATCAACATTGAAATTGACATTATAGAATAATTTAGAGCTTAAAATTCAAATTTCATAGAACATCGATACCTGACGCCACATGAATATAAATCGCTTGCTTCTGCCATTTGAAGCGAACTTTTGAAGTCAAATGCATTGTAGGTTGCCGTTTGTGTGGTTTGAATTGGAATTGACATCGAGAAACTTCCTTTATCGGTGGGGCAAAGTGTGAGCTAGTGATGCTGCTCGATAGGTCACTATCGATTGTCTATCGAAAGTCCGGCAATAGTAATTGATTGATTGTCTATCGAAACTATCGGTATTATCGATATTATGAATAGCATAGCGACTGTCGAAGTATACCATTGATACTATTATGGCATCTATCTTTAAGAGTAAAAAGGTGGGGTTGCACAAAAGATCCCGATTGTGTACTACTATACTGGGAAAGGGAAACATCTGACCACTAAGATACGATAACGTAAGACTGATTCTCAAGTAAGTCTTCTTTCCTATCGATATCTAAACGGATTTTAAAGGTTAATTATCGATAGTTTAGCATCACTAGTGTGAGTGCTAACGCACACGCACGCTGACGCAGTGGTAAACCACTGCCTATGGCGTTATAGAAAAGCGTATCAAGATAGGTGACCTCATTTGAATAGTGTTCGAAGTTCGAATGGTAGCGGTTGACTTTTATGAAAAAAAAACGAAACAGAAAAGTATTTACAAATGGAGTTTGACTTCTTGGGGGGAAAGTGAAATAAAAAGAAACGATGGGAATAAAAAAATGCGGTAATATTTTATTGTCAAAAATTTGTGTTATGTCGAATAATAATATAAAATAATGGTGGATTAATAACCGTTGTGTGAGTACGTGTAGTATTTGCAAATGAACTAAAACAGTGCAACGTCAATTTTCAAAACAAAACCACCTTCGAACGTACAGGAAACAATTGAATTTGAAAGTTTCGGACCACGAATTCTGGGAACATTTTGTTGTTCCGAAATTAAGGATAAAAGGGCTTTGTATAACATAGTCTCCAAACTTAATTTTATACAAATCCGTCAGTGCGGATTGTCAAGGCGTGAATGAGCAGCTAATATTCCAACAGCGATCCAAGCTTTCGCATACATAATTTTCAGTGGGATTGGATAGGCTTAGAGCGCTTACCAATATTAATACAAAATAAATATGGAGCTTTGTGTGTTTATAATGTTGTTTGTATTTGTATAATAGTTACACGTTATACGACTGAATACTCGAATGTTACTCGTGCAGAAGATAAGTGAAATTTAAATTAATTCGTTTATTTAAATGATTGAAGATAAGCATCGAATATGGCTGTATGAGCAAGAGATCCCTTTGCTTTCAATTCACAAAATATATTTGACAGCATGAGTAGGTTTTTTTGTTTTAGTTGATAGCTTCGTGCGATTAGCACATTTAGCCAGTGTCAAAGTAATTTTTCTTACAAGTAATACATAAATGAACAATATTTATTTCCTGTATAATGATGAATGATAATAGAAATGAGAAGGGAGAAATGATATACCTCCCAACCCCTCGAGTATCTCAGTAAAGATGTTGGGCTTTACTAAATCCTCGGGCGGACTTTTGAGAGAATTTGAAAAGTGACCTTACACAGTTTTGTTTCATTTGCCAACACTCATGCACACTCACGAACACTCAACAGTTAATAATACACCATTATTTCACATTAATATTCGACATAACACAAATTTTAGAAAATAAAACAAAACCGCAGACATGACTTTTCACTTTCCCGCCAAGAAGTCCGGGTTTTTGTTTTGTTTTTTTTTTTAATTCCTTGGGTAAGTATTTGGCCTTCATCTCACCTGATGTTAAGATCTGATAAGGCCGAAGGTGGAAGCGCTCGTCTCCGGAATCTACTGAGAATTTTTCTGTCTTACTATTTTATCTCCAGGTGGGAGTCTAGTCCACTACCTTTCGTAGGTGTCCCATACAAAGCCTCTATTGACCGAGCATGGTTTGTATGTTTGTATGGGAAAGTTAAAAAAAAACTCGTTTTTTGACTTATGTTTCTTGGGAAAAGTTGTTCAGTTTCATGGTCTGATCAACCCACCTGCAGGATTAAAACGATCAAAAAGTGACGGTGTATACATATCAATATGAATAACGTGATTGCGGGAAATGAGAAAAAGGGGAATCCCGGATATAGCATGGTCGTTGTGGACATTGCTCATTCAGCAAATCGGTGCGCTTGACCGATCCCCATACCCAGTGCAAAGGAAATTTCTCCGTTTGATATTCTATTTTTTATTATGAAATTTTATCGATGCTGTACTTTGCGTTAGACGTTAGACGTTACTGCAAACTTAGAGACGACTTATAGAACAAAGAGAAGAGTTTTTGTGCAGTAGTGAATTTCAATACAGGCTGGCTGACGATAATAATGATGATGATGAGGACAGAATAGATATTATCTTTGATTATTTTCCCCTAGGATTTCCATTGAAAAAACCGGCCAAGAGCGTGTCGGGCCTCGCGCAGTGTAGGGTTCCGTAGTCTCAATAATGCGGACACTGAGAAGAGGGCTTTTTTCACTTTATTTATATTCAATTGTACATAGTGGAGATGACTCAACTGCTTTGCAGACCACACAGAGGAACTCGTGTGCCGAGAAGAAGCTGCAAGGAACTTGAAAACGTAGGTTTACGAGTATAAGGTCACTATAGATTGAAATCAACCATGACCCGTCAGTTTTTTGTAACACATTAAAAAAGTTAACTCTATTCTCAGCCACCATCATTAAAAGCCATTAAAAGCTTGAAAATGGCGTCATTGTCATTCGTCGTTATTATTATATGACAACCTTGACATGTAATGTTAAAAAACAAACCCTAGTCCGCCATCACCATTATTAAAAGCGAGGGAAAGTCTCAAAATGGCGTATTCACTATTAATAGATAATAGTAAACGATGGCGCCAAAGGGTTATTGCTCTACGCAATGGTCTCATTTGGAGCCAACGATGTAGTTTGCAGCTATTCTTTGCACCTACGTGACCATTGGGAATCGGTTCCACCCCATTGATTTGGAAATTAAGGCTTTATTGTCGACGTCGGCATTACTTGTGTGGACTTGTTTTTCAGTATAAGGGTGGGACTAGTGCGGACTGTGACTCTACTCGTGTGTACTTTTTTTGTTCAGATGAAGAGGAAGTTTATTTTTTTCTACATCAATCAGCCTATTTTGATAATTATTTTTATGCTTATGAGAAGTGCAGAGATACAAATATTAAGTAGACAAAATAATAGAAAAATAATTTTGTTCTACTGAATTTACGAGTAGGTAAGCAGTAGGTAAGAGTAGGTAAGTAGGTTTATGAAACTTTCTATAGTATACTTTAAACAGCCAACAGCCTTATTTTAGCCAGCCATGTTTTATGCGAAAACTTAACAACATACAATGCCAAAAAAATATATGTTACCAAAAACTATATTTACAAGAATGTTTGTGTTACCAAAAACCTGTAGCAATAAGTTTTTTCAATCGAAATATAATTTCAAATTCATCATCATCATCAGCTCAATTTTATGTCCCCACTGCTAGGTCACGAGCCTTCCCTATGGATGGATAGGGAGAACGGGCCAAAAACCACCACGTGGACCCAGTGCGGATTGGTGGTTGTTAACGACTGCTAATGCAACCGGGACCAACAGCTTTACGTGCCTTCCGAAGCACGGAGGAGCTCGAGATGATAAATATTTGGTCAGCCATCAGATGACCGGCCTTTGCGAAAGTTGCTTAACCTTAGCACTCGCAGACCGAGCGCGTTAACCACTGCGCCATCGAGCTCCTCTTAATCACAGCACCATCGAGTTCCTCGTACCATCGAGCTCCTCAAAAATAGCTTCAAATACGTTTATTATGGCATTGACGCAGCGCTACCTCGTGACCAACGAGGATATTGCAGGTAAGCACTCGACCTTCATCTCACCTGATGTTAAGTGATGATAAGGCCGAAGGTGGAAGTGCACTTTACCCGGAACCTTCACTACTGAAGAACTAGCTATCTTGTCTCTAACTGTCGGAACACAGCAATGCTATAAATGTTAATGATACAGTGATTGAATTGTCCAGCAGTGGACATCTTTTGGATGAGATGATGATGATGATGATGATGATTGAATTGCACCTTGGTGATTCGGCATTGAGAAAGTGAGATCAAAAACATAACTTGCAACACTAAATACAACCAGAATATAGTTCCATCAAGCTCCAGAAAAATTACGTCAAATTAAGAAACCAAATCAACAATAGAACCTTTGTTTCCTTGTGTACAGGTAACTTATAGCCCGCCCTTAGTCGAGGGCCACCGTTATCTTTATTACGCGGCATATATAAAAGGGAAGTGTGATAATAAAAAGATCACGAAACGCAATCCGTCCATTTGTAACGGCAACGATAATGTCAGGGGCGAAACAGTTAATATGTCGTTGCACGGAATCGCGCACGGTAAACGTATTCGTAATGTTACTTTCTTTTGAACTATTAATAATACTGTGTGCGTGTAGTCATTATATGTACAATATTTAAAATTGATAAACACTGAAATCAGTTTGGTAAGAATCGGCTACTAAATCGATATCAGCCATTTTAAGTAGTTATCACCCGCGACTTCATCTTCATAGAATAAATAATTTCGAAAAAAAATGTTATTGAAATAATATGTATTGTTAATTCCGCTAATACCGATGAGGGTATCGGTGTTGGTTTGCATGTTCGCTAGCATCCATTGTTTCTTCTTCATGTACATATTTTTTGTGGGCGGAAGGGCGGTGCATGCGTACTGCATCCAAGCTAGATAAACGAGTGATTTAGCGGAATTAACATATTTTTTCATTATTTTAATTTTTTTTGTACCATGGAGTTCCGCAAAATAACGCTTGATTCCATTAATTATAATTATTTCGAGCAATATTTCGTTCTTCAAGGTGAACTTTTCTACGAAAGTTTCTTCGAGGGAGTTAAACTCTCTCTTTCAAAATTTCACCAAATCTCAGTTGAGACGTGTAAAGGTTAATATCAACGTATTAATTGTATAATTTGTTTGCTTGCATGAAGTTGTAAACAAAGTAGTAAAATTAGTAAAATATGGAATATTTGCTAAATGACAGCTCAAGTAGTAACTTACATAGTGTGTTAGGAAAAACAATAGCGGTAATGCATAAAATCTACATAAAAATACAAAGTTGGCTACATGACGGATGCAACGCTTTCACGGCCAATAAACAGAATTCAATTTGTACCCGGTCTTTCAGACCTTGTGCGCCCCGTAATATCATTTCGTATGGACCTTTGAGGGTTAACAAGATTACTTTGGGTATAAATTGATCAATCAAACAGGATGCATTCAAATTTTTCAAATGGCATACACTTAAATTGTCCGTGTTCAAGATAATGAATAAATGAATAAATAATTGATTAGATTTACCAACGTTGGTTTACATTATTTCTTGAAATAAGTACAGACAACTGCACATCAGACTATGCAAAACTTTTAAAATTCTACAATAAATATTCAACCATATTCCATAGTTATAATGTTCGAAGTCTATTGAGGAAATTTAGTCCTCAATAGACTTGTTTTGTTAGTCTGATTATTTAGTTTGTGTTAGACTGATGTACAGCCGTGTACATAATGATTAAGATTAATAAACCCTGGAATGATTTGTGTTACCTTATCCTTTCATCCGATCCGATCCGATCCGAACCCCTTGAAGAATCTATAGTAGGGCACGATGACACACACTAGTGCGTGATGCCTTACCCTCAAGAAAACCTCCGAAGGTGATTCGTTTCACACGGCTTGAGGAACCCTTCAAGTTTCTCGCCGCCCCCAAAAAAGCCCGGTGAAGCTGAACATGCCGTCTGAGGCAATCACACTCTTTACAAAAAAAAATATCCTTTCATTCTTCTTTACAATTAGAGACTGCCTTAATCTTGACAATGTCTTTGAAGATGAAAAGCCCGACGTCATTTGATTTTGCATTGCAACTGTCAGTTGCATTTTCGAAAGTGCATAGTTGCATTTTGAGGAGCATTTGTTTTGTGGCATGTCCTGGCATGTCTTCTTATGGTTAATTAGGATTGATTTCTACTCTCTCCTACATGTTTCTCTATCTTCTGGATATAGATCCCACGTGGTGTTAGAGTCAGCTTTCCGACTTCTATGTTCCACTACTCTCTATCTTCAATATCTTTTCCAGACTTCTGGTGCGTTCTCATGTCTTTTTAGACTACATCCCTCCATCTTATTTTGTGTTTCCTATCAATAAAATGTAAGTACGATTTATGATTTACGGTGTACAGCGACCCAACAGCAGTGGTTGACCTTCCATAACATTTGCTTATAAAATATTACGCATAATATTTAGTAAAGATTGAGGTTATACGGTGGTAGGGCCTCCAAATTTCATGGTTCAGTTGAGCAAACTCGTTTAAAGCACCCAACCTTATTCCGAAGTGTTAAAGTTGCAATTCACTTTGAAATTCGTTTACGTACACGAAATAAAATTGCCAGCATTCAGAAGAGGAGCTCGAAGAAAATTGTTGTTGACATTGTAATTTTCACTTCATTTGCTCGATGCGTAACTGTTCTGAAGATCATTTAATTGAATGGTACGTGAGCGCAACGGTTTGCGCGTTCGAGATACGATCTGGCAAGTTGAGTAACTTTCGCAATGCCGAATCTCTCGATGGGTGGCTAAATTGTAATATCTTAAACTCTCATGTCGTGGAGTCCTGATTGTAATCGTAAGAAAACATTCCTTCATAGGTAATGTAGGAAGAAGTATGTCCAGCAGAATGTCGATAATAATTAAGTATTTATGTCTTCACCGCCGTCTCTGTGGTCTAGTAGCTAGACAACCGGTCTCAGACCCAGGATCTGGGTTCAACTCCCAGCGGGGGTATATAACTTTACACAGTTTAGTTTATTTAAGGGTTTGTCTTGAATCCAACTACTATCTATCCTACTATCATCTTGTCTAAAAGAGTTGACATAACATCATTGTTAGTAGCATTTTTTGTTTCGAAAATCACACAGAGTTGCACAACCCCATTTCTTTCCGTGGGTGTCGTAAAAGCCGACTAAAGGACCATTCCAGAGGATAGACAGCAGCATCTCTCTGAGATTACTCTCAACCTACTGCGATCGCCAACCCGCCTGCCAAGCATGGCGATTACGGCAAATACCCCTCATGAAATATAGAGCCTTGGGAGAGGCGTTTGTCCAGCAGTAGAAGTCTTTTGGCTGAGATGATGAGATAAGATATTTACAAGTAATAGGTACAAAGTATGCATATTATTTAGTTTATCATTCGAAATGGCGATCGTACTCGTAGTGTCTCGTATTTTGTTAAAAACAAAAATTTCACTATAACTTCGTTTGATTTCAACTCGTGCTCTTGTGGGTGCGTTTCTGGCATCAGTTAAGTTTTAAATGCGTTAGTTTCCTCAGCACTCTTTTCTTATATATCTTATTCAACTTGCGCATTTTACTGCTGGAAGATTCATAAAAGCAAATGAGATTTCACGTTTTATGTCTGGTAAGATGTTGTTTAGGATGTATACGTTAACATACATATTAGAGATTCAGCCGTGAAGTCGTAACGTTCAAAATGGAGTCTGCATAAAAATAAAAATATGGTTTTAAATTAATTCATAATATTATGCATATCTAAGGACAGATTTAGTTCCACAGTAGTTGAGGATTCCGGATGAAGTGCGGTTTTGTTTTATTTTCTAAATATTGTGTTATGTCGAATATTAATGTGAAATAATGGTGGATTATTAACCGTTAAGCGTTCGTGAGTGTGCATGAGTGTTGGCAAATGAAACAAAACAGTGCAACGTCACTTTTCAAATTCTCTCAAGAAGTCCGCCCGAGGACTTAGTAAAGCCCCACATCTTTGCATCAACACAATCGAAACACAATTTGCCCAACCCAGGAGTAAGAACCCAGGTTTGGGGGGGTTCTATTATAATTCATCAACAGGAAGGAAATATCGTTTATTTATGTATTACTTGTAAGAAAAATTACTTTTACACTGGCTAAATGTGCTAATCGCACGAAGCCATCAACTAAAGGGAAAAAAAACTAAACATAGTTCCACGTTTTTTATTTTAACCTTTCTTCTATCGCTTTAGTTATTATTTTATGGCTTTAACGCTTTAGTACACACACGCCTGATCATTAGACTACCACAAACTGTCAAATTTCCTCAATAAACTTTGTACTCTATGTACATGGCATATGGATGAATATTAATTGAAGAAATTTGACATATCGGATAGGTTGATGATGTGCGTGTCTGTACTTGAATGGGCGCAAAAATACCGTTCTCGATTACTTTCCGTGCTTCGGAAGGCACGTTAATATGAAGTCCCGGCTGTTTTAATATAACTGCAGTCGTAAACACAAGCCATGACGGAGGTGTGAATGGGTTGCTTGAAAATTCTGAGTACCAGAAACGCTTTACTGTAGAAACATAAGTGTTGAAAAAATTCCACGAGCGGGATTTGGACCCGCACTCCATGACATGCCAGGTCAGATATGACCCGTGTGTTTTTCAATACTTTGTCTTTTATCAATTTTTAATTTGTTTGCAATCATATTTGTAATATTTGCGTAAAATTATATGTAAATAATCATACAATTCTGACGTTAAGATTTTTCTTACATTTTTTTTTAAATATTTTACGGGTAAGCACAGTACCTTGATCTCACCTGATGTTAAGTGAAGATAAGGCCAAAGTTTATTCATTAAATGTATACAATAAAAATACAATACAATACATATATATAAATGTAAATAATACCTTAACTATAAAAAAAAGATTATAAGAAGTATTGTAGGAAATCTTATAAAAACTTTTTAATTTGAAAAAAGTCAAAGTGTTGAAAAAATTTTCAAAATGGGATTCGAACCCGCACCCCATGACAGGCCGGGTCAGGTGCACTGCCAACTATGCTATCGTGGCTCAATCTAACTCGCCGAAATTAATCAACACTATCTATTTTTACTTTATAAGCCAAAGCTCGTGGAATTTTTTCAACACTTTGTCTTTTTTCAACTTGTAATTTGTTCGCAACAATATTTGCGTGATATTTATTATAATATATTTAAAGAATCAAAACTATTTAAATACTGTCAAACACGCGTCAATAGCATAATACAATTAATAAACAAATAAAACAATTATGTCTCTCATGGCTGCAAAATACGTAATAAACTACACTCGTATTATGATCGTATCTGATTCAAACAACGGTCATAAACACCATTCACTGACCACCACCACGACGCCAGTACATATTTAAATATTCTCCAGTTCTGTGTTTGATACATAATTATATCGGACCCAGGACTCGAGACCAGCTCCAACCATAAAAACACGAAAGCAGTTCAAATATTTTGATTGCTAAAATATGCGACTCGTTTGAGTGTTCGCCTCTTCGCTACCTCTTAAAGCCTGTTAGATAAGCGCCCTTAACAGAGACTCTCAGTTTTTTTTATCGTCAGGACGTGATGTACTCTACCGCCTAATTTAAACCGCAAACGTACCAAGGCTTTTGGAACTAGTGTTGGGAACAACTCGAGTATTTTGAGTCCTTTTTATAAAGTCTAGTCTCTATTTTTGGGGACTTGACTCGTAAAATTAAATGAGCTTAAGAGCGTTTTAGCCGCACACTAGCGCCGCCAATGAAAAAAAACCATATCTTATAATTAGAGATAGAAAATCATGTTTGAATGGAGTAATTTAGCATTTTCACGTCACCTAATGAACATCTGACATGTTATGGTTTAGATAAATAAGACGTTACAGCTAAAAACGGCCACTTTTAACTATAACGCCGTGTTTAACGAAACCATAACATCTCAGATGTTCAATATGTGACGTAAAAATGCTAAATTACTTCATTCAAATAGTTTGTTGAGCGTAATTTGATTTTATATCTTTAATTACTAGATATGTTTTTTTTTCATTGGCGGCGCTAGTGTGCGGCGTAAACGCTCTTAAGTCTTTTTGTTAGTGACAAGAATCGTAAGTCCTCACAATGCGACTTTTAAGTCGAGTCTTTTTAAATATTATTTATTTGAAGAGACTTAATAATACTCGAGTTTATTGGTAATTCTGAAGTCGTTTAGTAGTTGTTGCCACTACGATGTCGCTTGGGGACTACAGTCACCATGGACGGATGAGAGTGAAATTTTTTTGGGGACTGTAGTCCTCATGAACGGTTCAGTGGTTAGAGTCCTATCTGTGAGTTCTACAGGGTGTTTGGTAATACCAGTATAATCCCGCATATGGCAGATAGGGCACAGGTCGTAGAACTCCGTATAATAATAAACATGTCACAAAAGTACCATATGGCCGATATATTAAGGTTGTTTGTTACTAAGTAAAATTGTAAAGTGACAACCCTAGGTCTAGCTGATACATTGTTCTTGTTTGACAACCTCATGATCCAAATAAAACAGAAGTCAAAACATTTTAGGGTTGAACAAAAATAATGTTATAAAATAAATTTGAGTACCTATTTGTATTGAAAAGTAAATCTTCATAAATATGATTTTGCATGTTACCACGGTGTTATTTATACGTGGTTGCATGGCTATGTTTCGGGATTATACACATATTACCAAACACCCTGTAGTTTGTTTATACGGATTTGAGATGCTTTTTATAAACAATCAACTGATTAGTTCGAACGCAATCTAAGTAACTAAACGTACACACATACATACGAAACACACTTTTTTCGACCGGGGATTTGAACCCAGCACCTTCGGATATCGAGCCGAGCGCTTTACGACTAGGCCATCGAGGCGTTAATTAAACCCCATATAAAGTTAAATTTAACTGCACAATTAGTTTTGTCATACTGAAAGCTGTGTACCCACATAGTTACAGTTTATGTAAATCAACAAGAACTCTTCAACGTGAAGCATGAGCTTAAACCTTGAATATTTATGTAAACTGAGACCAAGCAAATTGCCTTTACAAATAGGCAGTTAAAAACGTTATTTGTATTAAAATTTACTTATCATCCCTAGCAGAGTTAATTATTTAGGAGTAATGGAGCAATTTGTTTTCGTGTTTGGCCGTCTCGGAAAGCAAATGAAATTCAGCAATGTGCTTTAATTTCACTTGCGAAGTGTAAGAGTAAGGAACGATTTCTGCTAAGTCGAAAAACAGCCTCGCGATTGCGTTTCGTTTTTTCAAATAATGCGTAAGCAGTAGGCCGTAAGTATTGATAAGGCCGAAGGTGGAAGTGCACTTCACCTGGAATCCTCAACTACTTAGGAAGTAGCTACATATTATCTTATATCTTACTGTCAGAACACCAACAATGCTACACATCATCATCCGGTTCTACATTGTTTGTTACCTGAAATAAATGAATTTATTTATTGATGTGTAACACCTTTCCCCTCGCTTTCTATATAAGTAATTTGTGGAAGTGATTTCGTGAAATGGGACGGAAGTATGTGTAACAGTGTAACAGGAAGTCGGGAAGAGCGCAAGCGCGCGCCATTTTGTAAATTTAAAATCGATATTATGCATATGACATATTATTATTATATGTGACATATTGTGTCATTTGACTATCAAAGGTCATTTTGATATGTCTAATGTCTTCTAATGAGTATTTACTGCACTTATTTTATAGTTATAAAATTATGTAATACCTGACCCATATTTTTCAGAATATAATGTTAAAATTGCTTATTTAGAAATAAGCAATTTAGAAGCTTATTTAGAATTAAGCACCTTAGAAGGTGAGATGTTAAATGATACACATCATATACGACTACTGTAAGGCTCGCTCGGTTTTTTATATATTTATATCAGTGCATTGCTGGACATAGGCCTAATGCCACTAACATTGATGTTATGGTGACATATAGCCCATGGACTGTCAAAATTCATAAATCAAACTTCTTCAAGACTGCAATCATTATCATCATCATCAGCCTATATTAGTCCACTGTTGGACATAGGCCTCTCCAAGTGCACGCTACTGAGCACGACCCGCGGCTACTCTCATCCAGCTGTAGCCAGCCAACTTGCAAAGATTGTCGCTCCACCTAGTCTGAGGGTGTCCTACACTAGGTTTGCCGATACGCGGTCTCCACTCAAGAACTCGTTTACCCCATCGGTTATCGGTTCTGCGACTAATATGTCCGGCCCACTGAACTTACTAATCCCGTGGGCTATGTCGGTCACTTTGGTTCTCTGTAGGATCACCTCGGATCCGATCCCTCAGAGAAACACCAAGCGTAGCCCTTTCCATAGCTCGCTGAGCGACTTTAAATTTGTGGACCAGGCCTACCGTAAGTGTCCACGTTTCGTCTCCATTTGTCATGATAGGTAGGACGCACTGATTGAAGACTTTCAGACTTACTTGATATTGTTTTCAAAAGTGAACGCGATAACTATACTTTGAAATGAAACAGCCTTTTTTGGATTCAATCGCGTTTGATATACTTTTTATCATAATGTTTCAACTCTTACCATCAAGTAAGATACAGGCCAGCTGCTTCCCAGTAAAAAAAATAAATTATAGTAAAATGGCGCCAAGTTAAAACGGTAACCACCGAGCAATGACTTATGGCAGACGTGTTATGGCTTATTACAGCCGTTCTTTATTAAACCTATTTCCCAATGTAAGTCACCAACTTTGTACGAAGCGTGTTAAGAAAATTAAAACGATAATTTTAATACAAACTCTCAAACTAATTAATGAGTTGTTACAAGAACTTGTTCTAAGTTTGAGTCTCAGATTTACTCGGAGCTGTTCGGTAACGTTAGAAGTATATTTATCGAGGGATGTTTTAATCTTTGTCTTAAAACTTTTCACCTTTTTTAGGCGAAATAAATTCTTTGACCCTCCAGCCTACCCGTTGTACCTGAGAGAGCGTTTCTCCTTTAGTCATTCCTGCCTTAAAACTGATAAGAAGGACTAGAGCAATAAAGCTAACGCGCTTTTATTTTTTCTCAGTTTTTTCTTCTTCATTATTGGCCTTGTGAGGTTTGCACATTTAGCCAGTGTCAAAGTATTATTATACAAGCTATGATGGTTAACAATATTTTCTTTGTTTGATAATACTCGCAGATGATAAAGAGTGGTTATAGAAATTATTAGGGATAAATGATATTCCCCCCAATCCCTTTGAATATTAGTAAATATGAGGCGATTTATAGAAATCTGAAATAATTTGAAATTGATGTTACACTGTTTTGTTTCATTTGACAGCACTCATGCACGTTCACGAATACTGGATATTAATTATTATTACACTTTAATATTCGAAAAAATACACATTTGAGAAAATAAACAAATATCGCATACATTACTCTTTACTTTCCCGCCAAGAAGTCTTTTTCTCAGTCCACGTTGTCAGATTGTGGAGTGGCAAGAAAACTAAAACAAAAGACAGTTGACAGTTAAAAAAGTTAAAGTAATGTTAAAAAGGATTTACTCCGGGACACGGTGCAAGATGCCATGTATGAACATCTTTGTATGTATTCATACAAACAGATGCCCATTCCGGGTTTTCCACAATTATCTTGCCTCCGTCACATTAGTGCAATGTATCAGAAACTGCCTGCAACTGATGTTGATGTATCGATATCGGAGTGATTAATGTGTGACATGATTTAGGCTCAGCGTTCATTCATGCCGCTTACAGTACGCTTTGGCAAGTGGCTTTCAAAGCAGAGTTAGCCAGTAACGTGAAACAGTCTATAGAAAACATCGCAGTAATTAATGGAATGTATTAAAAGAAGAAAAGCAAAGTAAACGTAACGAAATTCAGGAAAACGTCCAATGAGGAAATAACGATGCCGGAAAACATAACATAATTGTAAAAAAATATCTTAAATGTCTCTTTTTTTAGAGCTACCCACTTTCGGCCTTATCATCACTTAACATCAGGTGAATTGAATACCAAGTGCTAACCCGGAAACTATAAAAAAAAACAGAAAGGCTCTGAAGAAGACGTGCTGCTCTCCGGATCACCGCTTCACTGTCACAATTATATCGCGAAAGAAATTTGGCGACTCGTTATTTTGTCGCACCTCCAAGAGATTGAATAGTCTACCAACAAATAACAAATTGAAAAAAGACAAAGTGTTGAAAAAGTTCCCGCTCGTGGAACTCTTTCAACACTTTGTTTTTTTCATTTATGGTTTATTTAGGAATAAAAAAAAAACAAAAAAATTCAAGATAATAATTTAAGAATGTTTTTCTTCACTGATTCCTGGTAAAGTAAGCTGAAGGTCAAGCGATTGGCTTAGTCGCGATTTCCCTCGTCCTCGTTTTCCCCCGAATAGTAACACGACCTAAAAAATACTTTAATAAATCTATTTTCGGGGAAAAATGAGAGCGGGGAATATCGTGTTGCGTAATAGAAAAAAGGTTGACAATTTACATCCAAAGTTATGATAACTATGATTATGATGACTCTATCAATCAAAACGATTTGTTGTCCTCGTTAAGTAATGGCATTGCTGAGCGATAACAATGGGCAGTATGTACTGTTTTACCCATTCATAAAAAAACCATTATGAGAACGGAAACGAGTTACAATGATGACATCATTTGGTATACCTTTTACAGTTATGTTAATGTTATGTGCTTATTAATAGTTATAACTGTAGGACCTTGACAGCGCACTTATTGGTGCGTTTGGATAACAATCGATTATTGAAGTTGCCGATGAGCGTTTGAAAAAGGCTACGCGACTTTGTGGCGATGACAGTAAATATTAAGTACAAATATTTGCAACCTTAATGTAATCTTTATAGTTAAGATTTAAGGTTCACAGTAGGCTGAAGTTGTTGATGCTATCCAATGTTTTTTCAGATTTTGTTATTCGAAATTTAAATGTAAGTATGAGCAAACAGGACCGCTTTTGAGATGCATTTTTGTTTCGTTGATTTGAATTCAGAACAACGTACTTTATTAAGAGGTGCAGCGCGGACGCAAAACTGCGAGTTTCAAGTTTCTTTATGATAGCGAGCGAGCAGCGCGTGGCAGTGGTGTGACAACGGCGCACGACTACGAATACGCTCGTACACTAATATCTGTACAGAGTAGGCTGGTGATTTAATTAGAGCAATGTTTACTTTCGTAAAATCATAGACGTTTGGGTAAAAAATTATAAAAGTCTTAATATTTTCATATTCATGTTTTTTTATTGAAAAATAAGACAACAGTGACCTGCGGAATATCAATACAAACATTTTGATGTCGGATCATTCTTTCATTTGTGCTATATTTACACAGTTTCTGGAGAAATAAGTTTTTAGATATCATTATTTTACGTATTGTATATGCAGTTTCTGGGTATTTGTTTCAAATTCCAAGACAACTATGACCTTGTGAAAGGATCTAGCTAACCTACACTAGTCCTTTTAATGTATAAGACCTATTCAGCGCCTAGCACCAGTGACTTAAAAACACGTAAATTTTCAAATTCCGCGCTGCACCCCCTTAAAGATGAAGATAAATAAACTTTACAAAAGAAAACTACATAAAAATACTTGTACCATCTATCCAATGTTAGTTACGCGGATTTGCACTATCTCCGACGATATCAGATCTTCCTTTCATTTCGGAAAATTCAACCTTATTCCCTGTCTACATCATTAACATGGAGAGAGAGCTAAAAGCTGAAATTAGGCTCACCTTTATGCGAAATTTCAGCTTTTAGATTCAAAGGTGTAGACTATAGTACGTTGATGAGTCAGTCAGTGTCACACACTTTTCCTTTAACATTCGTTATCATTACAATAGGGATGTTGCCAACAATTATAATTGATTTATTTATAAATGTTCAAATAATTTTTAACGCAAATTTTGTTGCGAACAAATTACAAAAACACAAATGTTGAAAAAATTTCCACGAGCAGGATTTGAACCTGCACCCTTCTGACATTCCGGGTCAGGTGCTCTTCCAATTGAGCTATCGTGGTTCTAACCAGCCCGCCGAAATTATTCAACACTTTTTACTTTGAAAGCCAAAGGCGCCCATTCAATGTCAACAACTACCGTCACTAACATCCGATCATAATATTTTTACAAATATTAAAGATCAGTTAAGAAGTAAGCAAGCTATTAATAAATGTTCAAATAATTTTTAACTCAAATTTTGTTGCGAACAAATTACAAAAACACAAATGTTGAAAAAATTTGGGCTGGTTAAAACCACGATAGCTCAATTGGAAGAGCACCTGACCCGGAATGTCAGAAGGGTGCAGGTTCAAATCCTGCTCGTGGAAATTTTTTCAACATTTGTGTTTTTGATTTATTTATTTTTTATTTATTTGCTTGTTGGAAGATTCGCAGTCAAATATCAACTATTACTAGACAATGTGAGTTAACCGATGCCATTTACAAATCTCCACATTTATGTAATTATAATTAAGTAAGTTGTAAGATCAATTTTTGTAAGCATCCTATCTACTGTACTTATATTCTAATGTATATTGTACTTAAAAAAAATAAAGAAAACAAAACATTTGTGCTTTAAGTTGTAAGTTGAATCATGATGCAATACTTATGACCTACTAATTACTAATTATTAAATGATTAGAAATAAGTGATGAATAGAATTAAGAAAGAGTAGAAAAGGCACCAAGCGTGCGATAAAAATGGAAAAGTTTCTAGAATAAATATTGTATAACCATAGCATAGGACAACCGTGCCAAGGAAATGTAGGCGTAATGCCACTAATAGTATAGGAAGCCGCAATAGAACGGCGTAGATATAGTTTAATCATAAAATTGACCCACGTCGGGGACAAGTTTGAAACAAAGTAAAAAAAATAACTTACTTATTATTAAAAATAACAAAGAAAAATTCGTTACATATAAGTTTCCTAACTGAAGTTGTGCTGGAACAAAAGAGGTCTATATCATGGGATAGTTTATTAAATGAGCAAGTAGCTGGCAAGACAAATGTGTTTGCTCTGTATCGAGTCTTAGCCGGCTGTATACTTAAAATAGACCGCTGTCTTAGAATGTAATCACGTAACAGTTCTTTAAAACAGTAACCAACTTTTTGTTTGACCTATGCATAAATTTAGCCTACCTAAGTTATTAATAAGTTATTAATGAACACTCCATTGACGGAACAAAATAGTGACGTCACAGTTTCCATTTCCATACAATTTCTGTTAGAAAAATCATTTTGCCAGTTGCTAAAAAGTTTCTCTATTGACTAATAAATCTGTCCTATGCAACAAGGGTTGTCTGGAAGAGATCGCTTTAAGCGATAAGACCGCCTTTGTCTAGTATTATTTTACCTGTTATTTGTTTTGTGTATAATTGTGTAAGCAATAAAGTGTCTATCTATCTATCTCATCATCATCATCATCTCAGCCAAAAGACGTCCACTGCTGGACAAAGGCCTCCCCCACGGATCTCCATGAGGGGTATTTGCCGTAATCGCCACGCTTGGCAGGCGGGTTGGCGATCGCAGTTGATTAAGAGTAACCCCAGAGAGATGCTGCCCATCCTCCGGAATGATCCCTTAGTGGGCTTTTACGACACCCTCGGGAAGATATGGGGTGGTGCAATTCTTTATCCCCGGCACCACACATCTATCTATCTACATTCACAGCAAATTACAAATCACTAAGATTTAAATATGTGCTAGAGTTCGCTTTTACTTAATTAATTGTAAGTAATAAGTAATCTAATAAAATAAATCTAATAAAAGTTGCATTGGCATAGACGTTAATTCACGTACCGCACCCAGCATTTTTAGTATGGAATCCGTTTAATTCCGATGATATTGCGCAGTAAAGTGTATAGGAAACCCATTACGGACGGGATCGCTGCTTCGGAATTTATATAGTGGTTTCCCAGGCGCACGGTGGTATTCCTGAATTGCATAAATCTATTTTGGTACTGTCATCGTATTTTTATATGTATCACAAGAAGCTACGCAAAATGTAATATTAGTTTCCGAGAGCCACCATCGATACTCCAACATATTCTTCAGTTTTACTCTATATTTTTAATTTTTTCTAAGATGTACAACTGCCTCGGTTTAGCAGGGTTGTGTTCTAAGCGGATTTTTCTAAGCTGCAACTCAGTTCTTAATCCCTTTAACAAGCTACCACCATCTTATATAAATTTGTCACTGTCTACTAGTTAACGATTTTTGGTTAAGCGTGCTTCTATCGTCACTTACCTCCATCTCACTGATGTGAGTGAAATGGAGGTGGATCAAAAGCGTCGGTGGTTGCGCGTATGATGCCCGAGCATCATACGCGCAACCACCGACGCTTTTGAACCCGAGTTCATCATCATCATCATCATCAGCACCAGCATAATCATCAGCATCATCATCACCATCATTATCGGCCTATACTAGTCTACTATGATCGGGTTAAATGCGACTAATAGTGGCTCAATTGGCATTGCTTCGTTGGACTACTGACGTGAACCTTTTCTGAAGCATTTTAAGTCTCTGTATCAGCTAACATTTTGCTATTATTAGTTTACGGAAGAGCCTCACATTTTTTTATAACCCATCCAACGACCCGACTTTGTAAAAGTTGCTTAACTTGCAAGATATTCCAAAAGCGCCAGCCTCTGCGTTACCGAGCTCTCCGAACATGTTTATTGTATTCAAAATAGCGAATCATGTGTTCTTTAAGAATAAACTCTTTGAAATATTGCGCCTGCCATGTTTGAATGGAGTGATTGATCGTGTATATACTTTTAAAACGTGAAACTTTCTTGTGTAATGTTGTTCATGTTGAGAGAGTGGAGACTATTGACCTGTGAACCTATAAAGAGAAGAGTCTGATATTTTATTTCATAAGGAAAAGTAGTGTCGTCATCATCACCCTTTTTAAGTCCCTACTGCTAGGGCACGAGCCTTCCCTATGGATAAATATCCCTTGCTTCAGAGGTTTCCCTGTGTGCTATAACATAAGGTTCTTCAAGGAGAGTGTAAATTAGAACTCTTAAAGCCGTAACGCATAGGCCGCTTCCCTGATACTGCAGATGTCTATAGGTGGCGTGACTTGTCTGCTTGTTGCCGTCTTATTACATAAAAAAGCAATCTGTATATTGTATCCCTGCCAAAAGCCTATATCATTGAAATCAAGTCATCGCTACAAATGATAGGTGTTGCCTTAATCATCACGCTTGCCAAATGCGGGTCGGTGATCACAAGCCCAGGGAAACACACAGATCTAAACTACACATTTACAAATCCGCAAATCCAAAATATCCTTTGGCTGACTGGGAAGCGGGAATAGGACCCATTATCGGAACAAGCTTGAAGCGTAAGACAATGTAGTAGTCTACAGAAAAATTCTTGGAACACCTTATTAGAATGGATGATATGGCTAAGATAAAAGCGCGCTTCACCGGGTATCCTCAATCATAGAGGACTTACTATGTCTTATCTTTTATTGTCAGAACATTGCTGCTAACAAATGAACAACCACCGCACCGCACTGGGCCCGCGTGGTGGTTTATCGTCAGTTCTGTGGTGATTCCATCCATAGGGTAAAGATTTACGCTTTAAACTCTTTGCAGTTATCTATGGTGTTGAACCGTTTGAGGGAAACCAATGTCTTGGTGGCTCAAATACACGAGATGTCGCTTTGCTGGCGTAAGGTCGTGAATTCGAGTGCGAGTTGAAGTCGTCGACTATTTTCAAGTGCAATTTCAATTTACTCATTTACTGTAAATCCGTTATGAAAATATAGATTTTTCGTCCGGTTCTCATAGCGTAAATATTCTAAACGATACATAAACGACGTCTTTAGTCACTCCACGTAAAAATTATAGTGCCATAACGCTACACGTAACGGTTCAACTCGTAACTCTTAGTTATAACCACAAATTAGAACGGCGGTGCTGCGATAAAATGAGTATTTCTGGAAATTGCTGAAATAACTAAAAGTTTATGGCTAGAAAGTTTGTTCAGGCTTTCCGGTGTTAGTATGCGCTTAGCAGTGTCTGTTGCAATATGAAGTTCTTTTTTATTTAAGTATTTTTATACTTTTATAATTAGTAAATCATATTTTTGTTCTTAGTCACAGATCAAGTTGTTAAGATTGTAAGTACAATCAATTATGATTTAACGAAGAAATGTTTTTTGAAATGGTGCTAGGTTTTCGATTGCTAAAGATAAGCAACTTTCGCAATGGCTGACCAAACCTTCTACCCTCAAGCTCCTCTGTGCTTCGAAAAACATGGAAAGCCGTTGGTCCCGGCTGCTGTAGCAGTCGTTAACAAGCACCAATGGTGGCACCAGGCAACTGGGTCCGCGTGGTGGTTAGGTTAATTACCAGTTTCCCCTATCCATCCATAGGGATGGCTTTCCAAGCAGTGGGTCTATAAAATGAGCTTTTCTGGTAATGATGAATGGGTATGGGTAGTTGTGGCCGTTTTTCATCTGGCGGATTGTATGCATGTTTATCAGTTCCGTAACATTAACATTACAGCTAAAGATATATATATACCCGACATATGTCGACCGTACTGTCCTTCAGGATATACTTCCGGTAGTTGTTATTTTGCTTCATATATAAAATACACATTATTCTAGTATGTTTTAATAGTTTAACCTCTGATCTTACAGTTTATTAGCTCTCTCCATCTGACTGGTTGTCTGAAAGAAATCGCTTGAAAGCGATAAGACTGCCAAATTGTAACTTTGTAATTATTTTTTTTCATGGGTTGTTTTATAGTGTTGCAATATCTATATATATATATACAGATGGAGAAAGCTAATAAACTGTAAGATCAGAGGTGAAACTATTAAAACATACTAGAATAATGTGTATTTTATATATAAAGCAAAATAACAACTACCGGAAGTATATCCTGAAGGACAGTACGGTCGACATATGTCGGGCATACCGCCGTCCCGGAGAATCTCTCAGGCTTATTTCCGGACGTTCTCATCTTGCCAACGGCGAGTATTTGCACAACACAACCTAGTAGCCAGGATCATTCACCAGCAACTTGCTCTTTAATACGGCCTTGTTGAGTCTGAAGTGCCGTACTACAAGTACACACCGGCGCCCGTTCTTGAAAATGGTCGTGCATTGCTCTATTGGGACCGGTCAATCTTCACGGACAGGACTATTGTTGCCAATAAGCCTGATATCGTGGTGGTAGACCGGTCTCAACGTCGGGCGGTGCTTGTTGACATCACCATCCCGCATGACGAGAACCTCGTGAAAGTTGAGAAGGACAAACTCAGCAAGTACCTTGACTTAGCTTACGAGGTGATCGCCATGTGGAATGTTGATTCGACGATCACTGCTCCGATAGTCGTTTCAGCGAACGGTCTGATAACGAAGAGCCTCGACCAACACCTTAAGAGGCTCTCGCTTGATGGTTGGATCAAGGGTCAGATTCAGAAAGCAGTACCTACTGCTTGACACGGCACGTATTGTCAGGAGATTCCTCACTCTGCAGCCCTGACCACCGGTAGCTTGGGCCCTGCCCCGCTGCTGGTGGTACTCTAGGATTAGGTTTTTATAATGTTTTATTGTTTTTATATTAAAATATTGTAAAAATCTAGTTTTAAGAAAGAAAATAAATAAAGATGATAATGATAATAATGATAAATATTTTAAAGTTAAAGTTAAATCTCTTCAAGGTTATGACTGATGGATTTTATAAAATGTTCAAAATGATTTTTAAAGCAAATTTTGTTGCGAACAAATTACAAAAACACAAATGTTGAAAAAATTTCCACGAGCAGGATTTGAACCTGCACCCTTCTGACATTCCGGGTCAGGTGCTCCTCCAATTGAGCTATCGTGGTTCTAACCAGTCCGCCGAAATTAGTCAACACTTTTTACTTTGTAAGCCAAAGGCGCCCATTCAATGTCAACAACTACCGTCATTAACATCCGATCATAATATTTTTACAAATATTAAAGATCAGTTAAGAAATAAGCAAGCTATTTTATAAAATGTTCAAAATGATTTTTAAAGCAAATTTTGTTGCGAACAAATTACAAAAACACAAATGTTGAAAAAATTTCCACGAGCAGGATTTGAACCTGCACCCTTCTGACATTCCGGGTCTTTACTTACGGGATTTTACTTTGTAAAATCGTTCTTAGTATAACTACTACCTCGCATTTGACATTTTTTTGCCTCATACTTTTAATTGGGTTCCGGTTAACGAAATTGCCGCAAGGGATTTAACGAGGACATAATGACAGTGAATTTTTTCGCCTCACTGTTTTAAAAGTGGTCATTTTGTATAGCGAAATATTCCATTGTGTGTATTAGCGTGTTGTAAAATACAGTTTCCTTTTTTTTAACGGTTTATTATATTGTTGCGTCACGCGAAATCGGGGCGTTTCATTTCATTGTTCCTGTGTCTGAAATGTCACGGTGATGTGACGGGATTGACTTGAAAGTCGTGTGGGCGACTTAGGACCGAGGTTCTATTGATATTTTAAATAGCATTGTTTTTTTAGGTTACTTACGTTAATAGCTTTGAGGTTGAAGGTCGTTGTAATAGTATAATTAGGCGCGTTCCGATTTGGGGTACCTTTAATAGTTTTATCTCATTCTCTAATACAAGTTATAATAAGACGGTTTTATAGACTCATTATAGTTTTCAGAAAATGTAAAAAAATATATAATTTTATTTTTATCCCGGGTGAAGTGCGCTTCCACCAATTGGCCTTAACATCAGGTGAGATCAAGACATTGCTTACCCGTAAATATAAAAAAATTAATCTCAGCCAAAAGACGTCTACTGCTGAACGGAAAGGGCTCCCCCAGGGAACTCCACAGCGAGCGATTAGAATTACTTTTATGAAACTAAAAAAGCCTGCTTTTATTTAACCCGAAAATCTATCAGCTTGGCTGCCAAGATACTCCAAAATTATTTGTTACTTTCATGGAACTCAGAATAGTCTTTCCTTCATTTCAGATGAAGCATACCAGCTAACGCATATTATGAGCCAAGGATAACCACCTACCATGACGTGCCCATTCCGCCGCGCCTCCTCGCAGCAACAGTTCGCGAACGGTGCCGGATCTGGCGGCAAGAAGCCGGAGTTCCGGTCGCGACAGTCGTCAGTACACCTGCCCGGACCGGACGAGGAGGAGGGGGAGAGGAACACGCTGACGCTGAAGAACTTGAGCGAGGCGCTGCAGCTGCTTACGGCGCCGTCGGTGAGTAAACTTTTTTTTTTTCATTGTATCTACTCTACTTACTTATATAACCTATACAAAACTGTCAAAGTTATCTTATCGATTTGAAAAAGTGTTGAAAAAAATACCACAAGTGGGATCCGAAAGGTCAGCTTAAGTATCTGCTCTGGTGAATACTGGTGATTGCCAATCCGGTGATCCCAGTTACTCTAGTGGCATGTGAAGGGGATGGTACAGTGGTTTTTAGTGGGTAGGTCCATTGAGACCCGAGGGTCTAGGTAGGGTGGCGGGAGCTGGCTTGAAAACTCTTATTGACTTTCACAATTGTGATGTTGATATTCACGTTTGAATCTTTATATGAGTTTTCAAATGCTTTAAGTTCACCTTCACACAAAAAGTGAACAATTATTGAGCACTTAATGCGAGGGAACTTAATGGGAGATGCGCTTCCAATTATGCTATCGTGGCTGTGTCCAACCTGATGAAGTTTACTAACACTATCTACTCTTACTTGGGAAGCCAAAGGAGCCTTATTCAATGTCGACAAATACGTCATCAACATCCGATCTTAATATTTTAACTAATAACAAAATCAGTTAAGAATTAGGCAAGGTATATTTATAATCATGGATTGACTCTTTAGTTTCCCGCCAATAAGTCACTATTTCGAAGCTGATAACTCTTTAATATAATAATCTTCAGTAAGGCCTTTTTTATCACTTAACAACAAGTGAGATGAAGGGACTGTGCTTCCCCGTAAAATATATAAAAGTTAGAAATTAGTATTCATAACTTTTGATGAGCTCGATGGCGCAGTGGTTAACGTGCCCGGTCTGCGAGTGCTGAGGTTAAGCAACTTTCTTAAAAGCCGGTCATTGAATGGGTGACCAAAAATTTATCATCTCGAGCTCCTCCGTGCTTCGGAAGGCATGTAAAGCCGTTGGTCCCGGCTGCATTAGCACTCGTTAACAATCACCAATCCGCACTGGGCCCGCGTGGTGGTTTATGGCCCGTTCTCCCTATCTATCCATAGGGAAGGCTCGTGCCCCAGCAGTGGGGACATTAAATGAGCTGATGATGATGATTCATAACTTTGACAAGTCACACATTCACAGCGCTCGTTGTCTTCATTATAAAGCTTCAGTTTTACTACATAGTATATTTTAGAAAATTGCTGGACAAGTATAACAAGATAACTATTAAAATCAATATTACATGAGTCAGTGATTCAACATAATCACCATGCATGTCTACTACGTGCGTCAGGTGGAAACCATTAGTGTCAAAATCAATATAAGAAAACCATAATTAAGGTTGATACTAGTTGAAGCATATTATATAAAAACTAGTGGGCCTAGTGGCCTGCTAGCGACTTCGTCCACTTGCGTGAACACCCTCATTACAGCGCCACCTACCGAATCTATTAATAAATAGAAACCTGTAAATCGAAATGAGGAGCTCAATGGCGCAGTGGTTAACGTGCCAGGTCTGCGAGTGCTGAGGTTAAGCAACTTTCGCAAAGTCCGGTCATCGGATAGGTGACCAAAAACTTATCATTTTGAGCTTCTCCGTGCTTCGCAAGGCACGTAAAGTCATTGGTTCCGGCTGCATTAGCAGTCGTTAACAACCACCAATTCAAAGGGAAAGCTCGTACTTCAGCAATGGGGACATAAAAATGAGCTGATGATGGTAATGAATCGAAACCATCCAGAAACCCACTCAAACACACAAAAAATTGTAGCAAAATTGGTCCAGTCGTTTGAAGGAGTTCAGTGACATACACACGCATTGAATAATTATAGCCGTTTAAAGTGCTTGTAAGAAAATATTGACTAAGCGATATTAATCTAACTTTACGAGAGAATAGTTTAAAGTTTGGATTTTAAGAAATAAAATCGTATAAATTCGTCAATGTTTCCTTTCAAGCTTCATATAACGATGCCATTTATGCATAATTTAACAAAAAAAACACAACTGGAATCATTATGCAAAACTGTTGTTTATTATTCGCAGAGCTGATTGAATAAATCCAAGGTCTTAAAACGACGTTACAACTGACATGCGACTGTTGACTGCAACCATGTAGCTACTAAGTATTATAAACGAGAGCGTGTCAGTTTGAACTTCTTTAATAGCAAAACGGTTCAACGGATCAACGTGATTTTTTGCGTAGAGATAGAAAAAAGACCCTAGAGTGTTATAGAATATTTTTTATTTCGATCAATTGTAATGTTTAAGGACACACGATAAATACCTAACAATCCAAATTTAGTCCAAAGTAAGTCAAGACACGTTCTAAAGCTAGTTTAATATAAAAACAATTGAATCGTTAGCCAACCCATTAATTATGGTGAAGTCTATTCAATGATCGATTAGTGTGTAATAAATGTGTAATAAATGTTATAAAATTATGATATTATCTATTGTCTTAGCAGATTGTATGTATTTATAGTCCTAATTTATGGACCACCAGTGTAGAGTATATCTGGGATTCTACTACAACCGACTATACATACTAATATAATGTTTGTTTGTTTGTTTTTAAGTCACGTCGGAATTGCTAGAAGGTCATAGTTTGGTATACCTATATACAAGTCAAGCATAAATACTGGTACAAAAGAAAACTAAGTATATCCATATCCGTTTATTCCTCATCCTCATCAGCTCATTTTTTTCCTGCTGCTGGGGCACGAGCCTTCCCTATGGATGGATAGGGAGAACGGGTCATAAGCCGCGGGGCCCAGTGCGGATTGGTGGTTGTTAACGACTGCTAATGCAGTCGGGACCAACGGCTTTACGTGCCTTCCGAAGTACGGAGGAGCTCTAGATGATAAAATTTTGGTCACCCATCCGATGACCGGCCTTTGCGAAAGTTGCTTAACATCAGCACTTGCAGACCGGGCGCGTTAACCACTGCGCCATCCGTTTATTATATTTACTCAAATAAGATCCTGCAATCTCCATTTAATTTCCTTCTACAGCCGTTTGTAGAACTTTGTTTTCGGCCTTACTTACGTTTTGTAGTGACTGATGTTTTTAATTGTCTGTGTAAATGATAGTAATCTATACTAATATTATAAAGAGGAAACCTTTGTATTTTTGTATGTATGTATGTTTGCAACGAATAAACTCAAAAACTACTGGACCGATTAAAAACATTCTTTCACCATTAGAATGTTACATTAGCGCTGAGTAACATAGGCTATATTAAAATAAAATTATTTAAATAAAATACTAAAAACGACAATTTAATTTTCCAATACAAAATGATTTGTTTGTTTTGTTGTCTTGGAAACCATTGTTAAATACCTACTCAATGATGGAAACTGTCAAAGGTAAGAAGTCCGCCAGGTCAGCTAGTAAATAAATAAACTACGTTTATGATCGTATGGCTTTACAGCAATGAGTGATCAAAGAAATAGGTTGGAATAGTGATTGGATATGAAGAATATCAACACTATCTACTCTTACTTATGTCAAAGAAACCAAATTTAATGTCAACACAACGTCATCAACAAATAGTTTTATAAATATCAAAGATTAGTTAAAATAAAGATAGAGGATATGCTAAGAAAATCTAAATAGTAGGATATTATATATATCCGGAGTGGGATTTACTTTCTTGATATAACTGGAGTTACCCAAGTCTGAAAAGGTGAGTCCAGACTATATATGACAAAACATGTTATATAGCTTAGTTATATTACATGACTGTTTTATTAGTGCGGACGATAAGTGTCAATATCAACCTTACTTATAGTTTTGTAACATGTAATATAACATAAGTTATATAACATGTTACTTAATGTTGACTCAGCTTTACGTAAGCCCTTACAATTGCACTTCTTAAGCGTACCGGCATGTTGCTTACATGGAAACAAGTAAGTTAAATTATGTAGAAGTTACCGCGAACGGTTTTCCGCCAGAAACCTCCATCGGAACTCATACCGAATGGGAAACTTCGCATAGCTCGAATACTTTGGCAACGTTCAAATTGAATGCTTCAGTTGCTATGGAGTTAATGTTGTTAGAACGTAAATACAATTGAAAAGAATTATGCCGACGATTTTCTATTGACATTTCCATCCGTCCGTACTTTATAGTGAAGTTTAAAACAAACAATAAAGTTGCTTTGGCATGATGAAGTGACCTACTTCCTCTTTTATTTTTTGTCTCTAGTAGCTCACACTGAAAAAAACCACTTTTTTTTTTAATTAACAATCAATATGGTGTTTTTCATACTCGTAAAAGTGATCTGCTTGTGTATCTATTTGAAATATATAAATGTGTATCTTAATATAAATCATTCTTTCGTACGTGTTGTATGTCACTGAACTCGTTCTAAACGGTTGTATAGTTTTTAATGAAACTTTGAATGTTTGTTTGAGTTGGACGTTGGGTGGTTTAGATTCACAATTGGACTTGGTAGATGGCGGTGCAATAGGGTTCTAGGTTTTTTTTAATAGCGTGGGATACGGTACTCAAGCGGACGAGGTCGCAAGTAGGCTGGTAATATTTGTATAAATATCTGTAATATCACATTGTCTACCATTGATATAATAATACGACTATCTATATATTAATACGTGAAGCAAAAACTTTGTACTCGTTTTTACGAAACATGCGCGAGACGGAGGAGTATGAAATTTCGCACACTTATAGTTTATATATATATAGAGAAGGTTAACCGAATGTAAATATTTTTTTTAATTATGCATAAAAAATACATGAAATCAACAAAAAACAACACTACACACACTACCATGAATTTGACACACACGCATATATATGTATTTGACACACACGTATAGTTTGTCTTTAATGAAGCCGACATCTGTCAATGCCAATCCAAATTCACATTCTTTCTTTTTTAATTTTTCAATGCTTAGGATACAATCCGTGCAGCCTTAATAAAATTACGATCGAATTTCGACCACTGGACGTACACTAGTTTATATAATAACTTGTAATAGCATGTACTTGCTACTACCAGTTCGCTTTACAAGTTTTGATTGGTTCAAAACTTTAACTGTTGGCTGTTAGTGCTCGCAATCTCAAGTCATTTGTGACTAACTAATGATGCACAATCGAACTTCGATTATTGTTCGCTCGCATCTGCTATTAATTGTTTAACTTTGCTTTTATCGTAGAAGTCACTATTACTTTTCTACGAATGAAATTGACGTTTTTTTCTCACTTATTAATAGGTGTATTACTTCTAAAAGTCAATACCGGTTGTTAATTTTATTATACACCTTTAAATAGGATTATGTTACTTAGGCTTCAGTAATAACAATGATTATTCATTTTGTGTCTTTATGGCCCAATTTTTTTTAAATTGACTTCTTTTTTTGTTCGCGGAATTGACCTTTTTTTAATGTCTGCTGCTTTAGCTAGTGAAACAAACACACTACTCTACAATTTTTATAGTGTTAACATAAATAGATGCTATAAAAATTAAAATAACGTTACTATGAAATAAATAATTTTATAAAAAATCTTCATACAAAACGTCAACTTCTTAGGTAGACCGCATCTAATCGTTGTGTATAAAGCTAGTTTGGTTTTATAGTTAGAACTGTAACAGAGAAATACTCAACAGTCTTTCTGTGTTACCAATTGAACCAACGTTCAATTGGTAAACTTATGTCATAATCATCATTCATTATCAAACGTATGTAGGTAACGGAGTAACACATGAGTTTTCTCTAGCATAAAAAAGGCCAGGAGCGTCTCCTTCTCTTTTCTATTTCAATTGCGCGTTATACTATGGCAGTCATAGACAACAGTGATAGATAGAACGCAATGAATTAGAAATCCGCTCGCTGTGTCGTAAGATGCCCCTGTTCGTGGCCGGAGTGATAGGGCACATGACTACTCTGTGGATAGGGAAACACTAAATGACAGATCATAAAAGAAAAACAAAAAATATATAAACATAATATATGTAAGAAGTATGCACGCAACACTGTCTTTTTCATAAACTTCGATGAGTTGCACGTTGGTGTACTTTTTATAAATAATTTATACTTTATAATTTTTTGTTCGACGTTACAAATGAAGCCACTTCCCTCAAAAGACCCCACCGTGTTACGGAAGGCACGTAAAGCCGTTGATTCTGGTTGTTCGTAAGAGGGCAGTCGTTAAACCCTATTAATCCATATTAGAGCAGCTTTGTTATGGACCGATATCTCCATGTGTTAATGATGAAGAAAATGAAGAAGGTGAAGCTGATGATGATGATGACAAAACATAAACATTTTTTTTGCGTATGTTCTCTAAAAATACTTTTGGTTATATTAAATAAGTTTAAAAAACTTTTAGCTGTATAAAAGTCACTCATAGCGAGCTATGCATGCCACACGCCACGATCAAACCACGCCTCTGCCACTTATACGCCATTTCCATGCCACATCCACAATAAATATTAGCCTTTTCAATTCACAGGCAATTTTCACCCAGGCCTCCGATTTGAGTCAGTACGCTGCGGTTGAGATTGCCTCTTTACTCGTACACAATTTTATGCATAATAGTATAAAATGGCATAACACTTTCAAGATATTTTTTTGTCACATAACTGTTTGTTATAATGGTACCGGTATTAGTATATTTTTCCTATGGTTATATTTATTTTTAGCTTTTATTTTGATTGGCATAACTTTAATGCGCATAAATTAAAATGCATATTTTTAGTACGTTTATTAATTTAGCGATAATGAGAAACGCATCATCTGATTGAGTATAAAATTAAATGTGTTTCATAAAGTTATTAACACCATGTTTGGTAAAGCCAACTTAGAATAGTGATTAAATCGCATAAACCGAGCGAGCGTAGCGAGCAGGCCGCGATCGCGTCCGGTGAAGCGGCAAAACCTACTGATTATATACATACCTATAACCATTTTATTTTGTATAGGAAATGGAAATGCTGATATGAAATTTTCAATCATACCTTTTGTGAGCCCCGCAGTATTGCGTACCATTTGCAAGCACTGATACATTTTCATGACTAAATTTACTTAGGTAAATTCAAGCATATTTAATTTATTTATAAGTAAAAGGAAAGTGAATTACCTTTTAGGTATCTGCTTACTTAAAACTAAAAAAAAACTAAAACTTTTTATGTCGCTTTTTGTTTTTTGTTTTGTTTAAACAAAAAAACATTCGCTGACAGACTGACTCATCAACGCCAGTCCAGACCTTTGAACTTACGATGCTGAAATTTGCAAAGAGGTTCCCTTTATGGTGTAGACAAGGAATAAAAGAGAATCCTATGAGATCACAGGATATTCGTGTTTAGGTGGATGAAGTCGCTGACAGTCGCTAGTAATACATACATAAATTGATTAAAACAAAATATTTAATAGATTGTCTGAACCTTATCAGTTATGTCGTATTTCCGTAAAACTCGAACAATACGCATTGAAATAAAATACGTTACACTAATATACTCGCTTTTATTTTTTACATCTTAAAATTATACTGAAGATCCATCACGTCTCCCTGTAACTAAGATCCTTGCAAAAGGTTCAAAACATAAATTAAAATAGTATGTTAAACAAACACAAGTAGATCCCTTAAAAGTGTTTTATTTAATCAGAAAGTGGTTGAACCACTAACGTCGTCCTACCAGAATTAAATCACAGATACGAAAAACAAGATTCCGCAAGCTTCCAAATTGTGTTGTTCAACAAATTTAAACCACCATTGTCGTCACCCTTTCATTGAAATTTTAAAAGGCTTAGCGAATTCATGAGCACCAAGTTTCAGCCCAAACTTGTTGACAACTCTCACAAATTTTATTTATTATTTATTTTACAGTCCGTAATTATGACTTCACCCAACAAACTTGTTCAATTTCCCTTAATCCCCTCAGATTTAGCATCTCCCGGTCCAATTCGAAATAATTTATCACCTTTATCATTGTATCTAATGAGGTTTTCGAAAATGCTTGTGGTTTTATATGCGTCAGAAAATAATCGTTTATTTAGCTTGTAAAGTAAATAACGTTTAGCAATCTATTTAAGAAATTAATAGAAAAATATGGGTTGTGTTTAATCGATCACCAAACTAACCTAACCTAACCCACAAAAATACTAAGTTAGCACCTAAAAATACAAAGTTAGCACCTACACTACTATTTAAATGCTAACTTATAATTTTAGGTGCTAGCCTACTATTTTTGTGGATCAATTTATTATTTCTCGAAAAATATTAGCTAGACTATATTCTTTTCAGTGCGTTGAGTATCTCAACTATCACTTCAAAAACTAACGGTCTTTACAAAAACTTGCTATTTTCATTGATGCACTTTGTGTTACCTTAGAGCCACCGCAGACATGCTACTTTTAGCATCGGCAATCGGCGATTCAGTCGCTTTTTAGAAGCTAAATGCAGCAACCACACATTCCACACCGCACACTTATAAACGCCAAACGCGGCGATTGAGTCGCTTTTCGGAAGCTCGACACAGCTTCTGACCTTACACTCCGCACACATTCGGATGTCCGGTCGCATCGATTTGCATTGAGTTGCCGATCCAGCATCGGAGCAGTCGCTAGAACGCGCGATTCCGATACCGCGTCCGAACCGAACGCATGAAGTCGCGAAATCGCGATGCTGCATCTCACGATTTTACTGCGATCGAACGCAGAGAGTCGCCAAAACGTGATTCAGCATCGATACAGTCGCAAAATCGCCAATCGCCGATGCTAAAAGTAGCATGTCTGCCACCGCAGACTTTGATATAAATCTATGCTAGGTAAGCGTAGGAAAAAACTAACAAAAACATTTTTTATATTGTAATTTGACTTAATTTAGCATGCATCCAACAAGGTGGACCGACGATCTGGTGAAGGTCGCGGGTAGCTGCGGGCGAACAGCACCGAACGAGTCGTTGTGTAGATCCTTGATGGAGGCCTTTTTCCAGTAGTCTTTTGGATATCTGTTGGCGAAGAGAAGATGATGATTGTATAATTAATACTATTAGCCCGTTGACACAGCGTTTACGATCTTGCAAGTTAAGCAATTATCGTGATGTCGGGTGACCAAATTACATGCAAATATTTCGAACTCATCAGTAATGCATGGAAGTTGTTAAAACCCGCCTGAATTGTGCTAGCACGGTGGCTTCTGGACCGATATTTCATTGAGCTATTTTATTTAGGACAGAGGCACAAAATACTAGACTGTTGCGAGCTGTTGCAAGATTCCGTGTCCTTGAGAATCCGTATTTATAAATGAGTAAGAACTCATACTGAAGCAAAAGTAATTGCTTAAGTAAAAAAATTTATATTCTTTAGTAAACCGATGAAGTTAGAAACGTCAAAAATTTGAATCCTTAGCCAAGCAATATCTTTACTCAAGCAATCTAGTTAGATATCTCAAAGTAGGTATTCATAGTGTGACAAGCTAGTTTTGACGTTATATTCCGTGTGAAAGTTTGTGTTATGTCTAAAATAGTATAAAACTTATGATTTTGATAATAATTATAATACTTTTATTTCAATTAATAAGAAAACTTCTATTCTAATTTAAACGTTACTTGTATATAAAATGAAATTAGATCTTAGTGACATTTCTAAGAACAAAGTAATTTGAAAAAGGACAAAGTGTTAAAAAAGTTCCACGAGCGGGATTCGAACCCGCACCCCATGACTGCGATTCCTCTGGTTTTGCGGGTGTCCATGGGCGGCGGTGATTACTCTCCATCCCGCCTGCTCGTTTGCCTCCTTCTTATATAGAAAATAATAATAATAAATTATATATTTTTGTATATATTTCTATTTATCTATTTGAAACTGGCGTTAAATTCTAAAAGAAAATACAAAGGTGCTGCTTATTTCAGTTTGAATCTGTAAGCCCACAAAAGGAAACATCACAAAGAACGGCAGAATTAATGTGAAGGCACCTCCTGCGCCAACGAAATAATTAATAATATTAACGAAAATATTCCAATCTCCATACAATTACAAAAAACAAAGCAAAGCTTATAACAAAAAAAAGACAATAAGAACATAAAACATGGCCGCCGTATTGTAAGGCGATGTTTAAAAAATAATTATCTCATGAATATTTTAAAGGTATGTTGGTAGAGTCGTGTTTTTGTTTCGTATCGTATTATTTTAGTGCATTACAATGAACCTCTTTTAAAAGCCATGCTCCTTGTGGGTTCAGAATTTTCCATTCATTTACATCCCATGTCAGTTCTTTTACTTCTTTATGGTGCATCCACGCCGCAATTACTTTTTGTTGGGTATCATGCCTAAGTGTCGGTGGGCAACATCCAATTACAAAAAGTAACTTTTGTTTACTGTCAACAAGTAGTAACATTTGATAACGTTATTATCAGCCTGCAGAAGTTTTTGAACATATGCCATGCAACTCGCTTTCCATGCCATCAATATAATATTCAAATCAAATTCAAAAAGTGTGTGTGTGTGTGTGTGAGAGAGGAGTGTGAGGGTGTGTGTGTGTGTGTGTGTAATACCTATTCATAAAACAATGCTATTAATAATAAAAGATAATTATAAAGTTTAACATTTAACAATAAATATGTAATTATACCGGTGTGTGCTGCAGTACAGATTTCATAATAATATATACATAGTGCTTTACTAATAAACAAAGAATAACCTTCGACTAATTATCCCGTGTTTTGTCTCTTTTACTATATACCTAATTTGAAATGACGTTTACATGACAGAAACAAAACACGGAATAAATATTCAGACCTTATTCTTTGTTTATTTGTGAGGCACTCAATGTTTAAATTTGATGTGGGTGTGACATAAACTAAGTATGAAGAATAAAACAAATATCTTCTTTGTATTTCCCTTTCTCTCAATGAACAATTACTAAAAGTAAGTAGTAATAAATACAAGATTTTTTATTTTTTTATTTTATTTTATTTTTTAGGACAACCAACAAGGCATACACTACAAAAGACTTATGTAAGTGAACTGTATCTCATTCTAAGTGCTGACTTAATTAAAGGTTGCCACGGCATGCAAACGTGAACTCAGTATTTTATTTAATAACCTAAAACTTAACTAAGATTTGACGTAAATGGTGGATAAACATTAAAAACACAAAAAGGAAAATGAAGATAATAGCTAACTAAACAGACCCGGGCGAGAAAGAAGTAAGTATGTTACGTTTAAATTTTTGCAGATTATCTGTGAATATATCAATAGATTCGCTTTTAAGTGCGTTGTATTGTCGTTGAAGTCATTTTATTGAAGTACGAGAATTCGGCAGTTACAGGTGAAATAAATATTCTCAGTAGCTCAAGTGTTCGGGTGCAGTGCGCTTTTATCTCCAGCGTTATATTCTACATTCAGCAAATAGCTGTTCGGTGTGGTGCTTTTTCGTAAATGCATATCACATTTTGGCTTTCGGTGGACATGCTGCGAAATACACATTGCCTTCGTTCGAGCACAATGGCGCAGTGACTTGCACGTTCGGGTTGACATTGGCAAACTAGTATATTGTGTGGATTACCAGCTCATTTTATGTGCTGGGGTACGAGCATTCCTTATGGATCGATAGGTTATTAGGATCATAAACCACCACGCGGGCCCAGTGCGAATTGGTGGTGGTTAACGACTGCTAATGATAACGAGATCAACGCGGCTTTACACAGAAGTGTAAAAATTTTGGCCACCCATCCGATGGCCAGCCCTTGCGAAAGTGTTTAACCTTAGCACTCGCAGACCGTCGCGTTAACCACTGCGCTATCGAGTTCCTCCGATTTATGTGTGTGTTATATGAATATTAAACAAATATTAACAAAAAAGTTCAAACATAGACTGAATAAATTATAAGGCCGTGCCCTATTTCCGATAGTTCAAGCCTTTCTCACATTGGAAACATCAATTATGAACAGCTGAACGAATTTGGATGAAATTTTGCGGATAGACAGACCATGATCTGGACAAAAGCATAGGATACTTTTTATCCCGGTAACTGATTCCTGAGGGATAGTGTAGTCCACGCAAACAAAGTCGCGGAAAACACCTAGTTAATAAATAAAAACTTTGGTGTTGTTGACATGACGACCCACCGCGTTGCATCGCATCGCCCAAATGGCCTTTTTTTCTGCCTTTTATCCCCAAAAATTGGGCTTTCAAATAAAAAAATATATTTTTTAAATCTGACTGGTAGTTCTAGATATTAGCGCGTTCAAACAAAAAAAAACAAGTGAAACAATGACCAACAAACACAAATGAAAAACAAACAGAGTTGGATTGAGCCACGATAGCATAGTTGGTAGTGCACCTGACCCGGCATGTCATGGGGTGCGGGTTCGAATCCTGCTCGTGGATTTTTTCAACACTGTCTTTTAAAAAAAAAAACAAAATTCTAAATACTAAATTCAAAATCATTTATTCAGTTTAGGCTACAAATAGCTCTTATGAATGTCACTATGCCATCGGTACGTAAGTCTACTCTGGGAGGAAGACCTTGTACTGAGAAACTCTTCAGCTTATAATATGGTACCATATCCGAAATCAAAAGTATTCTATACCAGTTTTATTAAATTAGTCTAATTTTATTTAATTAGTATAGATTACGTATGATTCTGTATACCGTATTGTTTGTAAACGTGTAGTAAGCCAGCTAAAGTCGGCCATTAGGCTTCGCGGGAAATACAGTTCGTTAATCTCAGTTCCGGCGGACGCCTGAACAAACCTCGTGTCTGAACTTACGGGGCTTTTCCTGTTGAGCTTTATCGGCTAGCTTGCTACCTTTGCAACGACCTAATTGGAGTTTACGAGTAGGTCAGCGTCGTTCAGTCGGTCAGCAAATTTATGTAGGTATATGTGTGACCGTCGATACATTAACTAGGTGATAGAAACTCCTTTTAGAATTATTTTTATCCCCATAGGCACTTCCATGAGAAATGTTAAGTGTAAGAAATTCTAGAAAAAGAATTTTTTTAGCCTTTTATCTATATTTATCTAACTAATATTATAAAGCTGAAGAGTTTGTTTGTTTGTTTGTTAGTTTGGTTGAACGCGCTAATCTCAGGAACTACTGGTTCGAATTGAAAAATTATTTTTGTGTTGAATAGTTCATTTTATTAAGGGAGGCTATAGGCTATATTACACCACGCTATTGCTAATAGGAGTGGAACAGTCGCTAATTAACGCGGGTGAAACCGCAGGGCATAGCTAGTTTATCTATATGCGAATGTAAATAAATAAATAAATAAATAAATATATTTTATTAATCATTCCAGGTACAAGTTATTCTCTTATACTAATAATTATACACAATTTTTTATTTTATTAACATACAATTTTATGAGATTTACGTTGGCAGCTGTGGTAGTATAAACTGTGTCACTGCTGCCAGCGCCTTCCATCCTGTATGATTCAACAACAATTTATTGAAACTAATTAACTACATAACTGAAAATAACCGTCTGTTAACACTTGGAGGTATAATAATAATTGCATAGAATTTTGTACTTATGACAGTTTAAGTATTTGTGTTAAATTGCCTTTAGTTATATAAGAGTCAAATATTTCACTTGTGTTCTAATTAGAGGAAAAAATAACTGTATTTTCAAAATAAGATATGTATTGTTTCTTTCTTATCTCTAAGGTAAAACTCTTACTGCCTTACAAATAAACAAAGAATAAGCTCCGAAAAGTTATTCCGTGTTTTATTTTTGTCATTTATATGTCATTTCAAATTAGAGTAGAAGAGGCAAAACACGGAATAACTATTCGGACCTTATTCTTTGTTTATTTGTAGGGCATATAAAGATTAGCTTGATAATGTTATAATAATAGCTTTTTTGCCTCAAAATATTTTTTATCTCTTACTCTATTTAAAACCTAAAGAATTTTAGTATTAGCAACTCCATTGTTCTATCCAAAATGTTTACAAAGTCTCCTCATAGAAAAAACACAAAATGAAAAACAAAGAAACTGGTTATATTTTCAAAGGGATAACAGCTTGTGGGCCGATTCCAAAGGAGTTTACTATGCAGGTCTTACCTTATTACATGTACAAGGGGTCGTAAACATTTCCTGAAAAGGTTGACCCAGTCACCTGCCGCAGTTTTGACTTTTTCTTAATTAAATTTAGGCAGCTGTAGCAACGGCAGACTGCTATACAAATATACCAGACAAATGCGAGTCTGATTCTAGAACAGAGAAGAAGTTTATTAAAGAGAGAGAGAGAGTGGAAGATATTTATCGAACATACGTTAAAAAAATATATTTACAAGAAATAAAATAAACTATAATAATTTTATGTTAGATTTTTAACCAGTGTCAAAGTGGATTTTGTTCAACAACTTTGTTGGATGGGTCAAGGAATAATACATATTTGAATATTTGAACTGTTTATGCTGAATCGGTCAATAGATACTGATTGCTTTATTTTATTTGAGTTTGACTTAACCAATGTTTTTTCTAAACTAAGTTGTTCAATTTCTTGATGCGTGCGGATATGTGCGGAAATTTGAACACAATGTTGAAGAATCAACGCTTTACGCTCTCGTCATCCGCCTTGAACGCCTCGGAGAATATTTACTAATACAGCACGGGGACACGATTATGTTCCTTTCCATCTATAAGCCCTTTTACGCTGTAAAGGCCATTCCCGTCTAAGAGCTAAATACCTTAACACCTACCTGAAACACAAAAAACCGAAAATATACAACATGTATGTATTGCTTTCTAATAATACTAAAGTGTTTTCGTATCTCTTTAGTAAAACAAAAAGTAATTCTTATTCCATTTCAATAAGAGTCATTATTTTTTAAAGTGTTACACTCAACCCACCATCGACAGTACGCCAACGACCTACGTCTGACATTAATCTCGCCAATTGAAACCGGCTCACACAATACATTGCAAAACAATCCCTATCGCCAACGCGCGAAGTAGAAAAATGGCTACCCATCCATTTTAAAGCCACCACAACTCTTTCTTGCAGTACGCAACAATTAATTCTGTTGGGTTCCATACGACAGTCGTAATCCTGCTTTTTACTTTAAGCTTTCCCTATAAAAACCTGCTATCAATCAAGTCGGTTGAAAAAGTGATTGCGTAAAAACATGCATTCAGCCGTTGAAGTATTAGTAAAATATAATAAAACGTTAAAATCTTATTATTATTGTATAGTTATTATTATAACGATAACATTTATCATCTTGAGCTCCTCTGTGCTTCGGAAGGCACGTAAAGCCGTTGGTCTCGGCTGCATTAGCAGCCGTTAATAACCACCAAATCGCACTGGGCCCGCGTGGTGGTTTATGGCCTGTTCTCTCTATCCATCCATAGGGAAGGCTCGTGCTCCAGTGGGGACATAAAATGAGCTGATGATGATGAAGATGATGATAGTAATGTTAAAAAAAAGATTCTAAAATAATTATCGATTACAGTACGATTCACACCTAACTCAGCGTGTTAGAACACATTTTGTAATCGTTGAAAAATTGGAATTATTAAATACTTATACACTTTTAATATTTCGCGTTATATTAAAAAAATATATTAATAGGTTATTAATATTTCATTAACACGTTAAACGTAAACTGCTTAGTATAGGTACCCTAGGCATACCTTTTTAATCTAGCGCATGGCTGAGCATTGGCTGTGGTCACGGGCTGGTGGTATGCCTAAGATAACTTTATATAGGTACTATTAAGGTATGTCTATGAAACCTATCGCATTATAAAACCTTTTATTTTATATAATTAGTTTTCATTAAGCTGTTTAGTATAAAAGTTATATTGTAAGTTATTATTTGCCTGAAACTTTTTATCAGACCACTCTGGTTAATCCTGGCTCCTCGTAAATTCAGAGGAGCGGAGGCGGCTCTTAACTGTCACCGTGTCAGTTTGCCTGCATATGGCTTATGGCAGAGAGAGTGCCGCCCAAATTATAATACATAAGCACGCTACAAATGGGACACTCAAAACAGTGGATGCAAGGTTTAACGAGGTCGCGCAATCATGTCTCATCAATCATCACTCTATTTGCGCGCATTTGTTCAGATTTACATCGATGCGCTCCGTTTGGTGTGAATCGTACTTTATGTAATATTTTTCACGAAAAAAAATTATTTTTAAAGAGATTTGTTTAGGAATATAATGAATTAATCAAAATACTTACGTGGAAGAAAAATAAAACTGACAGAGTGGAATAATGACCATTGTAAAATAGAATTAAGTTTAACATCCAGGTTGTCATATCACACTATAATAGTTATTTACGTTTTCCTTTTCACTTTTTTCTATTTAAGGTTAAGATTACAAAATCGCAAACAAAACTATGATAATTGTACGGCGAAACAGCCATTATTACGACGTTTTTTATTACATCACGATCTCTCATTGATTTTTACCAAAAAATAAAATGTATGCGATGGTACAGTTCGTCAGTAGTCTAACCAAAAAAAAATAGCAAAAGAAGGCATAGCTATACGTAATTAAAAGTTTTCCTTTCCAAATACAACCTTTATATTACAATATCCATAGTTAAAAAAGAAACAAACAACGTAAACAAAAGACGACCTATCAAACACTACCCTACACCAAGAAGTTTGAAAGAAAGCTTAATTTCAATACTACAGAGAAACAAAAAACTTCTTGCAAAGGGATTTCGAGCGTTCGCCGACATACTGGCAGCCTCACAGGTGGAGAAGCGTCGGAACTATTTCAAGTGGACATTCTTCGCGGCGTATATGCTATAAAGTTTTGCAGATGGGAATTTCCACTGTTACTTTAGAGCTGGCGAAATGCGAAGGTACATAGGCCTTAATATAAAAGTGTATTGGGCATTTTAGTGTCTTTATCGTGATTTAATTTTAGTTAGGCATACTACGCCTTGATAGCTGAGTGGCGAAGCTCTCGGCCCAATACTTGGCGGTCATGATGGCTTCAATTCTCAGGTAGGCTACTCTTGAAGCAAACTCAATCTCAATACAATTCCAATGCGATTAATATGTATCGATATTGGGATAAGTTTCGCAATTTCGGAACTCCCCATCTCGATAATAATTTGTTCACTCAATTTCCACGCAATTTAATTCTAATGTAGCGCTATTATCGCTTTTAAGAGTGCCATTTGAATTTTTTAAATTTGGGATTGGAAATTGATTATCGCAATTGTGTTTCAAGAGTAACCCACCAAGTCGGGTTAAGAATGTTTCGGATTATTCGATACATAGCCTGTATCATAAACGCGCATTTGGCAAGAACCCGTCAATTGTAGCGATGACTTGATTACAATGATAGAGGCCTTTGCCCAGCAGAAAAATAGTAAATAGACGATTACTCACTACTTTTGCACGAGTAACTTCGACCCATCGGGATCTTTTTTGCAACCCCGTCCTTTCACTTTTCTTCCTCTGTAAAGATAGATGCCATAAGCTTGGCCACGTCCTTAAGAGCAAAGAGCCTAAAGTCCTCCGGTTTCGGATAAGCCGACCCCAGGAGTCCCATTCTTTTCCTAGCCAGAGAATCGCAGTCACACAGTAGGTGCTGCATTGATTCCGTTTCCTCTCCACATGCCTTACGCAAGCAATTTGTTGATAGATGCATTCTGTGGAGCATTTGTTTTGTGGCATAGTGCCTTGTCAAGGCACCGATGGTTAATCGGGCCTGCCTTCTACTGCCTCCGCATATGAACTTACTTCGTCGTAAGGCGTTTTCGCCTAGGAAGGATTTGGAGTGTTTCGTAGCCGGCTGCTCTTTCCATTGCCAGTGCCTGTTTTTGCAACCTTTAATCTTTTATGATTATGCTATTCAATTTTTTTAAAGATTTTGTTATTCGAAACTTAAATGTATAAGTATGAGCAAACAGGACTTTTTTCGAGATGCATTATTGTTCCGTTTCCTCTATCTAATACATAATTGATCGAAGATACTCGTAGATAAATAAGTAGGTAGGTAGATAGACCTAAATTCCTATATGTTATTATTAAGATAAACATCAAAAAGGATCGAATGTCCTCAACAATCTCCTATCCCTGCCACAAACAATAGAGTCGCTGAAACTTTTGACGTAACACGTCTGTCGGAAATATTAATAGAGCCATTATTTAAAACAATGAAATTAGAGTTTTAAATGAGTTTGCATCCGAGGGTAGTCTAAAAATAGATGACGAGAACGGGCAACGTACCCAGTTCAAAGTCAGCTGGTTGTAATCGAGTATCTAGTGAATTAACACAGTTCGTTATGAGAACTCGACGGGTTAAAAAGCGATTTAGCAATTTTTTAGCAATGTCATGGATGGGTGACCATTTTTACGGATAAGCGCTTGGCTTTCATCTCGCCTGATGCTAAGTGATGTGTGTGTGTATGTGTGTGTATGTGTGTGTCACACCTCTTCCCTATGCGCACGTGCTATTGTTTTATGTGGAAGGACATAAGCTAGGCAGGCTTACAGACTGATGATATGAGAAAAAATATTTTTAAAATCAACAAGAGTTTTATAAAGAGACTGAGTTTTCAATTTGAAGTTTTAAAAGATTTTTTTTATGCCTTATAAGACAGCTCTTGACCTCGATCTCGCCTGATGGTGAGCGTAGATGAAGTCTACGATGGAGCGAGCTGCCCCAGAATATGCCTATTAACTCTCGCCTTGAAGGCATTCAGGTTATAAGTTTTTGGGAACACAGTCGATGGCAGAGAATTCCACTCCCTGGCAGTGCGCAATAAAAATGATGATATGAAGCGCTTAGTGCGACATAGTGGAATTTCTACTAGGTGGGCATGATATCCTGCAGTACGTCTGGAGGTTCAGTGGTAAAAGGGCGATGGTGGTTTGAGCTCGAAAAGTTTGTTAGTGATATGTTTACATTGTACCTAACACTAGTTACAATGAACATGTGTAGCCTTTTTTACTCTCTCGTCCAAACTAATTGTAATCGCGGACTACTTGTAATTAAATTGAAATTGTAACTACGGATACTCGAAGACATACTATGTCTACGACAGTTTATGTTACCTCAAAGTGGCTATATACTGATACCTACGACTAAGGCCTTCACTCATTACTCAGACAATGGTAACGGAACACCGTGTCAGCAGCGGATGGGATCCGAGGAGAATGAATGACGAGAGTGGTTCATACCGCCATATCGGGTTCCTAATGTACATGATTGCTTTATCTTTGTTGTGACTGGGCGTTTTAGGCGATTCACACACGATGACGGACATAATTGCGGTGTGCGTCAGTGCGAATTTTACATCGCAAAGACGAGAGCACATGGGTGACGCATTGTCGCGCGTCAATACAGCAAGCATGCGGCAGCAGTGTTATGACGCCTAGACGCGTGGCTTTTGTGAGGGAGAGGAGTAGTTACTAGTAGAGGATTCCCGGTAAGTGCGCTTCCACCTTAGGTCTTATCATCACTTAACATTAGGTGAGATAAATATATCTTCCTCGTTAAATATATGAAAAGTGGAAAAAAGTAGACAGGTATTATTGCTGGATCACGTCCTTCTGACGCATGGCAAGTCACACAAAGTAGCATTGACACAGACGAGTATTGCTCCAACATCCGTCAACGTGTGTGAATCGCCTAAGTTGGGTGAGTTCGCGGTAGGCTAAAATTATGTTGACATCGTGCTAGAGTGGTTATCCTTCTCCTATATTATCTACCTATATATTCACATTGATCGCCGTTACAATATATTGACTTATAAGTTCATGTAAACTTGAAATCGTCGGCAGCTGTTTAAAATTTTCGGGTTGAATGCGAGAAATCAAAGTGCAGTCTCCATCGCTTCAATGTGTTCATAGCACTTTCGTGTTAAAGAGGATCGATGGTCTGCGATTGCTGCTGTTAGGTAACTTTCGCAAAGGCGGGTCATCGGATTCGGTACCAAAAATTTATCATCAAGGCACGTTAAGCCGTTGGTCCCGGCTGCATTAGCAGTCTCCAAACTGCACTGGGCCCGCGTGGTGTTTTGTGGCCCGTTCTCCCTATCCATTAGCGATGAGTAGCTCGCGAGCGAGTTGTTAAAAAGAGCTAGCTCACCTATTCTAGCTATTCTAGCTCAACGTATATCTAGCTCACTCTCGTTCAATTCATATCAGTATTCATTTTAGCTCAGTGTGTCAACGGAATATGTCGGAATCGAGCGGCTCGATAGACAAAAAGAGACATATGCGTTTCAAATGACGTGTATGAGCGATAGAAAGAGATGTACACACCAACACTGCAGTGCCTATTAGATTGGATTGGATACGCTAGCTATACGTACGTATGCATTAAAATTGTGTCTACATATAGCTCTTGACTGGGTAAAGAGCTAAATAGCTCTTATCTCTTCAAAGAGCAAAATTTCTTATGACTACTATCCATTCGTAGGGAGAACTCCCCAGCAAGTGCCCCAGCAATGGGGACATAAAATGAGCTGTTGATGGTTGATGGATAAAGTTGTTAAAAAAGTTCTTTAGTTATCATTACACACAACTATCAAGTCAATAAACTCTCCAATATATAGCCCCGACGATTGCACCAGTTCCTCCCTCAATATACTACGTCTTTTAATAAATAAGATCCTCGCACCCTCTGAATATAACCAGCATACGCTCATAAGGTTTCCTGTCCTCAACTTATGTAACCGGTGGAATATCCGCTTAACTCTAGCGCAGCCTTGTGTTAAATTAATACAGGTTTAAATATGGCTTAACGATTGGTCTGTAATCATTTTGTGTAGGTCAGTATGTTAGCTAATTTGTATATGTAATGGCTTATCTTTACTATCTATACTAATATAGTAAAGCTGAAGAGTATGTTACTTTTTTTGTTTGAACGTGCTAATCTCGAAACTACCTACCAGTCGGATAAAAAAACATTATTTTTCATTTGAATCGTGTTTCAGCTGTCTTCGGATTTCTATAAGTTATATAGAGTATATAGACTAGAGTTAGAGTTGCTACTACTCCTTTTACTTATTATTAATTTATTTTAGAATGAGGAAAAATACTGTTGTGTCATACGTAAATGGTTTACAATTAATAGTTTACAGCTCTATACAATATGTAAAAAAAAACTCTGTCCGACCCGTTGTTAAGTGTACTACTACTATTAGGTATCGAGATTCAGTTATATTTACGTAATCATTTTTTTTAAGTAAAAAACTTACCCCGATAAAAATTTTGTTAAATGACAAAACTTTCATAGCAAAACTTTTGTCGGCACTTCGGTAGGTAGGACCTTCGGCGCCGCTGCCATTGGTGGAAAATGTGGCAACATTCGTGGTAATATTAGCTAGATTTTGGGGTAATTTGAGCAATTTCGGTACAAAAACTTGCGTTTTAAATTACGATAACTCCTTATTTTTATCTTATCCTATTTTTATGAATAATTGTTTATTTTTTTTTTTGTTAAAGTTATTTGTATACCTATGTACCCCTTTGCGATCGGACAGGGTTTTTTTTATATATTATATAGTTCACACGGAAATCAAAAACAAAACAATAATAAAATATTACAAAACAGAATAAACAGAGTGAAATGGGGTACAGTGAAACAAACGTGTAATAATTTAAAGTTAATACATAAATCTGTGAAATTATTTTCAATTCAAGCATGAAAATTACATTAACAAATTAATGTTGAGTGACACTGTGTTATAGAGATCTCTATTGTGCCCGTATTATTCTACCTATCAATGTCAAGATTCACCCACATCATAGTTGATAGGTAAACGATTCCACGTCTGACCATAAGCAGGGTAACCCACTTGGAGGTGTAGCACGTAATGGTGGGTATACACAATGTTCGCGCATCTATTGTGCTCCACGCTCCTGTAACTGCTCCTGGTAATGTGAACGTTTGCAAACATGGAGCGTGCAGCGTCTGCTAAGGTGCGCAGAAGTTGTACAGCGCCTCTAAATTAGAGGCGCCTTAGCTCGGGTTATCATCTCGAGCTCCTCCGTGCTTCGGAAGGCACGTAAAGCCGTTGGTTCGCAGTGGGGACATAAAATGAGCTGATGATGATGAAACAATTTTATTCCTATTTTGTTGAAAAAATTAAGAAAAAATGCAATTTTAACAAATTGGGGAAAATTAGCTTACGTTAAGGTCGTCACCTAATTGGGAAAAAAAGCAAGAACAAGGTAGATTTTTTTTAAATTATATTGTAAAAAAACTCTGTATTTCTACTATTCACACGAATCACACAAGCACATGCGATTTGGCATGCTTAAAATCAGTTCATCCAAATTACTTTGATGAATAGCCGCCCACGTTCTTTCTAACTAGTCAAAAAGTTGTGGGGTGTGCACGGCATCCATAATCGGCAGAGCTCTTCTTTGGAGCATGTCCCGTGCATGCTCAATTGGGTTGAGGTCTGGTGATTGTGCAGGCCACGGCAGGACGTTGATATGAGAAACGGCAAGAGTGCGTGTTACGACTCTAGCCGTGTGTGGGCGTGCATTGTCATGCATTAGTCGAAACGAATCAACCAATCGGCCTCGCAAAGGAATGATCACATCTGAAACAATCCTCTCTGCGTAGATTTGAGCATTCAGGTTGCCCCTGATCCAAATGAGATCGGTTCTTCCACCGATCCAAATACCGGCCCAAACCATGATTGTTCCCCCTCCATATGGATGAAATTTCTGACAAAATATCAAGTATTCTTGAGGTCCAGAGGTCCTCCAAACTCGAGTGCGTCTTGTATCCAGCCTCATACCGAAACGTGATTCATCAGAGAAGCAAACACAGCGCCAGTCTTCTTTCTCCCAATTTCGGTGTTCGAGCCCATTGTAAACGGGCCCTACGATTGTGGGATGCTATGGGTGGAACCCTCAGCGGCCTTTGGGAATGCAGACGCACTTTGCGTAAACGATTCCGGATGGTTTGGTCGCTTATCAGCAAGCCTGAAGCGCTGTGAAGCCTTGTGCCCAACATCATAGCGGTCATGGTACGATTTCGTCGAGCAGTATTTTGGATGTACCGGTCTTGTCTTTGAGTGGTGATACGAGATCTTCCTCCATGTGGCTTGGCCTCGCTGCCCGTGATACGATAGCGTGTCCAGATGCGGCCTATGACACTCTGTGTGGTGCCAATGGTGGCAGCCACAGTACGTTGCCTGGAACCAGCTTCCAACATTCCAACGGCTCTCAACATCTCTTTCCTTGTGAAATGACGCCGCAATTTCTTTCACTTCCAGTGCAGAAATTGTACTGTTTTTGTAAAATTGCCATTACGCTCTTTTATAGGAAATCAGATTGACAGTTAATTTTCCATATATAAACAAAGTAAAAAAAATTTTTTTTCATTCAAATTGTGAAGTTCACAAAAAGAATCATTACCGATCCATAAAAGTTAAAATATTAAATCTATAACGCAACGATACTTTGAAATGTACTTGATCTCTAGACAAATATGATGTGTGTAGCTTAATCCAGTATCAGTGCAACAATTCACTCCTGGCTGATCAGCCTGAATGTGATTTTTATGCGGATGGTTGGAAGGAGGTCTTAAATAGGTGTATATTGTTTTGCGAGAAAGATGCGTGTGAGACTACCTGTTTGTGATTTGTTACTTATTCTTTTCTATTTTTGTTATTGTTATTTATTTTATTATTCTTTGTACCATTTACCGTAATTGGTGTTAACCGTTGTAATAAGTAATAAATTAATGACGTTCTACACCTACAAGTGGGTATCCTGCTTAAGGCTCGTTGAGACGACGACGTTAATACAAACCAAATGAATGACGGACTTTTCGAATATTCCTTTCCACAGTTAATTGTTGTTTATCGACAATAAAAAATGCGAAAGTTTTACGAAACGTTGTCTTGACACCGACTGGGAAAACTTTTGTGGAAATAATATGAAATCGAGTTTCTTGTGTATTTTGTGTTTTTCTTTTTGACAGAAACATTTTCTGTTTGTTAAGTACCTACTATCCTGCTTCTAGTAGCTTTGGACGTTTTTTCTTTTATCTGGCTTAATAGAAATGTGCAAAGAATAATAATCATATTGGACACAGGCAGGATATTAAAGGATAAAACAATTGTATAATTTCATTTATGCATTTCATAGTTTTTTGAATTTTATTTTTATTTCAATACATCATTATGTTATACGTATCTGAATAACGTTTGTATTACTATAGCAACTACATTATGGCAAATGCTGTGTCTACCTGTAATCTCTATTCCCCGTCCCACTAATTTTAAATGCCTCAGTGGCCGAGTGACAAGCACTCGGCCCGTTACATGTAGGTCCCGGGTTCAATTGCCAGGACGGGCAAAGTGTGATTCAATTTTCGATGCATAACCCGGGTTTGTGATCACTAACCCGCATTTGGCAAGCGTGGTAATTAAGCCATTAACCATCAATAGTAGTGATGTCTTGATTTCAATGATGGAGGCCTTTGCTCATCAGTGGGACAGTTATGTAGGCTATTTAATAAGAAAAACGAAGCAAGTAAGAGAGCTGGATGAGAGTAGTCGCGGATCGTGCTCGGTGGCGTGCACTTGGGGAGGGCAACAGTGGCCTAGTATAGGCTGAAGATGATGTACAATTTCATGATAATGATTATGAATAAACAAACAAACAAACTCATCAGCTTTATAATATTATATAAGTATAATATTATAAAGCTGATGAGTTTGTTTGTTTGTTTGTTTGTTTGATTGAACGCGCTAATCTTAAGAACTACTGGTTGGAATTGAAAAAATATTTTTTTGAATTCGAACCAGTATTGAAGAAGCCGTTAGTTAAGGCCATTTATTGAAGAAGGCTATAGGCTATATTACATCAGCCTATGACTAATAGGAGTGGAGCAGCAATGAAAAATGTTGCAAAAACGGGAAAATATTTTTTAACGCGGGTGAAACCGCGGGGCACCGCTAGTAATAAATAATATTAAAACTATAAGACCTTTGTAACAAGTATTATGAATGTGAAACTGTGTATTGTTGTTGCTATACATCTAAAATAAATAAAAAAAATTTTGGAGTCAGTTTGCTGATTGCTTCAGATTGCATTTTTAACTTCACTTGGCTTTTTTGGGAGTTGCGAGAAACTTAAAGGGTTCCTTAAGCCGTGTGAAACGTGCCCCCGTGCATTGCGTGATTCTCCGAAGGGTTCAAATCGGATCGAGGAAATAAATTACAAATGCAAGTAGTGTTAATCAACAGGTTTTTCAAACTTGCAAAGAGTTTGCATGTTCAAGGAGACAAAGGCGAAGAATTTTACAGAAGAGCAGCGTTTACCGTAAACTATTTGTCGTAGATTCTTGTCGTATGCATTGGAATCTGCAAACTAAAGTTTTCAGATGATCTCAAAGATCGGGTTCCATTATTGGAAGTACAGAATAAATTGAAAACGATTTGCAAGATAGGATAGAGTGGAAGGATTATAACAGAACACTGTGTAGAAAGAAACTAAATACGTGTATTCCTTCAAAGATGAATTACAACCATTTGAAAATGCTTTGAAATTCAAAACATTTTCATATTTGCGTGAACACTAAAAAAAACAAAGTTTTTTTAGGTTCACTGAAAACAACTGCACCAAATCAATCTTAACCCCAAAAAATCATGTAATTCTTGTAATATAAAGATAGTACACACCAAAACAAAATAATAAAAAGAATTGTAAAAAATCTACATAGCGATTGATGATACATAAGCAAAATTACTAGAAATAAAATAACAAAATACTTATATACTTTATAAAAACACATACTGGTTAAAAGTACAGATTGGTTAAAAGTATAAATTTAATGTACATCATAAATTAACTTATCACGTTTTTAGTTGATAAAAGAATACATAGCTTTGAAAGATTGCTCACATAGCGTTATCAAGAAGAGTCAAAAGGAAAAATGCAAGTGCAGCTTTAGTGGCGGTAAACAGGAAATTGCGGCGTCTGCCTTAAGACCCGGCTGTAACAAATATTATCTTGTTTTTATGAATCTCAAGTGAAGTTGGGGTCATAATAAATATCTAAAAAAATTTTATGGCGATTTCAACCTATATGGCATAATCAAAAAAGCCTGTTATCAATCTCGCCTTCTCTATGAGGCGATGCTCAATTTAAAAATATTATTTTTTACTAATAAGAGAATTTAGGTACTAGTGGCAAAAACGCTAGTAGAATCGAAATAGATCAATGTATGGAATTGACATAAGCCAGCGATATGTCATTAGGCAATCTAGAAATTGGTAGCCAAGTGGCAGTTTTGACAAGCGCATCGTCGACGAACCCCAACATATTGTACAATGGACATTTGTTTGTAGCCTGGAATCCAGGCCATAGCGGCATTCCCGGAAATGAAACTGTGGATTCATGTGCCAAGCAAGCTACTTCTAGCGGATCCTTAAGTTACGCAAAACCTTTTCGACATGACCTTTTTTCTCTCGCACACAATCACCTTTTAAATTCTTGGCACTCTGATTGGCAAATCACGAGAAACCATGCGTGTAGATATTATTTTGACATCCAACAGCACATCCCCAGTAGACCATGGTTTTTAAGCAGAAACTTCACAATAAGCATACCGTTTCTAGCATCTGCCGCCTAAAAATTGGACACGCTTGCACATCAGTTCATCTTGCGAAGATCAGAGTACGTGATAGCTCCCTTTGTGAATGTGGGTTTCCTCCTCCCTCTACGATCTCTTACCTCAAAATATTCCCCGTCCCACTAATTTTAAATGCCTCAGTGGCCGAGTGACAAGCACTCGGCCCGTTACATGTAGGTCCCGGGTTCAATTGCCAGGACGGGCAAAGTGTGATTCGAATTTTCGATGCATAGCCCGGGTTTGTGATCACTAACCCGCATTTGGCAAGCGTGGTAATTAAGCCATTAACCATCAATAGTAGTGATGTCTTGATTTCAATGATGGAGGCCTTTGCTCATCAGTGGGACAGTTATGTAGGCTATTTAATAAGAAAAGCGAAGCAAGTAAGAGAGCTGGATGAGAGTAGTCGCAGATCGTGCTCGGTGGCGTGCACTTGGGGAGGCCAACAGTGGTCTAGTACAGGCTGAAGATGATGACAATTTCATGATAATGATTATGAATAAAAGGAAGAGAGAGAGAGTAAGAGAGATTTATTCAACACATGAAATTGATGTCTATATGACGACAAATATCTTGCATTTATGAATCCTAAAAGAAGTTAGAACGAGTCAAAATAAATATGTAACTAGACTTTTTATTCGTGTCTTACAACCAATATGGCACTATCAAAGAAGACATTGTAGAGATATTATAGAGACATTTATTTTTACCAACAAATATCTTGCATTTAGGGCAGTTAGGGTTAAAAATGAATACTACATACTACCTCCATACAAATAACTGAGTATAAGCTTCGAATAGTCATTCCATGTTTTGTTTCTTTTACTCTTATTGGAAACGAAGTTTACATGACGGGAACAAAACACGGAATATCTATTCCAAACTTGTTCTTTGTTTATTTATTCGTCGCTACAGCACCATCAATAGAGATACAATTATTTTTACTTAACAAACTAGAAAAAACTTACATTTACCGAAAATATTACTGTAACTACATCTTCCTGAAAGAACGATTCCGTTCTGCTTAGTTTGGTCCATTTGAGAGTTCCAATCATTTGGAAAATTAGGGCCAAGTTGCTTCATTTCGTCTAGAACTTTATTTTTTGCTCACTCACGTGGAAAATAATCTATGGGAAGCTTTTTTCTAAAACGTACCGGTATTTAGGTTGTAACATAACCTAATTAATCTTAGCAAGGAGTTTTATTCAATGATGGAGGCCTTTATCTATATCATCATCATCATCATCTCAGCCAAAAAGACGTCCACTGCTGGACAAAGGCCTCAAGGATAAATAATTTTGAGGGGAATTTGCCATAATCGCCACGCTTGGCAGGCGGGTTGGCGATCGCAGTAAGGTGAGAATAATCACAGAGAGACGCTGCTGCCTATCCTCTGGAATGGTCCTATAGTCGCCTTCTACGACATCCACGGGAAGAGATAGGGTAGTGCAATTCTTTACCCCCGGCACCACACGAGGGTTTATCTATAAATATATTTAGGCTATAAAGGCTATTTACTACTACTAATTTACATAGTATAATATCTAATGGAATGATTCCATAACCATGAAGTGCTCGATGGCGCAGTGGTAAACGCCTGGTTTGCAATTGCTAAGTTTAAGTAACTTTCGCAAAGGCCGGTCTTCAGATGGGTGACCAAAAGTTTATCATCGCGAGCCTCCGTGCTTTGGATGTCACGTAAAGCCGTTCGCCTCATCTGCATTAGCAGTCGTTAACAAACACCAATCCGCTCGCGTGGTGTTTTATGACCCGTTATTCCTGTGTTATTTTTATTTATGGGGAAAGCTGGTGCCTCAGCAGTGAGGACATAAAAATGAGCTACTGATGATGGTGATGATAATAGTACAATGGAAATACAATAAACATCGGTAACAACCTCGAGTATTATATATCAATTGCTGTTCGTTTGGGTTCGTTGCTAAAACCCGACAATGGCTGGAGCGATTTGGCTTATTTTGATTTTGAAATATTTGTGGAAATTCAGGGACGGTATGAACATAAATAATAAGTAACGGAAAATATTAAAAAAGATAATTTAATTTTCCAATACAAAATGTTCCTAGCTGTGAAACATTTGCTGTCTTTTGTCTTTTTAGAAATAAAAAATTGTCACTTGGTTATCAATTATTTATAGGCGCATAAAGTATTAAATGCTCTAAGCGTGCGGTGCGTTCAGAAATTTGTCTGTTTCATAGCTGTAGTATGAGGTAGCGATCGCTTTGGTCTGTTTTGTTGGAATACAAAACACCCTGTGGCAAAATAAATAGTTTCCTTTGTTTGTTTACAGAATGAATGCCTCCATGCAGCAGTGACGTCACTCACGAAGAACCAAGCAGAGCACTACGACAAATACAACTGCCTGTAAGTTTTTTTATAATATTTTTTTCTGCTAATATATTTTTTTATGCCTTTTAAGACAGCTCTTGACCTCGATTTCGTCTGATGGTGAGCATAGATGATGTCTACGGTGGAGCGAGCTGCCCCAGAAGATGCCTATTAACTCTCGCCTTGAAGGCATTCAGGTTATAAGTTTTTGGGAACACAGACGATGCCAGAGAATAGATATATTATTACATTTTTTCTTCTCATTCTTGTATGCCTCAAGTCTGTTAGTTTAACAACGTCTCGTAATATTCACAAGGTCAGACCATCGACATTATTGTAGATGTTTTAAAATAACAGAAGCTCAGTTTGAGTGAAAAAAAAATAACTTAATGTGTTAAATCTACATTTTATATACTTTTGGAAAGACGTCAGATTTCTAGCAGGTATGAGAATCGTAATGACGTTTTTTGGGAGCCTTTTGGTAAAAAGTGATTAAAATGTATGCCTACAAACGCAATCTAATAACAGTGTATAACATTATTTCGGTTGGTGAATGTTACCTGTTGTTACAGGTATTCTCATAAGTACCTTTTACGGGGTCCAGACAATACTAGGTCAGAATTCATTTGTTACTTCGCTTGTATATATACGCCTTTATGTGATGTGAAATAAATGGTTTCGTTATTTACTATCCAACATTACATTTTCACGGTGCTGTAAAATAAACTTCAGTGCAAATTGGACCTATTCATTGTTCTCATAAAACGCGAATCTAATTAAACCTTAATTTGCGTCGGCTTAGTATAACTGTTAAGACATGTCATTAAAAATGTCTACTTAATTACGTCTCTGTTAAGCATCTACTAAAACCTGTATGGTAATTGAAAGCAACCCTAAGCTCTTGCGTTCAAAACTGATATACAGTCTGTATTGGTATGCATTCAAATATACATAGTAAAAAAACGACGGGTTGCACTCTGGGAGTGGCGGCAGAAGTGAAAACTTGAATATTAACGTTGTGCATTTTTGATATTTTGGAATGGTTAGGGAATAATTTTGCACGAATTGCTTTAATTTTCAGTATAAAAGTACTCTCATTTATGTGGTAGAATACAATATTTATTTATTGGGCTATCAAAACATGACAATTTATTTATACATTCATCTCATATCATTTTATTACATTAAAAAGTTTATCTCTTAGAAAAATCAACTTCCATCCATAATTTCGACGACTTTTTCCCCATCATTACTAATAGAACAATCATCGTCAATCTCTAAAACTGATACGATCGGTTTATGATAGCTGAAGTAAGAAACGAACAGTTTTGATTCGAACCTTTAAATGTCTACGCCGCGTCAGCTGTCATCACGTCAACATCACGTGTCCTGACGGTCACGTGTCCTGACGCGAGTTTAACATTTTTTACCCATTCAACGCCGCTAAAGAAGTTTTCACTTCAAAAATACTTAAAAAATTCCAGACTCAATAATTTAGAAATGGCAGCCTCTAGACGAACTTTTTAGATCTCGGTGGATTGGACGAGGAAGACCCGTCGCGTGGCCTCCTCGTTCTCCGGATTTAACTCTACTTGACTACCATTTCAAACATGTAAAGTTTATTTCGAACATGTAAACACACGAGAAGAACTACGTTGACGCGTATTCGATTTACGTAGTAAATTTGTTACTTTGTCTTTTTTTCGTCATTTTTGGTGTTGAAAACCGATTATATATATTTTTTTTTCTTATTGATGTTCGAACTTTTGGCTACTTTACTGATTGTTATTTACTTGCGACTAGTTTTACCTTTTTTAGAAACTTTTTTAAGTGAATATGATTTCAACTTTTCGTGATATTGTTTTTTTAATGCACACTTGCAAAAATCGAAGACAATCAAATAAAAAAGGCTGCCATTTCTAAACTATTGAGCTTGGAGTTTTTTAAGTATTTTTTTATTATGTATATTTGAGTGCAGAATCCACCCCTAAAGTTTGTACAGTGCATGCCAATACAGATTGTATAGTTAACAATGTTTCTCAAAAGTACTGTCTTCGGCTCCCGCCCGCGACCGACTTTTTGTAGAACCGATAATCGGACTGATTTTTTCGCTGAGGTTTTACTTAGTATCGTGTTTGTGACCGTCTTTTTGTAGGACGTCTGCGTTGCAACATAGAACTCCATACGTTTAATTTTTACCGTCTAAAAAATCGGTCGCCGATTATAGGACGTGGGCGAAGGCTCTAGACCGAAAACAGGAAGCGACAGCGTCGAAAATAAAAAAAAAACAAAAGAAAAATGCAAAAATTAATACACCAAAAAGGTTACTACATATAGATATATGACGACCTCCGTAGCCGATTGGCTTGCACGCCGAACTTTGGGCGGCGCTAACTCTGAGGTCCCAGGTTCGATTCCCGGTCGTGTCAATGTCGAAAAGTTCATTTTCGATATTCAAAAAATTCGAATTCCGTCGTTGTCTAATATAATATGTTGTCTGATATAATATATCCTCCACCTCTGTGCAAGTACTTCACTTTACATTAGCCGTTTTTTTTAAATCGAATAAAATGCTTATGAATTAGGCATACGAAGTCAGTTATGTGGGACTTTCCGACTCCCCAGGAAGAAGGGAGGCCCTCTAAAACTTCTGCACTTCCCTGTCTGACCTTTATCCTACCCTACGTTTCTAGAAAGGTTAATCTCCACAAGCTTACTCGAAGGCCGATGCAGTGGATACGTCTAGATTACCACACAGACAGTAAATAAACTAAATAAATAAATAAACTTTCCAACACTCACACCAATTATCTAGCCCAAGAGAAGCTTCGTTATGAAACTCGTTACATGGTTACTAGACAACGGATAAACATATTTAAAATACTTAAATACGTACTTATTATACATAGGAAACACCCAGACCCGAGACAATTTAGAAAAACAGTAATTTCTAAATTGATCCGACCGGGGATCGAACCCGGGACCTCAGAGATGGCGACACCATAAAACCGGTGTACAAACCACTCAACCAAGGAGGTCGTCAAAAAGTAAATAGCATATAACTGTCCCACTGCTAGGCAAAGGTCATCATTAAGATAAAGTCTTCACTACAATTGATGGGTAATGGCTATGAAGCCGTGGTGATGACACCACGCTTGCCAAATGAGGGTTCATCATCATCATCATTATCAACAGCCTATAAACGTCCCACTGCTGGGCACAGGCCTCTCACGTGAACAATAGCACGTGGGGATATTGGGCCATAACCCACCACGCTGGCCCAATGCGGGTTGGTGGGTTTTAACGACTGCCATCTTACGACAACAACCGGGACCAACGGCTTAACGTGCCTTCCGAAGCACGGAGGAGCTCGAGATGTTTTTTAATTGGTCACCCATCAGGCGACCCGGCATTGCGAAAGTTGCTTAGCGGGCCAGATCGCAAGCCGAACGCGCTAGCCGCTGCGCCATCGAGCTCCGAGATAATGAGGGTTGGTGATCATAAACCCGGGCTATGCATTGAAAAATCAGAAACACACATTGCCCGACTTGGGAATTGAACGCGAGACTTTCGGGTATCGAGCCGAGCGCTTTACAACTTGCCCACTGAAGCGCCACACTGATAGAATACGGTATTATAAACGCTTTAGTGTTTTCGCAAATCGCCTGCCCGTAATAACGGCTGTCTCATCCACCGTAATGTTACACTTAACAGATTTTTACGTCCAAGAGCCGTTTCGTGTTTATTGCGAAGCTCTTTTACATGCGGCGATAAAATAAAACCGGCCCCAAAAGCAACTTTAATAACTTAGTTGGAGGTTAATATAACATCGCAATAAGATTTACGCGACTTAATTGTTTGAAGTTCATGACACAATTTTGTATATAACAATATATCACTATGTGTTTTGTGCAGCACATACTCGTAAAGGAGATGGTCGACGCTCTCATTTAAGAGAAAACTATTTCTTTACTTTGAACGTTACCCTTTTTCTTGACTTTCGAAGAATAAAATTTAATATATTTATTAGGTTAAGGCCCGACTTTTCAATCCTCAGATAAGTTTATTCATTGAATAATTTTGACATAATGACAGGTTCTCTTTAGAAAATATGTCACAATGACATTGTTATTAGTTGGATAAAACTTATCTGTGGATTGAAAAAATCGGGCCTTATTTGTTTATTAATTAAGCCCGGCTAAAAAAAATGCTTGATGTCAGTACCGTAAAACATTACAAAATAGCAGATATGGTAGATAGAAAATGACGTTAGTTTCATTATAATCGTACTAATATTATAAACCTGACGAGTTTGTTTGTTTGGTTGAACGCGCTAATCTCAGGAACTACTAGTTCGAATTGAAAACTAATTTTAGTGTTGAATAGACCATTTATAAAGGAAGGCTATATAGGCTATAGATTGTTCACTAATAAACGCGGGTAAAACGGCGGGCCACAGCTAGTTTCTTTATAAATATAATTTTAAACACCACTAGATATCGACCATCTCCTTTGGTTTGATTGTCAAAACTCGTTTCACAGTGTATTGTTGCGTCAGCTCTTTGACTATACATACACACACACCTGCATATCAGATCACCACAAACTGTCAAATTTTCTCAAAAGACTTTAAACTTTGTGTATATGACATATGGTTGAAGATTGATTGAAGAATTTGGACAGTACTGGATGGATTGACGTACAGGCGTCTTTGCTATGTTCCGATATACACTGCGAAAACTGTCCAGTGCTCTTACTGGTGAGAAATTTGTTCCGTTATGGACTGACAGTATACTGCTGCAGTATCCTAGGGAAATATATGACGTCATAAATCGTCGCCATTTTTGTACTGTAAGCACTGGCATTTTCGAGGTAAGGTGCTCTCAGTGCTTTGATCATGTGATCAACAGCGTCCAGAAATGTCATGGATGACAGCATGGATGACAGTATACTGGACTGCGTTCCATTTTAAACAGTGACCAGTATAGCTAACTATAAAGGAACGGCTTCGCAGTATACTAAATTGACATCACACTTTACGGTGCTTGCAGTGCATATCGCAACATACCCTAAATCTTTGTGCTGTAAAATTTAATGACCGCGGTTTGTCTATTTGTCACTAGTTCATTATTATCTGATATTGTTTGTCGACTGTGCAAAATATTGAAGTACCATTTGTTTTAAAGTAATTTCTTTACAGGCGAAGATTACCGGACGACGTAAGAACCTGTAGAAATTATGCATATTTACAAGAGATTTATGATGCGGTACGGGCGACTGATAGTAAGTATTACTTTGAAAAAGCTATCATCAATCATCACATTATCACCAGTTCTTTTTTATGTCCCCACTGCTGGGACACGAGCCTTCCCTATGGATGGATAGGGAGAACGGGCCGTAGACCACCACGCAAGCCTAGTGTGGATTGGTGGTTATTAACGACTGTTAATGCAGCCGGGACCATCGGCTTTGCGTGCCTTCTGAAGTACGGAGGAACTCGAAGTGATTAATTTTGGTCACCCATCCGATGACCGGCCTTTGCGAAAGTTGCTTAACTAACTACTGCGCCATTATGCTCCTCGTTAATAATTATTCATGTAAATAGTTCTCTAATGTCTTTTATTTATTTACAACATAAATTAAAAAAGGAAATAGAAATAAAAATATACACACATAAGGGACTCCAAATTGCTGTCAAGCGGGTGAGTGCCCAGGACTCTGGCGGCGTTGCCTCTTTGGATGACCAAACTTAAACGTTGGCCAAAATACGCGCCAGCTCGAGGGTCACCAGTGGTCTCTATAAGGCGAGCGGAAATTTCTTGAAAAAGCTTTCGAGCTGCCGGTCCCCCATGGTCCCTAAGTCTATTTATGTCTATTTACCAAATATAACAAGAATACAATTGGTTTACACTTATATGTCATTTCTTCACATAATGTAAATGTACAAAGATTTAAACTATTATTTTCAAAGCCTTTAATTAATTGCATCACTTAGTCATTCATAACGTTGAGGCGTCCTTCTGGAGTTTTAATTATTTGGAAATAAATTATTAATTACACGTTCATTATTCAAGTTGAGGAGTATTAATTATAGGATTAATTAAAACTGATGAATTATTTGGTATTTCATAATTTGTTTAATTAACTCGGCCGACGTTAAAGTTTAAAACGCTGTTTGCCTCTCAATGCACGATTCAAAGCTTAGTATATATTTTACAATTTTTAATTTTGCATTCAGTATATAATACTAATATATACATAATAATATAAACATAATAATATAACAGTTGACGTATTCTGTTGCACTTTGACCGAATTTACAAAGGCAATATTGTTTGTCCTATGTTATTTGTAAATATAATTTAATTTATATATTATTTTCGCTTTGAGCTCGAAGTACATCGTATAGAGGAGCTCGATGGCGCAGTGATTAACGCGCCCGGTCTGCAAGTGCTGAGGTTAAGCAACTTTCGCAAAGGCCGGTCATCGGATGGGTGACCAAAAATTTATCATCTCGAGCTCCTCCGTGCTTCGGAAGGCACGTTAAGCCGTTGGTCCCGGCTGCATTAGCAGTCGTTAACAACCACCAATCCGCACTGGGCCCGTGTGGTGGTTCATGGTCCGTTCTCCCTATAACAGTGGGGACATAAATGAGCTAATGATGATGATGATGATTATTTTAATGCAAAAAAATTATATTGTTACCATTTGTAATAAATTTATAATGTTATTATTATTATTATTTTATATTTTTTGTTATATTAGGTTATAAATGTGATTTTTATTGAATATTTTTAGATTCTTTATTTTTGTAAGTGTTTTTGTGATTTTTATTTGTAAAACTAACTCTGCTATCGCATTAGGTACCCATCCACGGTCCATCCACGGTCCATCCATGATGGTTGTAAGTGTTATGATCAATAAATAAATAAATAAATAAATAAATAAATAAATAAATAAAAACTATTTAAACATCGGATACTCATAAATAATAAACATGGTAAGAACCCCGCTAATAACTACTCTATACGACGTGTAACAGAAAGGTGTGGTCAAAATTAAAAGATCTAAAGTGTATCCGATCTAGGTCTTGTATGCAGAGTTACTAAGGCATAATTATTCACTTTGACTTGTCGCATTTTTTAATTAAATAGTTCTATTGTGACGTCACATAAAACTAAACAAGTTACAGCCCTAGAGGTTTAGTTAAAGCATAATTATTGACTTTAACTTGTTATGCATTTTTTTATTAAATAGTTCTATTGTGACGTCACATAAAAATAAACAAGTTACAGCCGTAGAGGTTTAGTTTGGCCCTGTGTTTATGCGCGCCTTACGTGCATGATTTACTAATATAAATATTTAATTTAAAACTGCATGACAAATTAAAGTTAAAATTATGTCTCAGTAACAACACATACAAGATCTATATAGGGTACACTTTGGATCTTTTCATTTTGACCACACCTTTCTGTTACACGTTGTATACATAATAGTTTCAAAATAAAAATAAAAAAATAACTAAAAAAATCAACTAGTCTCAAAAAGCTCAAGTGGAAATCGAACCCATTGATCAATCGAACTTTTGGATAGGTAGATAGCTTAGGTATATACTTTAAAGCGACTCTTTTTGTCTAGTTGTGCAGAACAGCTTTACGTCTTACGTTTGAAATTTCACTTTAAAATGTTTTTTTAACTGTCCAAAAAATATTACTGGACTACTTTAGGCCTTTAAACCTAAATAGTTAGTTTAGACGTAGGTAATAGTTACGTTTTACTGTTACTAATAAAAAAATATTAGGTAATATTATAACCAATCCGCACTGGCCCCGCGTGTGGATGGATAGGGAGAACGGGCCATAAACCAGGTCCGTTCTTCTTATCCATCCATAGGGAAGGTTCATGCCCCAGCAGTGGGGACATAAAATGAGCTGATGATGATGATGAATATTATAACATGAATCATCATCATATAACTTAATTATGACGAATTATGTATTTTTTGTTCGCTGGATGCGAGCAGCACAATACCAGTCGTTGTGGAGATCCTTGAGGGAGACCTTTGTCCAGCAGTAGACATCTTTTGGCTGAGATGATGATAATGTACTTTTTGCTCACTTATTTATCAAATCACCACGCGGGCCCTGTGCGGATTGGTGATTATTAACGGTTGCTAATGCAGCCGGGACCAACGACTTTACATGCCTCCCGAAGCACGGAGGAGTTCGAGATGATAAATTTTTGGTCACCCATCCGATGACCGGCCTTTGCGAAAGCTGCTTAATCTTAGCAATCGCAGACCAGGCGCGTTGATCACTGCGTTGTCGAGCTCCTCTGAACGATGTACTTTTTAAGATACCGTAAAAAGAAACGTATGCCTGTTGTAGTATTTTTCTTCTTTAAAAAGTTTTCTTTTTTTTTTTTTTTTTTTTTTTATTTTGTTGATGGCTTTGTGCGATTAGCACATTTAGCCAGTGTCAAAGTAATTTTTCTAACAAGTAATACATAAATAAACAATATTTAATTTCTGTATGATGATGATGAATGATAATAGAAATGAGAAATGATATACCACCCAACCCCTCGAGTATCTCAGTAAAGATGTGGGGCTTTACTAAGTCCTCGGGCGGACTTCTTGAGAGAATTTGAAAAGTGACGTTGCACTGTTTTGTTTCATTTGTCAACACTCATGCACACTCACGAACACTTAACGGTTAATAATCCACCATTATTTCACATTAATATTCGACATAACACAAATTTTAGAAAATAAAACAAAACCGCAGACATGACTCTTCACTTTCCCGCCAAGAAGTCAAAGTTTTCTTATTAACTTTTTCTTTTGTTTCAGGTGTTAGCACTAAAGACTTTATGGCAAAATTAGGCGAATATTTAATTCTAACCGCGTTCTCACACAATTGCCGGCTAGAGAGGGCATTCAAATGTTTAGGCACCAATTTAATTGAATTCTTAACCACATTGGACAGCGTGCACGATGTATTACATGATCAGGTAAGATATCATCTTCATCTTCTTATGTAAAATCAGGTTTTTTTTTGTTCTGAAAAAAGAGGAAAAGCTTTCATCTCACCTTATGTTAACGAAATGGCCGAAGATGGGTCAATTTACCCGGCATCCTCAACCACTTGAGGTACTGGTTATCTTATCACCTATGCTACTGGCATTGTTGCTGTAGTGAAGGACTTAAATAAGATGGTGGTAGCTAGCTAGGTGGGCATAGAACAAGCCCACCAATGAAACTGATTACTATATTTTATGTTCTGCTGAGAATCGTAGATTGGACCTCTGGGTGTGGTGATAGCTATAAAACCACAGAGGCAGTTCAAATATAATTATTATCTGATGAGTAGATAATATTTTGGCGTTGTTTTTATAATGATTAGCGTTATATTCTTTTTCTGCTTTTTCGTTTCATGTCTTTTTTGTTCGTTAAAAAAATCATTATAAACAAATATAATGAATTATATTTAAAAGCTAAGGTAGTTTTAATTTCTTGTTTCAAAAATTTATCTAAACCTCTGTAGCTCTTTTTTTACTTTAAAATAATATCTAACTATAATTATCTTTTTATCAATCAGGATGACGCCCTCAGAGACGAAACAGTGGAATATGAAGCTGCCTTCGTATGCACCACATCGCAAGAAGGGAAGATAGAATTACATTTGACAACCGAGAGCGAACCAGTGGCGTACTTACTAGTGGGCAGCCTTAAAATGATAGCCAGAAAGTTGTATGACACCCAGACGGATATAAGACTGAGAAGCTATACAAATGACCCTAGGAGATTTAAGTGAGTACTAGTATAAGTTGAGCTCGGTGTGATGGCTGCACTTGGGGGGCTTTTTCGTACGAATTTGTACGGACACGTACACCGCACAACCTGAACTGGCAAACAAACTTTGAACTGTATGTATTAGTATAGCATATGGTAGAACTTAATTAAAGAAATTTGACAGGTTTGGAAGTTGATGTGTATACGTCTATACGACTACACACGATACATACCGATCCTTCGACTACTATGGTAGGTATAGTCCCGAGTATTGACGTGTATATTTTGACTAAATTAACTTATTTATACTACATTAACTTAAAATTAACTTAATTTGGTAACGACATACTTCTTTTTAGGGTTCCGTACCTCAAAAGGAAAAAACTGAACCCTTATAGGATCACTTTGTTGTCCGTCTCTCTGTCCGTCTGTCAAGACTATTTATCTTGGGAACGCGTAAAGGTATCAAGTTGAAGTTGAAACCATATACTCAAGTTTGCATTTTTTTGAAGCTGTGAAAAAATCAATCTTTTAAGTTAACGAATAAAAAAGATGCGGCTGTTTATGTCGCAAAAAACGTATATTTCGACACTCTCAAGGGAATCAAAATTCATAGGGTACTTGCCGTTGACCTAGAACTATGAAGTTTGGCAAATAATATCGTCTTATACTACAAGTATATGGAACAATCTAAAAACTATACATATTTAATTAAATCACAAAAAAAACATGGTCTTTATGCTAGGAACGGTTGTCCAAATTTTGAAGTAAATTAACCGTGTCATGTGTGGTATCGTATGAAAGGGTTTCATTTGCACAAGCTTAAACAGATATCTTTATAATGTATGTTTTTGATTTATGACGAAGAATGAAAAAAGAAATACCTTTTCCCTCTTTTATATGTAAAGGTACCTAATAGTAATTGTAAGTTTTGGAAACTGAATTTCGGGAAAAGTTCGAGATTCGATTCCTGAACTATATAATATGTACCCATAAATTTGTACGGTACGCTCGGTGGGCGAGTCCGACTCGCACGTGACCGGTTTTTTTTGTAAATGTCTTTAATTCTATTAAAGCTGTGGAGTTTCTTGCGCCCATTCTTCTTTACAGTTAAAAAATAGACGTACTGAATGGGTAGAAGGTAAAAATGTATGGAAGATTCAAAAGCACTTTTCGTAAGTAAAATTTAGATTTTGACTTTGACTAATTTTGACACTTATTACTTTGTATTAGGAGTTACATTGTTTACATGTTAATGCTCGTAACTTTACCTCGCATACTTTATACATGTACGACTATAGCTCGCATAGTAGTCAGAGGAACGGGACGTATCTTGCGTATTGGTTCGTGCCTTAGATTTTAAGTAACAAGCGTTTATTGTTTCTATCACTCAATATAGTGTTATTTGATAGTTTTATAACATGATGCCACAAACAAATAACATAATATTTTTAAACATTCATTTTTTATTTACGTCAGATTTTTTTCAAACAGGCATTATCATCAGCTTATTTTATGTCCCCACAATTGGGGCACGTGCCTTCCCTATGGATGGATAGGGAGAACGGGCCATAAACCACCACGCGGGCCCAGTGCGGATTGGTGGTTGTTAACGACTGCTAATGCAGCCGGGACCAACGGCTTAACGTGCCTTCCGAAGCACGGAGGAGCTCGAGATGATAAACTTTTGGTCATCCATCCGATGACCGGCCTTTGCGAAAGTTGCTTAACCTCAGCACTCGCAGACCGGGCGCATTATCCACTGCGCCATCGAGCTCCTCCAAAACAGGCATATTGTTGAGAAATTCACGAAAAATTCATGAAAACCGTGTCATTTTGAACATTCCATATTGTGACAAACTCTTTTGTCAAATAAACAATTGAGTTTACTTGTTTTTTGCGTGCGTCATTTATTTTCGCTGTTTAAACAACACGAATATGAATAAAAACAGTATAATTTGGAACAAACTATTTGGTGAAATTGCATTCGACAATTATTGTTTAACATGTTTCTGAGCGTGTGTCATTTGTTTTCGTTACTCTACACTAACAATATTTCAGGTATGAAATTAACGCCGCACCACTAACCCAGAAGAAAGAAGAAAACTGCGAAGTCGTTCAAGAGGCTGTGTCAATAGCGTCTTCAAGCAAAGCTGCCGATCTCAAAATAGGTGTCGCGAGCTTCTGTAAAGCGTTCCCGTGGCATTTTGTGACCGACAAGCGTCTGGAGTTAGTGCAGTTAGGTGAGTCACTCTACGCTTTTGTTAATACAAACTTATTTGTGAAATTGTGTGTGAATTGTGAAATTACAGAGTTTAGAAGCATAAGAACTGAAGCTTTAGGGTAGGTAGCGCGATACCCTTACTGACGCAGGCAAGATCAGGCTTTACTGTTTAGGCAGACCGTATGCTCATATACCGGCTCAGTTCAGTTCACATTCACTCTCGTTAAGTTGAAGTACAAGGTCGCGTCAATAGCTAGCGAAAATATTCACCTACCCGAAATAGTTGTAAAAAAATGTTTTAAATGTAAGAAAAACATCACGAAGAAAATGCCTGGGCTGGAGTGTAGTAGGTGTGAAAGGATTGTTCACGCGGATGCTACATGTATAAAACTATCCAATAAGCAGCTGAACACTCTTCGTAATTCACTCGGTATTGAATGGAGCTGCGAGGAATGCTTGAAAAATAAATAAAATAAAGTTACTTATGTAAAAAGTAAATAGTAAGGTAGGTATGTAAGTAAAAACTAAAAACCGTCCCACTTCAGGGCAAAGGCCTTCAACATTGAAATCAAGTTATCGGCATCGCTACAATTGATGGGTACTGGCTTAATCACCACGCTTGATTATGCTGGTTGGTAATCACAAACCCGGGAGATGCAATTGATAGTCCGAAAAAAGCTTTGCTTGACCTAAGAATTGAACACAGGACCTCTGGTTATCGGGCTGAGCGTTTTCCACTCGGCCATCGTAGCATTTAGTTGCATTTTTTTACGACGAATAGTTATTGTATTTTAAGTGTTACTGTATCAAAGAAATAAAGAGATGCGTACAATTTGTTCAAATGTGGTATTACTTTTCTCTACAAGCTTTTGCCCGCGGCTTCGTTTAACTCGGTCTGTCGCAAAGGTCTTTACCGTATACCCTTGGGAAAAGGGAAAGGGGGAAAAGGAAGCCTACATTGGTCAGGGATAGTGTGACAGTGTAGCTTTTAATTGCTGGGAGAAATTTTTGAACCGATAATGTAGTTTCAGAATTTACATACCTACATTATAATAATGTTTACTTTAAAAATCGATACCGAGGAACTGTATTACTGTCAGCAGCTCAGATATAAAAGCTATATACAGACAGAAGTCTATAGTCTCCCATCAAAAAATAGTCGTATTTTTAAGTATTATTTTCAATTTTGGAGTTTTACTTCAACATTTCATTGGACATAAAGAAATTTTGTGATTTGTTTTTTTGTCACACTTCCAGAAGATGGAATAGACAACCAGCATACGTTTTCCTTCCTTCCTATGACAAAGGGTCTTTCAAAAGAGCCGTGAAGACGCACCTTTTACCACGATAACTATAAAACAAAACAATAAACTTGTCCTGAAATGTTTAAAATTGTAATCTTTAGTACCTTAAATAAATAAACTTTAATTGGACATACATATACAACGCACTTTAAAACACACGCAATACAAGACATACTTAAATGCATATTTATTTAATGAATAGCTTTAGGTTTTTAAATTCTGGAAAATACGAGTAGTAAAAAGTTTATTTATCAAAGAATTCGTTTATCGTAACTTAACGTTCTGTCATTTACATAAACGAGGGAAATCTTCTGCTTTAATGCAAAAGAAACTGAAAGAGTAGCCAGTTTCAATAGTAAGTCACGCTCGCATTTAACGTAAGTGACGTAACAGAAGTGAGCAGCACATTCCTTTGATCTCCCGACAAAGGTCTGACAACCGTAACTCTATTATTTTCTTGGAATGCAATAATATATTATCTTTCAATAGGGTCTTGAATAACGTTAATGATTCAATAACGTTACTTCTATCATACGAAGATAACGTTAACAGCAAACGTTATGCTTAGTAACGTTATATAGGTAGTTTTTTTTTATCGGTTTTTAAAGGGGAGGCTTAGAACTAGCAGTGAGTGCTCACAGGCTGAAATGTTTTTTTTTTTTTTAGTTTAAGTACTTTATTTGTGAAACATAATACAACTTTATTTTATAAAATATGTTACATACATTTTAACATACATCAGTAAAGTTTCCACTTCTTACAATTACTTATTACACTTATTACAATTACATGATGATGGTAATCATGCTGCTAATTAACTGTTTTAAGTGGAACGGCGACAGCGCATTAGATGACGAAAAGAAAAATATACTAGTGCTAAATAACGTTACCGCTAACGTTTTTACTTTTAAAAAATAACGTTACTTAACGTTATTAAGCCCTGATCTGGAGCGTTTCTTTTTTGTAGCATCATCCAACGTTGAGCTAAATAAGGTATAACGGTTGGAACTTATTTTATAAAAAACAAAATTACCATTATTGTTTTGTCAATTCATTCAACGCCTCAACGCGATACTTGTCATCATAATATAACTTTTGAATGATCTTTAAACGACGTCACAATGATTTTATTTTGTATTATATCATCATTGCATATATTATTTTGGCACTAAATGCGTTTCACCGAAAGACGCAGTGTAAGCAGGCCTCCAACAAGGTGGACCGAAGATCTGGTGAAGGTCGCGGGTAGCTGCTGGATGGGGGCAGCACAAAATCGGTCCTAGGGGGAGGCCTTTGTCCCGCCGTATACGTTTTTTGGCTGAGATGATGATGATGATGAAACTCGATTCAACTGATAAGTTTAATAACGAAATGCTTGAAAACGAAAATTACGTTTCACGAGGCCGAGTTAAACCAACCGCTTTCGGAGTTTCATCGCGGCTGATCGTAAAACGTTATCTCGGATAATTGTTCGCGTTTTTTTAACGACAGCGATAACGGAGAGTTCTTATAACAAAATTCGAAATTTACATGAATGGTAACGGGCGAGAGCGTTGGACTAACCGACAGATTAGAAAAGTAATTTTTCTGTGAAGCGGTACTCGACCTTTTGACGTTTCTTTTACAAGGGCCATAACTGTTTCAAGATTCGTATTCTTTGTTTGAATGGCATTGCAGTAATAAATTTTGTTTTTACAAAATCTTAAAGACTGCCAGGATGAAATAGGATTTATTTATTTATTACGGTACAAACGCCTGCACATTACACTACCACAGACTGTCAAATTTTCTTAGTAGACTTTGAACTTTATGTATATTATCTATGGTTAAAAATCTATTAAAGAAATTGGATAAGATAACGTGCAGGCGCCTATACATCAAAAATACATCACAAAAATAAAGATACAAAATAACGGACTGGGCGGGGCACGGAACTATGGCGATTGAACCACAAGTCATCGCATTCAACCCAAGCATATAATCTGAAACACGCTTTGCTCGAACTGGAAATTGAACCCAGGACCTCAATCAGGATGGGCTGGGCATCCATCGCGGCGCTCAAGGTACTATCTTACTCAGTAGTCAATTAACAAGTAGTAAGCCCGAAGTTTTCATTCATTCCAAAAAAGTGCTTGGGTCTGCATAAATAGAGACCTTTTTGAAATGAAACTCAATATCATCAGTATTCCTAAGTGTCCACTCCAAACATTTCTGAAGGGGGCTTCTTGGCGGGAATGTGTAGAGTCATGTTAGCAATTTTGTTTATCTATAATATGTGTATTTGTGTCGAATATTTATGTGAAATACCTAATCCCGTCATGTATATATATTACCTACATTTCAAAAATCGAAGCTTATTCTCTGTTTATTTGTAAGCTACTTAGTTTTCACATGTTTTGGGTTGTATTCAGATCTTTGGGCTATCTAGTTGTAAGCGTAATGGAAAATGGCAAACTGTTTCGTGTAAGTAATAAATAAATAAATTAATAAACGTCAATTTTCATCCGAGTGAGATCTCAGTAGAATACCAAATTATTCCTGAAACTCCCCTAGGGTTTGAGAGGAATATCATTTATCATTCAACATATTGCATCATTACTCATTATTATTATTTGTAACAAAGAACATTTTATTTTAACATTATTCTTTCTCTAACTTTGACATCGGCTAAATGTGAAAACCGCCCGAAGCCATTGTAAAAATAAAAATAAAACAAAAAACATTGCCGAGTGCGACAACAGGCGACAGCATAATATCTCTTACTTTATATCTAAACGCTCTTTTTGATAATACTCTCTAAAATCAGATACTTACAAAAGTCTCTTCTAAAACTAAGGTTGTGGGAGAGAACAATGACTATAAAGTGTTTGTTGTTGAAATGAAACATTTCCTAGAAAGTTCGGATTGTGGTCTTGCAACTTAAACAACTAGCTTGCCGAATTTAAAATACCTCATCATTCCTCCGTTTTTCGGAAAGCTTGTTAAGCCGGTTTTATGTTTGTGTACTCGGTTTGGTTGGTGGTAGGACTTCTTTGTCCGCCTGGCTAACTACCACCACCTTATCTATTTTAGATTTCGCTATAACATCAATGTTTGTAGCATTGTCAGCAGCTTGAGATAGAGTAGCCAATGTGCACCGATTGCATAAACTTTAGAAAACAAAATGTCTGTTATCATTAATATATCTGCGATTAATACTTATTACGTATGGTTTTGCAAAGATAAAAGTTAAGAAACTGCTAGAATCTATAATATATATGATATATATGGTTCACTAGATATTTCATAAAATATTGGAAGATTGCAACCTCATAAATCTGTCGGTTGGATGCTTTAAAGCATATTCCGAAGTAATCTATTTCCGCGAATGGAGTTCACATTTGGAATGTCTGGCAGTGCTATTTTAGGTGACCCAGAAAGCTGGGAGGCCTCTTCAAGCTGCGGTTACAAGTGTAGCGATGAGAGCGGAAATAATAATTAATTCAAATTTCGTTTATTAGACAACTTGACGACAATGTCTAGAAGTGATAATAGTCTATAGTTGTTGGCGCGCTGAGTTTAACATAACTCTTTAGGAGGTCCCATGTTCGTTTTCATAACTATACTCGTACAAGGAAAATTATTAAGAAAGTTTTCAAATTTCAGATTTTTATATTTGTCTCATGACGGTGTTCTAAGTTGATCATCAAAATGTTTGAATCAGCTTTTTAGAGTCCAATTATCAACGTATCTATGTTAAATAAATAACATTTTAACGCACGTTACAGGATATATACAAAGGTAAGGAACATATTTGATATTAATTTTTTTTTAAATAATAAAAGGAGGCAAACGAGCAGGCGGGTCATCTGGTGGAAAGTAATCGCCGTCGCCCATGGACACCCCGCAAAACCAAAGTAATCGCAGATGCGTTGCCGGCCTTGAGGAAGGAGTAACATCTTGAGGAGGAAATAGGAATTGGGAGGGGGGAGGGATGAGAGATGGGCCTCCGGTACTTTCACTTACCAGACGAAACACAACAGCAACGAGTGCCATTGTTTCACGCCGATATTCTGTGAGAGGTAGAGTGGTATTACGCCGGGCGAGCCGGCCCATTTCATGCTACAACACAGCGTGGCTCTACCACTCAGACAGTGTCACTCATTTAGCACCACCCAGGAGTCACGTGTAGGGTCTCAAGGGTAAACCTACGGACGCGAGTAACTTTAACCCCCAAATTCATAAACGAATTGACTTAAGTTGATTATAATATTACATAAGAGTTAACTAAAGTAACATATTTTTTTCACTCCACGTCTTGAAAACTTCATCCTTGTTACACTTGTAGAATCGCATCCAAATTGCAGCAATTTGGAATGAAGTTAGTACTGCAGTTATTTTGTCTCTTCCAAGACATATTTTTATTATGTTGTTTTGGAAGCTCTTTCTAAGTGGGACCCATTTCAATGAGAAGTGTTCACGTATAAGCAGGTACTTAGGTAAATCATGTTTTTAAAAGACCGCTGAAATGTGTTTTTTTATCATAAACAGATTTGTAGATAATATTTTTTTATTAACACTAAAAAAAATTATTAAATAAAAACACAATTGTTGAAAAAATTTCCACGAGCAGGAGCAACAAAATTTGCGTTAAAAATTATTTGAACATTTGATTAAATAACTTAGAACTTAATATATAAATTTCACTTTTTATTTTTATGTGCCAATTGCTGCACTGAAGCTGAATTAAATATTTAAAATACAGTAAAACAAAATAAAAAATAAAGTAGGCATTTAATTTTTCCACTGTATTTTATAAATATTTAATTCAGCTTCAGTGCAGCAATTAGCACTTAAAAAAGTAAAATTTACAATAGCGTTGTGTTATCAAATTTGTGGTATTTCATCTGTAAAGATGAATCTGCATAGCCATCAGTTGCAATGACCGTTGGATAGATGGAACTCTGCCGATGCACCTAAAAAGCAGTAAAAAACCAAAAAGCAGTGAAAAAATTCATTGTTTACGTCAGCTTTCCCGGTAGCATAATGGTCAGTGCAGCCGCCCGGATTGCGAAAGACCCAGGTTCAATTCTTGACTGGGTCGGGTGCCTACCCGACTGTTTAATTTTTTCACTGTATTTTATAAATATTTAATATATAAGTATATACCTAGTCACCAGTTACCTCGGCCGGTACAATTCGATCGAAATGTCGGGAATATTAAAAGCCTATGATATACAGTAGGTAAGTAGTTTGTTTCTTCAAAATCTTTGCTTTTAACCAATATAAGTTATAAGTTGCCAGTCTTATCGCTCTAAAGCGATCTACTCCAGAGAGCCGGACGAATAAAGGAAGCTTTGTCACTATAAAATCGGAGAAACAAAATATTCGAGTGTATAAAAACAATCATCATCATTTAGAGTGTCATCTTTATACTCTAGTTTGGAAATAAAAATAACAATGTTTGCAAATAAAATTGATAAATAACCCAGCAAGAATATATTTTAAGCTATTTTATAAAATGTGGAAAATTGCAGACTCGTCAAACTGACAGTTGAACTCTTTAATGAATATTCCCAAGTGATCTATTTCTCTAAATAGAGTCTTCGTTTTTGAATGTCTGGCGATTCTATTCTCGGTGACCTAGACACCACACTACAGCTACACTAGCTGGCTACACTGGCCATTATTATCAGTCTGTATTTCCACCACTAATGGGTTTAAATATTCTATTACATGGGGAGATCAATCTATAATCACCCACGCTCTGCCCCAACGCATATTGTTGGGTTTTAACAACTGCTGCGGAGTAGCTCCATGGCGCAGTGGTTAACGAGCCCAGTCTGCGATTGCTAAGGTTAAGCAACTTTCGCAAAGGTCGGTCATCGGATGGGTGACCAAAAATTTATATTCTCGAGCTCCTCCGTACTTCCTAAGGCACGGAAAGCCGTTGGTTTCGGTTGCTTTCGCAGTCGTTGACAATCGCCCATCCGCACTGGGCTTGCGTGTTGGTTTATTGCCTGTTCTCCCTTTCCATCCATAGGGAAGGCTCGTGTTCCAGCAGGGGGACATAAAATGAGCTGGTAATAAACAAATGCAATCTAACAAACTGGAACCAGCGCCTTACCCTGTCTTATCCTTATCCTTCACCTGTCAACGCATATAAGAACTCGAACTATCTATATTAGGCCAATGGGGTCGCTTAAAAGATTCCTATAGGTCGAAGTGCTACTGTGAGAAGGAGACCTGAGCAGGCGCCACTAAGATATAATATTTTTGGCCCCTTATTCGATCACACGTTGACCTTAAACAAAGATTTCATATAAATTTTACTTGGCTGCGCTGGTGTGAAATTGGAAGTGTAGTAGTTCGTTAAAAACTTCTTTTGCATTTTAATAGCTTACCTAATGCATATTTTTATGAATAATGAAGCAAGAGTTGGAGCTAGGGGCAATTACTGATAGTTTGTGCGAGGTAATTGCATTTTAATTATACTACGGAACTATGGAAGCCATAAAAAAGGTTTTGGCCTTGTTAATAGAACCACTATTATATTACCAGATCATTTTATACTGCTAAAGCACGAGCCTTTCCTATGCCTGGATAAGGAGAACCACTCGGGCCCAGTGCTGATAACCAGCCTTTGCGAAAGTTGTTTAACCCTAGCAATCGCAGACCAGACGCGTTAACCACTGGATTAACGCGTCTGATCGTATCGTGGAGCAGAATGGCGCAGTCGCCATCGAGCTCTTCTAACCAATATTGTCAGTTTTTAAACACACCACTGTTGGGTTAAGATCTTTCCAAATGAACAATCAATAAGAATAAGGAGATATAGTAGCATAGTCAAAATCCACCACACAACAACAACACCTTGCATGTAGTAGATGAAGAGTCGGTAGCGGATAGATGCAAGGGTTGAATGCGAGAAATGTGGTTCGATCATAACTCTGTTTGACTACTGACGCGAACCTATGTCTACCGCAAGCATTAAGCTTTCTACCTAGAATTAATTAATGTGTTTCAATATAAATGAAAACTACTAATTGAACAGAACCATAATCAATCAAAGTTATGTCGAACTCACGTTTCAGGAGTGGGTACCACTCCTCTGAAGGTTGGAGACTCTGCCCTTGAAGTTGTGGTCGATTATGTTTACCTGGGACAAACGGTCCAACTAGGTAGGTCCAACTTCAGCAAAGATAATCGAAAAAATCGTCGAATCCAATTAGGCTGGGCAGCGTTCGGTAAGCTACGAAATATCTTTTCGTCCGATATACCGCAGTGTCGCAAGATAAAAGTCTTTGACCAGTGTGTGTTGCCGGTGATGACATACGGCACTGAGACGTGGGCGCTCACTATGGGCCTAATAAAAAGGCTCAAGGTCACTCAAAGAGCAAGGGAGAGGGCTGTTTCTCTGCGTGATCAAATTAGAAATGAAGAGATCCGCAGATGAACAAAGGTAACCGACATAGCTCGAAGAGTTGCCAAGCTCAAGTGGCAGTGGGCAGGGCAGCGAGCAGCACAAAACCGGTCATTGTGGAAATCCTTGGGGAAGGCCTTTGTCCAGCAGTGGATGTCTTTTGGCTAAGATGATGATGATGATAAATCAATCAAGTTATGATAATCTTTTGTATTATGAAGAAATCCATAGAAGTCACCACAATAAACTCATCAGGTGTCATGTGTAGGTCCAAGTTAGCCGTAAATTTTCCCTACACACGCTACAGATAATGTAAACATTACCTTTGCCATCAAAATATATTGCTTCCACCGGAAGAATAAATAAAAGAAAGTGCCAAATAACTCGGCTACCTACTGCAGAATTCTGGCAATGCATTATTTATAAGGATGTATCGATCGTTGCTGACGCTACCAGAACTACACCAATGGGTTACTGGAGAGGTATCTGAATATGAACGCCTCTTTTGAGATTAGTGGATATACCGGTCTCAGACACGGAGGTCCCGGGTTCGAATCCCAGCATATACCCCATGTTTGTCCTCAGTTTGGTTGGTGGTAAGGCTTGTTTTTAAAACCACCTGGCAAGCTATCACCATCGCATATTAATATGTTGCCCTAAATAACATCATAGTTAGTAGCATTGATGTGTTCCGACAGTTAAAGATATGGTAGCCAGTTCCTCATTTTTTGAAGATTCTGGGTGATTTGTGCATCCACTTTCAACTTTATCATAATTTTTTATATCAGATGTGATAAAGACCAAGTCCTTACCCGTAATGAAAGAAAAGAAAAATAACAGTCATCTTTCTTCAACATTCTTTAAGTAAAAAAACTTGAGTAGAACAATCTTCAAGTTACCATACTTCCAGTGTTCATAATTCAGTACGAGCTAATTTATTAAACAAACTTTTTTTTATGTTACGTGCATGTGGTATATATACCTCGAATACTTCTCATTTCTTCGATAAAAGTTTTAAATTAATAAGGCGGCAAGCAAGGAGGTATTGCGTCACAAGGTTCGTGCAAAATAAAAAACAAAAATTTGACGCAAGTATATATATGTACGTGTTTGGAGGCTTCGCACCTGATCTTTCATTGTGTATCTCGAGATTTTGTCGATCGATTTCTCAACCCCAGCAACAGCACGGTCACTAATAACTCGTAAGGGGCTCAATGTAGCCAGGTCAGTATGTTGCTTTCATTTATTTAAGGGGTGATGAAGTAAAACACAAATAAAAATAAACTAAATGCCTAATCATTGACTCAGTTTAATTCACAAAAATTGCTCTTATAAACGTAAATTTTAATACGCCATCATCGGTTCAAAAATCTACAGGGCGAAAAACCTTGTTCTGAGAAGAACCGGCAAGAAAGAATAGTTTAAAGATACCACTTAGGTTTCTGTTAGGTATTTTATTGAATGAATTCAATATAAAATTTAAAACACATCTAAATCTGCAACTGAGCTATATATGTAACTTATTTTTTTTTTCCTAATTGTGATACGTTACGACTTAGGAACCTTCAAGAAATGAGCCTACTCTCTTCTCAAAACGCATTTGCAACTTCGCTGCTTAATTACATCATCAGCTCATTTATGTCCCCACTGCTGGGGCACGAGTCTTCCCTATGGATGGATAGGGAGAACGGGCCATGAACCACCACGCGGGCCCAGTGCGGATTGGTGGTTGCTTAATTACATTTCTGTTCTATTGGTATAGGTCTATCACAACACATCCAATGACCAGTTCAGCCATACAGAATGTGATTCCACGCCACCTGGGTAAATTTTCAAGCGTACTTATTTGGGCGTCCTATGTCCTTTATAAAGAAACTATCATTCAAAACACACTAAACACACGCGTTCATGAAAATATATGTCATAGTTTAACCATATATATAAAAACTTGATTAAAATTAATATAAAACTTATAAAAAATTCCACGCTGAATATCCGACTTGTATGAGCGGCCTACCCCTAAGAGGCTTGTCCCACTTCAAATTGCGCTCACAAAACCACTCACTATTACACGAAATTTTAACGTAACTTTTATAAAAAGTATCTCATTTTAAAGATATTTACTCCATTTCACATTTTAAAGCACAAAAACGTTACTAACTATTAAATAAAAAAACTGGGACGCCAATATGTCTTTGTCCCGCGTAAAACTGCGTTTCCGATGCTTGCAGTTGACTACTTGTTTTCTATGGGTCAAGCAATATCACGCCATATTTTTGTTTTGCATCATCCTGAGCGTTAGACGGGCCCCAAACTGTGTGTGGAAAGGACGGCGCATACGCAAGTTTAATCTCGTTCCCGGGGTAAGTTTTTCGTGAAATGTGTTTTGGTCACCGTGTGCGGTCAGCTCGGTGGCACGTTTTAGATAATAAACATAGTGATGTATCGTGTCGTCAAGTAAGTATGTTGTAGATAATTGCCTCGATATTACAACCTGTAAATATCTACTATATTAAATAGGTAGTTGGGTAATTAAAATGAAAAAATCCATTTTGTCGTCATTACGGTGGCGTCATTGCGGTGGCGTAGTGGACCACCGGAATGACGAATGAGCCACCGTAATGAAAAATACCTGTATAATCAATACTATATACTCTTTAAATACATAAAGTTTCAATATTTAATATTAATTTTATCCTGAAATACAATATTATGTATATGTGACTTAGTTTGCTAGATAACGGTGTATGTAGTGTCTAGTCTAAGCAAATTTTGTACCGCAGTCACACTGCCTCAGTCTTCATAGTATTATTACTTTTGTTGAGGACGCCGAGTTTTAATTAGTTTAGACATACGTAGCATAAGGGAATTTGATTATTTTGATATTATTTTGTTTGTAAACTTAATGTAGTAATAAGTACATGTAAAGCGCTAAGTACGATTTGTTAAAGTTAGGTTTGATCTTGTCGAAACACGTCTAAACATGAATTAGCCAATCACGTTAAAGTTCACTTAATTTGTTTGTCTAGTTAGTATGGGATTGGTAATAGTCGCAATATCAACTGTGTCAACGCGTCGCTAGTTGCCATACGTCCAAATCGGATATAAGTAGCGCAGTTTTGTATGAGAATCATGTTCAACGTTCAGTATTCAATTGTAACCTGGGAAATAAAGAAGACACTAAATACATCGAAGAAGAGTTTTTATTCAACAAAAAATACAGTCCACCACATTATAGTCCATCGAGAAGCCGGATCTCAAGGAATATTTTGAAGAAAGAAAATATTCAAGAGAAAATATTCAAGCCTTCGTCGTCTACGGTACTGAATATTTTATCAACGTTTGGAGCTGCTATCAAGACGTCTAGCTACAATCTTCGTTGCCATTAGCCGATCGCAATGGTTGTCACAAGAAGTCAAGGTGATATAGCGGAGCTGGAAGAGCAAAGGCGTCAAGAGATGCAACGCGTTGAAATTGAGCGAATACGGCGACTCTCACTGGAAGCACCTGCTTCACCTGCGTCGAGACATGTAGACCAGGGGCAAAGCAAGGCGAATCCAGGGGGCACCATGGTTCATAAGGCTGGTCCCAGTATGGAAGAAAAGGAACGGCGTCGCGTCCCGTCACCGACGCGTTCTGTGCGCTCGCATCGATCTACGGCAAGCGCTACTACGAGAATGCGACTGGCGGAATTAGAAGCCGCTGAGAAGCTAGCGTCCATAAGAAGAAAGGAATTGGAACTGGAAGCCGATTTAATAAAGAAGAGGTTTGCCGCCGAAGTATCGGCCATTCAAGAGGATGACGATAGCGTCCACGATGAACCGGTTCGACGCGTCTCAAAGGAGGAAGAGCGCCAGCGAGTTGATGAATGGCTACAAGTGCAAGGCAACCAAAAAGAAGATGTTCGACAACTACGCTTCGAAACACCTAGAGAAACAACATCATATACCCCATCACGAACAAGGAGCGGAATCGATCGACTGGCAGAAACTTTAGAGAAGATGGTGCGGCCTAGAACACGAAGTATGGACCTACCTATTTTCTCCGGGGCTATCAACGAGTGGCTACCATTCAAAGCGGCGATGCAAGATAGCACAAGAATGTACAACATATCCGACGCTGAGAACGTACAACGGTTGAGAAGCTGCCTTAAGGGAGAAGCTAGAGACGTCGTGTCAGCACTGCTACATACGGCCACCAATCCGAACGTCATTATGAGAACATTAGAACAATGCTTCGGACGACCTGAAGTTATCATCGATCGAGCCATGGAAGAGTTAAGGAAGACGCCGAAACCATCATCATCAGCAACTGACCTCAATCAGTTCGCCGTGCGGTTACAAAACACCATCTGCGTATTGAAGACAATCGATCGTCGGGGGTACCTCTACAATCCTCTACTGGCAAGAGAGGTGCTGGATAAGCTGAGCCCGCACATCCGATCACGTTGGTGTGACTACGCTTACGAAAATGAAGGGACGGCGGAACCAGAGATCGTGATGCTTTCGCGATTCTTAATGCAAGAGGCGGACCGAGCGTTGCGATACACATACGCTCCTCCATCAACGAATGCAACGAACATAAGAAGAGAAGTTCGACCTGCTGCAGCAATTGCAATGCCAAGGAAGAAGGCTAACAACGTGTACAACGTGGAAGAAGTGCAAGATTCGTGCCTGAGCTGCGGTCAAGCGCACATACTACATCAATGCCCGAAGTATAAAGAGATGACGACTGAACAGCGATGGGACTTTTTAAAAGAAAAGCAAGTATGTTTCAAGTGCGCTCATCACAAGCACCGGCGGAGCAGCTGTCGCGCCAAGCCATGCGGCGTGAGACAATGCAAACGTCCACACCATTCGTCGCTTCATTATGAAAAAGAAGAGAAGCCCGCAACCGCAACACAAGAACAAGCAACAACGAGCAACGAGGCCGTGTTGTCGGTAGCTACCACCAAAGCTGCCGGACCACGTGCCGTTCTTCTGAAGATGTGCCCTGTTGTCATCGGTGGACCACGGGGGGAGGTGAACACTTTCGCGCTGCTGGATGAAGGGGCTACAATCACTCTAATCGACGAGGATCTGGCCAAACAAGTCGGTGCGGAAGGACCTGCACATCCGCTACATCTCCATGGCGTCAATATGAGGCAAATACAGAACAACAGCAAGCTCGTCACCGTGCAAGTTCGCGGCAAGCAGGAAGATCACGCATACCAATTGAAAGCGAGAACAATGAAGAATTTAAAGTTGCATCAACAATCAATTCCAGAAGAATTATTGCAACATAAGCACCTTCAAGATCTGAAGCAAGAAGAAATATGTTACGAGAGAGCGCGTCCAGGCCTTTTGGTGGGAACCGATCACTGGGAAAGTATTGTCTCCAGGGAACTGAGAATCGGTGGCCCCAACGAACCGGCTGCCTCAAAGACGCAACTCGGCTGGGTGGTGCACGGAACCGTACCACGCAACATGATTATGAAGAATGAGAACGTGCTTCATCTCTACGAGCCCGATCGGCACAGCGATGCAAGAGAGCGGCACGACAAACAGCTTCATGATCTAGTGGAGTTTCACTTCAAGATAGAAGCACTGGGCGTCGCACGGGAACCACGAATCAGTGAGGCGGACCAGCGCGCAATGAAGATAGTACAGAACACAATTAAGAAAATTGATGACGGCTATGAAGTTGGCTTACCATGGCGACAAGACAAGGTCACCACGCCACCAAGCTACCACGCGGCACTACGAAGATTACAGAACATTGAGAAGAAGATGGACGCCTCGCCAGAATTCGCTGTCGAATACACTGCTCAAATAGAAAATCTTCTTAAGAAGGGGTACGCGGAGCCATGCGACGGATCGGAGATGAACAGCACTCACTGCTGGATTCTACCACACTTCGCCGTATACAACCCCAACAAGCCAGGCAAACAACGGCTAGTGTTCGACGCAGCGGCACGATGTAACGGCGTGAGCCTCAATGACCTGCTGCTGGAGGGCCCTGATCTGCTGCTATCGCTGCCCGGAATACTATTTCGCTTCCGGGAGAAAGCCATCGCCGTCACAGCAGATATTCAAGAAATGTTCCTACGGGTCAAGATACGTGTTGAAGATCAACCGGCCCAACAGTTCTTATGGCGAGGGGGAGATCGCACAAGTCCACCTCGACATTACAAGATGACCAGTATGATATTCGGCGCAGCAAGCTCTCCATTTATGGCGCACTTCGTTCGCAACCACAACGCAGAGCGACACGCCGAAGAGTATCCACGGGCATTAGAAGCAATAACGAAAAATCACTACATGGATGATTTCGTTGCCAGCTATGAAACAAAGCAAGAAGCTCGGGCTGCAATAAATGAAACAAGGAAGGTACATGCAGCGGCGGGATTCACTTTGAGACAATGGAGCGCAAGCGACACCGAAGCATTGCGTGACGTGCCCACGGAACTATACGCCACCTCACCTATGCGACTGGGGGGAGATCAGCAAGAGAGTAAGATCCTCGGTCTGATGTGGAACGCTGAAAAAGACGAACTGGGATTCAACACTTCAATGAACAGAGTTCCAGTGGAAGTTCGAAGTCGGCAGCGTGCACCAACGAAGAGAGAGGCTCTCAGCGCGGTCATGTCTATATACGATCCGCTGGGCCTACTGAGTCACTTCACCATCAGAGCGAAGATAATTTTGCAAAGTCTATGGCGACTGAAGACATCGTGGGACGAACCTGTACCGGCAGAAGCACAAGAGCTATTCACGGCGTGGTTATCGCAGCTCGAAGAAATTGCAAGCCTGCAAATTCCAAGATGCTACTCGCCGGGAACCTACGAACAAACGGAGCTACACGTACTATGCGACGCAAGCGAACAAGCCTACGCAACCGTGGCCTATTGGAGAATCGTCTACAGCAACGGCGACGTTAAAGTCGTGCTAGTGGCCGCCAAAGCTAAAGTGGCGCCACAACGCACACAAACAATACCACGGTTGGAGCTACAAGCAGCAATCATCGGAGCGCGACTTGCTGATCAAATCAAAAAGGAACACAGAAGTACAATAACAAGAACCGTGTACTGGACTGACTCCACTACAGTAGTTCATTGGGTGCGCAACGACGCTCGACGCTACACACCATTCGTGGCGCATCGACTCGGCGAACTGGCGGAACTCACCCATAAAGAAGAATGGCGATGGCTACCAACAACAGAGAACGTAGCGGACGACGCCACGAGAATGACCAACGGTCGTATAAGTACGAGCGATCGATGGTTTCAGGGACCTCGCTTCTTATATCAACGTGAAGATGAATGGCCCCTCGAACGCATAGACGACAACCAAGATGAAGAGCAAGAAGTTCTACACACGACAGAAGTGGAACCAAGACGGGATAGCTGGATACCGGACCCGACTCGCTTCTCTAAGTATGAAACGTTAGTACGAGCGACTGCGCGAGTGTTGGCGTTTATTGACATATGTCGACACAGGGCCACCGGATTGGAATACCGGCATATAGAACGAGCGGAACAAGAGCTCATCAAGCAAGCACAAGAAGATAGCTTCCCTAATGAGATGAAGAAGATAAAGACTGCTCAACCAATCACTAGAGGAAGTCGCCTCTTTCAGCTCGACCCGGTGTTAGAAGATGGCATCTTAAGAGTACGCGGCCGCATTCAAGCTGCTACCGCGCCCGACAATATGAAGACGCCAATCATTATGGACGGACGGCACCGCATCACAAGACTGATCGTTCTGAAAGAACACTGCGGCGCGGGTCACGCAAACAGAGAACGCGTAACTAACGACCTGCGACAACGCTACTGGATAATACATTTGAGACCCACAGTACGCGCTATAGAAAAGGAATGCGCACTCTGTCGGGTACGAAAAGCCAGACCGAGAGCACCGGCCACTGGAGATTTGCCACGCGCTCGCCTTGACCCTTTCCATCGCCCGTTCACTAACTGCGGGGTGGATTACTTTGGGCCAATGATGGTGAAGATCGGACGCCGGCGAGAGAAAAGATGGGGCGCACTGTTTACGTGCCTCACGTCACGCGCCGTGCACATCGAGCTCGTCTCATCACTCACCACAGACTCTGCAGTGATGGCACTACGACGGATGGCGGCAAGAAGAGGATGGCCAAAGCTTATGTACTCCGACAACGCTACGAACTTTCGTGGAGCCGATCAAGAGCTACGAGCAGCGTACACCGAGTGGGCACCCATATTAAAAGAAGAGGGGTACCTACACCGCATGGAGTGGCGTTACATAGCGCCCGGAGTGCCAAATCAAGGCGGCGCCTGGGAAAGGTTGGTGCGCTCAGTAAAAGTCGCACTCACCGCTACGCTGCGAGAAAAGGCACCCGCCGAAGAGGTTCTGAGAACGCTATTGACCGAAGCAGAGTTCTCTATCAACGCCCGACCGCTGACCCACGTCAGTGTGAGTGCCCACGATCCAGAGGCGCTCACCCCTAACCATTTTCTGTTGGGATCATCAAATGGACTACCTACGACGGGACCCTGTGACGAAGCAGACCGAAGAACATGGAGAGCCAGCCAAGCGTTAGCCGACCACTTTTGGCGACGCTGGCTACGCGAGTATCTGCCTTCACTGATACCGCGAGGCGAGCCACGAGACAACGGATGGCGACCCATACAAGTTGGAGACGTCGTAATAGTGGCCGATAACACGCTACCACGAAACGTATGGCCTATGGGCATCGTGGAAGGCACCTACCCAGGACCAGACGGCGGCATCCGGATAGCAGATGTAAAGACAAAGACAGGAGTCTTCAAGAGGCCAGTCAGCAAACTCGTCGTGCTCCCGGTAGAAGAGGCTTCGCAAGCTGCGCCGGGGGGAGGATGTTGAGGACGCCGAGTTTTAATTAGTTTAGACATACGTAGCATAAGGGAATTTGATTATTTTGATATTATTTTGTTTGTAAACTTAATGTAGTAATAAGTACATGTAAAGCGCTAAGTACGATTTGTTAAAGTTAGGTTTGATCTTGTCGAAACACGTCTAAACATGAATTAGCCAATCACGTTAAAGTTCACTTAATTTGTTTGTCTAGTTAGTATGGGATTGGTAATAGTCGCAATATCAACTGTGTCAACGCGTCGCTAGTTGCCATACGTCCAAATCGGATATAAGTAGCGCAGTTTTGTATGAGAATCATGTTCAACGTTCAGTATTCAATTGTAACCTGGGAAATAAAGAAGACACTAAATACATCGAAGAAGAGTTTTTATTCAACAAAAAATACAGTCCACCACAACTTTGTTCAATGTATTAAATCAAAAATGGGAAAAACACGTCAAAGTAGAGAAGAACGGCTGGAGAAAAAGAGGATTGCGGAACAGAAAAGAAAGGCAAAATTAAAAAATAATCCTGAAGAACATGACAAACAAACAAAATTAAGACATGGATAGGTATCACAAAAAAAAGGCACAGAATTTTTTTATTTTGACCCACCAAAAGCGTGCGTAGAACCAATACCAATGCAATCTCTCATAGCCCTGAATAATCCATCTGCACACAAAGAAACAAGCCTTCCAGCTGCACAAAGAAGTAACAATAGACATGCCAACGTCTCCGACAATTTGGTCATAGATTCAGATGATAGTTTTTGGGTGAAAATTTCAACTTATGAAATTAATATAACTCCATCTACTTCAAATGCTTACTTACTTTCTACACTGAATGAAAGTCGTATTTCAATTCGGATTTTGATGATGAAAATATTTTTTAAGTATTTATAAAGTTATAGAAAGACTGCTGATTAAGGCTGATTAGACCACTGAGATCACACCTCAGTAGTCATACATTTTTTATGTTATAAAGAGAAATAGTTTCGTTGTGTTTGTATAAGATTTTTGTATTATCTTTTCAAATTTTTTTGTTCTTTATTCTAAATGCTCAATTATTATTACATAACTTTAACTATAAGGTAAGAATATGAAGCCTAGCTTAACCTATTAAGACATAGTACTAGTTTTTTTTATATTATGTTACTGTGTCATCAATGTTTCTGGTACCAAAATAGTTGATTACTAAAAAAATAAATCATATAAGTACATTACCGCATTTTTTATTTGCATTATATGAAAATTTGCCATCAAAATCAGTCATTTCAGAGGCTTTTATTATTTTAAAATTTAAAAAAACAAAAATTCTCCGAAAGTACTGTGTTCTAAAGGGTGCCTCACAAATTATTAGATTCACAGCATCTTAATCTATAATCTACCGCATTTGGTTTGGGTGAAATGTGAAAAAATAAATTCGCCACCGCAATGACGGAAAAAAGTCCGCTCTGAAAATTTACCCACCTACACTCGCGCTTAAATTTTATATCGTCGTTGAAAATTTAATATCGCTTATGTGTTAAAAGTATACACCGAGATATTTTAGTGATTGTTTTCCCGCAGGTGGGTAGATCAGACCATGAAACTGAACAACTTTCCCCAAGAAACATAGGTCAAAAACAAAATTTTTTTTTTAATTTTTCCATACAAACCATGCTCGGTCAATAGAGGCTTTGATCTACCCCCCTGCGGGCAAACAACCACTAAAATCTCTCGGGTATATCATAGAAAAACGAAAAAACTTTCTCCAGGAATATTACAGAATATTTTTGTGTTATTTTTTTATAGGGATAAACAATGACATTAAAATGTACAAAAAAGTGTATCACAAAAAATTTATCATAGTGTAGAGACCTACCTATTACATTGTAAATTGAAACTATGTCAGCAGTTTTAACCGACCACGCGGCCATTATTAGCCACGACGCTAGTCGCTTCCCCGCGTTCAATCTGTACCTACATTCCGTTGATTTAATGTGTAATTAAATAATTCAGTCAATATACCCGAATATTCGTGAACTGTATACCTGAGTTTACTTTCCTTACCTTCTACAACAAATGATGCATTCGTTGCAATAATATACGCTATACCCGCTTATACGCACAATAGGATATATAACCTTTTTCGACCGATAACACACATAAGAGATTTCCAATTTGCAACGACGATAAAATATTTAAAACTCTGAACTAATTCCGCAACGAAACCATTTTACCTTATTTCCTAATTGCAACTTGACCTAATTTAAGGTATGCATAGTTAACATATACTACACATCCAATTATCAGTTCAGCCATTCAGAATGAATCCGCGTCGTCTACACTCGCGTCCGAGCTTTCACTGTGGGGACTGGGGAGCGATAAAAATTAAATTGGGTATTAACTATATAGTATGAATCTGAGTTAAGCTGTCCTCGCGGGAGGCCTTTGTTTGGAAGTTGGAGGCTTTTGTTTGACAAGATGGTATACGATAAACACAATTCTGTTTAATGGAATCTTTACGTTTTAACTTGAAACAAATGAACCTCTGTAGTGTTTGTGTTGTTTTTCCTGAAGTTAACAATACATAATTTATTTATTTATTTATTTAAGGACAACCAACAAAACAAACACCATGTACATTTATAAAACAACAGATATTGGGTTACATTCTAAGGCGCTGTCTTAATTAGAGGTTGCCACGACATGCATAAACTAAAATAGACTTATTAGGAAGCGAACTATGCACACACTTAAATAATCACACAAACAAACTACTTAAGAACTACAAGATTTATTAAAGAAACCACAAGCCGATTTTGTATCAATCACCTTGTGGTTGTGGCCCCTCCAGGCAATTGATCTACTAATTCGGTTATCAATATGGATCTAAACTTAATAGTTTTACATAAAAAATTGCAATCTCGCGCTTACAATTAGTATTTACCACTTAATTAAGAATATCTTGAATAGAATCTCTCGCCTCGGGAGTGGCCGAGTGATAAAGCGCTCAGCCTAAAACCCAAAGGTCCTGGGTTCAACTGTCAGGTCAGGCAAAATATGTTTCGAATTTTTCGATGTGATCACCAAGCCTCATTTGGAAAGCGTGGTGATTAAGTTATTACCCATCAAACGATGATTTGAGTTCAATGAAGGGCCTTTGCCCAGCAGTGGGCAGTCATAGTCTATCTAATACTTAAATTTAAATTATAACATTTTACCGTTTTCAACTTACTGGTAACAAAGAAAAAGTTGCTTTTACAAAATCAGCATTTTAAATGTACGAAGCGAGTTTTCTTTAGCCTGTTAACCTGTTTATGAAAATCCTCTCATTCCTTAACTAATTAAGTGGGTGGCCTAATTATCTTCAGAATAGACAGAAATTTTCAGTAAAGCAAATTTGTTTATAAAAGAAAACAGGTTTTGTTGTGTAAATGTATATGAATAACGCAATCTCGTACATTGTAGTAATTATTAAGTGGATTTTCTTGTAATGCGTGTGCTCTTGTGGTGGAGTATCTTTTATTCTATTGTGTTATTTTATTTTTATTTTTTTACCAGCCCGTATTTGGCATGCGTAGTTCTTAAGGGGGTGCAGCGCGGACGCAAAATTGCGAGTTTCAAGTTTCTTTATGATAGCGAGCGAGCGGCGCGTGGAAGTGGTGTGTCAACGGCGCACGACTACGAATACGCTCCAACACTAATATCTGTACAGAGTAGGCTGGTGATTTAATTAGAGCAATGTTTACTTTCGTAAAATCATAGGCGTTTGGGTAAAAAATAATAAAAGTCTTAATATTTCTAAAAAAAAAGTCTTAATAATATAAGTCTTAATAAAAGTTTCTGAAGAAATAAGTTTTTAGATATCATTATTTTACGTATTGTTTATGCAATTTCTGGGTATTTGTTTCAAATTCCAAGACAACCATGACCTAGTGAAAGGATCAAGCTAATCTACACTAGTCCTTTTAATGTATAAGACCTATTCAGCGCCTAGCACTAGTGACTTAAAAACACGTAAATTGTCAAATTCCGCGCTGCACCCCCTTAAGCCATTACCCATTGTTACAAGTTCCGCTTCCTGTCCCTCGCTAGTTAGCGCCAAATCCCTAAGTTAATTATTGATTAGATTATTGCTGATTAATATCTTAATTTTAATTGATTATTGTTATTTGATCAATAAGTAAATTAAATATCCATCATAATTAATCATAATCCAGCATGTCCATCGGTTACAATCACCTTTGGACAAATGGCACTAATTTCGCCTTAAAGCATTTCAAGAATCAAAAAGCAGTAGAAAAATTCAGCGCTTACCGGCCTTCCCGCCTTCCCGGTAGCATAATGGTCAGTGCAGCCGCCCGGATTGCGGAGACCCAGATTCGATTCCTGGCTGGGTCGGGTGGGCGTTTAATTTTTTCACTGTATTTTATTTATATAAATATTTAATTCAGCTTAAGTGTAGCAATTAACACTTAAAATAAAAAGTAAAAATAAATTAAATATGTTGCTAATTATTGATACTTAAAATGTTTGTCAATCATAATTTCATTTTCACTTCCGTTCCATACAATATGTTAATTATGTTTTACTAAGACCCTAAAATCCTTTTCACTACTTTGAATACTCTAATAATTGAAACATTAACTTAGAAAATCTATTTGTATTAAATTTGTGCAGTATTAATAATTTGATTGAATTACGTTGGAATGTATATAAGACGGCGTCGTCCATTTTGAAGATGGTTTGTTAAAACGGCCTTCAAGCTGACAACAACACTTACGTCGTTTTATTTCTCCACTCTGAACTGTTTTTTTACACCATCAATCAGTAGCGGTGATTTCAATGATGGTGGCCGATTTTTAGCACTATAAAATAGTAGGCATATCGTCGGTGCGCGTGCGAGACCGCGTAAGAGCAGTTTGTAAAAACCGCGTATCTGCTTTTGCTAGATTTTGCAAAAACGAAAAAAGTGAACATCTTGGCCATTTAAGGGGGTGCAGCGCGGACGCAAAACTGCAAGTTTAAGTTTCTTTATGATAGCGAGCGAGCGGCGCGTGGCAGTGGTGTGACAACGGCGCACGACTACGAATACGCACGCACACTAATATCTGTACAGAGTAGGCTGCTGATTTAATTAGAGCAATGTTTACTTTCGTAAAATCATAGGCGTTTGGGCAAAAAATTATGAAAGTCTTAATATTTTCATATTCATATTTTTTAATTGAAAAATAAGACAACAGTGCCCTGCGGAATATCAATACAAACATTTTGATGTCGGATCATTGTTTCATTTGTGCTGTATTTACAAAGTTTCTGAAGAAATAAGTTTTTTATATCATTACTTTTACGTATTGTTAATGCAGGTTCTGGGTATTTGTTTCAAATTCCAAGACAACCATACCCTTGTGAAAAGATCAAGCTAACCTACACTAGTCCTTTTAATGTATATGACCTATTCAGCGCCTAGCACCAGTGACTTAAAAACACGTAAATTTTCGAAATTCCGCGCTGCACCCCCTTACATATATTATTTTGTTGTTGTAGTTTGCCTCAAAGAAGTAGCTGTCAATTTCAGTCGGAATAATATGTTTGAATGGCTAAGATGGTTCACTTTTTTCGTGTTTTTGCAAATTTTTGCAAAAGCATCTGCTTTTGCAAAATCGCGGTTTTTACAAACTGCTCTTACGCCGTCTCGCACGCTCACCGACGATACTACTTTGCTTTACTTTGTTATTTTTTAATTACTGATAAAGAACAAACTTTATTGAAAATAGAACATAATCTTATTGCAAAGAGCATCATTGCTTGTTTAATCCTTTTTTCTCCTATTGATATAAGTATTGGTATTTGTGCAATAAGGAAGAATAGACATAGGAGAGGGAAGACTACAGTTTTCTTTTTTGTAGAAATATGATATGCATAAGCCTGGTAGGACTCTATTCAGGATCCTCCTTGGCCGACGGGTTTTGTATGTACAAAACAAAAAGGATTAAAAACACTGTATATAAAAAGGTATCGACAACTACCGATAATAGAAATTAAAAACCGGTCAAGTGCGTGTCGGGCCACGCGCAGTGTAGGGTTTCGTAGCCCATCTCAATAATGCGTATATTTTTAAATGGCTAATATATAATTATACTTAAATGTAGATACTACCGGTTTCACATACCTGACAACGTTATTTAAGTAGTTCCCAATGAGGGATTTGTACTGCGCCAAGTACATTTTATAAGTTGGTCGACTGTTACTCGTAAACTTAACAGATGCCTCAATCAAAAAACTGTTTTTGCAAATCCGCAATATTTTTAAAATTGCTATACAACGACACCCCACACTATGGGGTAGACAAGAAAAAAAAATTACAACCCCACTTCACGGGTAGGGCAGGTAACCTAAAAAAATATATTTTTAAAAATTTTACTTCACCATTTTGACGGCGTGATTAATATGTATATCCATGCCAAATTACAGCTTACTAGTACTAAGAGTCTATGAGCTAGGCTGGGGACAGACAGGCAGACAAACAGACAGACGGACATGGCGAAACTATAAGGGCTTCTTGTTGACTACGAAACCCTAAAAATACAATAGAACAACTTATCCGATCCTAACCCGTCAGATAATCTAGTAGGGAACTGGTTCCCTGAGCCCCGTTCACTCTAGAAACCCTCTGAAGGTGTTTCGATCACGCGTCTTGAGAAACTCTTTAAGCTATTCGCCACTCCCAAAATGTCCAGTGATGCTGTAAAGGCTGTAAAGGCCAGCAGCAAACTTTCTACAAAAGAAAAAAAAAGTGTCCAACTGTAAAATAATGGATAAATTAACGAAATTCATTGTTTGTCTAACAGGAGGAGGCTTCATGCGTCTCTTTGGTACTTACCTGGCATCCCACGGATCATCACTTGGCACATACTTCAGGCTGCTTCGGCCGAGAGGTGTTCCCTTGGACTTCCGCGAAATCCTCAAACGTGTGAACACACCATTCATGTTCAGCTTGAAGGTGCCAGGGTCTGCTACATCAGCTGAGGTAAGTACTACTAAACACCATTTTTTTCTATTTATATCTAACTTGAGTTAATTTGAGTCAATATATTGTGTGGGAGGGGATTTAGCTTATTCTAAGTATCGGAACACACAGTTACTTAAAACGCTGTTAAAATGAACTTAGTAAGAGTGGATACCATATCTAGCAAATTTTACTACCCTAGAACTAAAAGGCAACTAAAAGGCAAGATATCTGGCAAGAGAAACGTTGGCAGAAGAAGGCATTCCTGGCTTAAAGACCTATGTTAATGGTTCGGCTGCAGCAGTGGCTCCTTGTTGCGGGCAGCTGTGAACAGGGTGAAAATGGCTATGGTGTGATCCAACCTTCACTGAGAAGAGGAATGCTAAGAAGAAGAAAAAGAACAACTAAAAGGGCACAGGAGATAAGGGAATCAAGGGAAAAAAACTATAGGATACAATTTATTATCAACCCATTAGAAGGGTTAGAGCGATAGTGCGAGAGCGCAGTGACTAGCGTATTCTGGTTGCTATATTGCAAGTCATTCAATTTTCGTAATGCAAGGTCTCCCTGCTTTGGAAGGCACGTAAAGCAGTTGGTCCCGGCTGCATTAGCAGTCGTTAACTACCGCCAATCCACACTGGGCCCGCGTGATGGTTTCTAGCCCTTTTCAGTTTCCGGTCTTCGGATAGGTGACCAAATTAAATAGCTTACATTAAGCCGTACTTCAGTCAGGGAAGGGAGTTATGGCTCAATAGTTCTCTATTGTTCTTATGGGAAGACATATGAGAACCCAGAAGTGAGTTATTTCTAGACTTATAATGGAATTCATCAAAACCATTCAAAGTCAAAGTCAAAATATCTTTTTTTCATAAAAACTATTTTTTTGTATTTTTTTTATTTTAACCTACCACCTATTCTACATCTTTTTAACTCTGGTGAAAAAAAATGATCAATTTAAAGCCTCATAAATACCTTGAAAGTTATATCCCAAACTGACATTTCTAGATTCCCGTCCATAGACCAGCGAAACATCCCACCTCATCGTTTTCGGTGAAACCCCACATTCCAGGAAAGTAGGTTAAAACACCCTTGCGATATTTACTTGTCCTGGTACCCAACTTTAATAAATAGTGGTCTGTTTATCCGTACGCTCTGCTTGGATCCCTTTTCCTTTGTTGACTATGGTTCGGAGTGGGCTCGAGACACTTCCATCTGGAGAGACATTCCTTTGTTGCAAGGCATTTTAGCGTGTTTGTCCAACAATATTAAGGCGTTGTGAATGGAAATGGTATTTGTGTTGTTCATTTGTGAAGCCATTGAATAATGGACGCATCATACTGTTTCTGTAGCGGCTCTGCGGAAATTATTATTTGCTGTGTCTTTTATTATTGGTAGATAGATACAAAGAACGAAAAGATATTGGTAGTTATAAAGAATGGATTGCGTAAAATCTTTTTTAGTCTTCGGATACTTACATACTATCTGATCTTTTATCTAGTATGTTGTATCTCTTATCTATAATTAGATATAAGATACCACTAATACTTTAGTGCAAAAATTTAGATAATTATATAAAAAATCTCTAAGAGCAAGATGGCGCGGTGGTTAGCGCGCTCGGTCTGCTATTGCTGAGGTAAAACATCTTTCGCAAAGACCGGTCATCGGATTGGTGACCAAAAATGTATCGTCTCAAGCTCTTTCGTGCTTCAGAAGGCACGTAAAACCGTTGGTTCCGGCTTCATTAGCTGTCGTTAACAACCACCAATCCGCACTGGGCCCGCGTGATGGTTTATGGCCCATGACAAAAAAATGAGCCGGTGATGATGATGATGATGTTATCAAAAATATGAATGCTAATGCGTTCACATTTTATAACACTAGTTTGTGTTAATATTGAAATGCCTTTTCAGGGCCCATTTATGAACGTTATAGTTTATGTAAAACCAAATGGATCAATAAAGATTTATGATTTTGAAAAAGGCACCAATTCTCCATACAAATTACCCACTGCCATTTTATCTAATTAGCTTCAGTGGTTTCGGCTCGGCGTCGATATGTTTACATGTTAGGTATGAGCTAAAACATAAGAGCATTTATTATAGTAAGTTGATTGATGCGAGTGAAGGGACAGTGTCAGGACCTCACAAGCTAGCGATCCATCGTGTCGTCCCATAACTGACTCTTAGTCGGGAGCAATATGATACATGAGGTATGTTTGCTACGAAGAATTGTGTGAATATTATCTGTATAATATTGGTAGGCAATACAAATGGATCAGTAGGAAGGTCTTAAACAGTAAGAGATAGGAGTTTTTTTAAGGAACCATGTCGTCGACTTAACGTTATGCACAAATCTTTATATATCTTTATCTTGATATCTGTCAACAAGAAAAACATTAACACATTCATACTCATATAATTTTCCACAAAATTTGAATGAAGTTTTTGCTATAGGACTCCTTTAAACTACCCTTCTTAAAAAAGGATTATTATAGCTAGCATTGATAGTAGCTCCAGGTTTTTAAGTAGCTGCTACTAATAGTATTCCTAGCGTACTAACTAGGTCTTCCTAGTCTGACTAGCTCCGTTATCATAAAATATCTCTCCCGCAATGCTGATCCTATAAAAAAGATTTTCACACTCTTTTTGTAGAACTCCATGTATTCTTCCTTTGGGAATGAGCATGAAGAACTATTTCCACAACCTGAATGAAAGACGCAGGTAAAAGCTGCTCTGGAACCACATAGTACCTCATTTCGGTTATAAAGTGTGACGGTGCCGGTGTGAAAGTGTCACCTGCAGACTGCTTGATTCTCAATTCTCACACTATGATATCAAATACTTGTGCTCTCATAGTGCATTCTATCTCTCGCATTCTATCGAAGTCACCTATGCCTTTTTTGGGGAACTGGGTCGTAGTGATTGCAATGAGAGGCTGTTGGTTCTTGTATGTTCATGTACTTGCTTAGGTTTTACAAAAGTATTATAAAAATAGGTAAAATGTAAAATAGTTTGTCGCGGACATCTTTTATGCACCGAAAGTTCTCGAACGACGATGTGTTTGTGTTGCTGAATCAACAAATGATTATAGTTCAGAAAGAGTACTTCACATATATTTTTACTCCAAGTTTCAAGCCGGTTGTCCTTTTAGTCTTGTTAAATTTTGTTGAATTTTTCTCAAGTTGGATATTTAATAAAAATGAATAGAAAACCTTCCGAGGCCTGAAAGCTAAGAGAGGAATCGAAATGAGCTTGTTACAACGATTCCGCCAAGCAAGGTAAATAGGCAATCGGAGTGTTTGTGTGTCCCTTAACTATGTTTGAACAAGGAATTGAGCTGGTACCCAAAATGGTTTACTGTAGGATTACGCTTAACTGAAACCGGCATTAATACGATTCGAGATTCGGGCCGGAATCATGTTTATCAATTTAAATCGTTGTTTTGATTGTAAATGTTGTGTTTGTTGATGCTCCTGAGCCACGAGCGGTTTTGTGTGTTTTGATTATCATAATATTTTCTATACTTATTGGTACAGTCAGTGTAAAAATTGTCAATGCAACATACGTAGTCTCAAATTTATTTATTTATTTATTGGGAAACAAACAGTATAATATTATAGTACAGAGGTTATTTAAGTTTCTCGTTTGTCTACTACTTAATAAACTACTTCGTTAAATAAATACTTAAAAAATACTCATATTAAAATAACCTCAAGTACACAATACTTTTTTGCATTTAAAATAGAATACCAGTAACATACAAGATTTACTATAAAAAACAAAACTAAGATCTTTTTTATCTGATTTAAATTTAGATGGTTTTAGACAAATGTCTAGAAATTGTGACATTTCTAAAAACGAACTTATAGTTATGTTAGTGATAGGAACAGGTAGACTATATACTTATCTACAAGGTGGAGAGATGACCCTCCTACACCTTTGGGGTAAAGTGCCGAGGCACATTGAAGTGCCGAGGCACTTTAAATGCAGCGGCATTTAACCACCGCAACGGACCGCAAAAGACTGTCAAACAGTGGTCATGACGCACGATGGGAGCACTAGTTGGTAATTGGTAATATAGTGTGATTTCCATCAGAAGACACGTATCCTGGAGGTTTAAGTGGTTCAACAAAATAAAAAAAAATTACTAATATTTCCCTAAGCTTCACGATGAGACATAACATGGAGCTGTTAATACCATCCAATATGATACTGGTAATTTATAATTTTATTGTCATTGGGATGGTCGAGGTGAAATTTTCTAAATACTTTTAATCTTAGAATTTTCGGTTAATATTAGTATACTATATTGTCAGTGTATACTGTACTGCTAATAATACAGTAATTAGGCGACACTTTTCTTTTTATTTGTTTATTTTGTGCGGGTCGTGCTCAGTGGTAGTAAGGTGCACTTGGAGGGGTCTATGTCCAGCAGTAGACGTGTGTAGGCTGATGATGATGATGATGATAATGATGATGACGTTTCTTTGTCGCATCCCAAAAGATGGAATAGTCTGCCAGAACACGTTTTCTCTTTTTCCTATGACATGGGGTCTATTAAACGAGGCGTGAGGAGGCGTGACCTTGTGGGCCGGCAGGGTGACGGTGACCGATGCCGCATTGTTTTCAAGCTTTTTTTAATTTTTTTTTTTTAATTTTTAGTGGTGCTAACAACAGCTCTATATTGTATCCTGTCTTGAAGTTTAAGTAAATATTATAGTCTGCCTATTCCGATTACTGATAATTACTGTTTATCTTTGACTAACACTGCCAGCTATTAATTCAAGCAAATTTTACTTTAAGCTTACGAATTTGAAGTTGACTTTTAGGAGCACTTAGTATGCGTCGATGTATTTGATGGTCACTGTACATCATCATCATCATCATCATGCATATTTCAAAGAAAAGATTTTGAGAGATCCTGCTTAAGTAAGTAATTCACTGAACAATATTGCCCGATAACAGAGTTTTAGACAATCACAAATACATTCCATCGTTACATTAAAGATTTATGAAAATGAAAAATATAAATACTTTCTGTTAAATTAAAATGTGAGAACTAGAAAGAACACGAACGTGATATAATGGCAGATGTAACATAATAACGACTCTTCAATTTCATATAACTCTGTGTGATTGAGATGCCCCTTGAGCTTTATGAAAGTTTATTCTGTTAAATATTTATTTTATTTAACCAAGACTAATATTTTGAAATAAAATGTAAATGATCGATTGTGTAAAGAATATTTATTGAATCTATTTATATAGATAATTATTATCACTTTATGCAAGCTACAGCTATTTCAAGTAACATATGTACACTTTCATATTATTGGTCAAACATAATATTTCTAGAGACTCACTTAAAGATTTTTCTGACAAACCAAAGCTAGTAAATAAAATCTTATTTATTCGTAATAAATAATAAATTATAGCTCTTCTAGTGATAACTGGAAGACGTCAGTAGCAGTGAAAAATAGCAATACTATTATTTCTTAGTGACAATAAAATAGTTGCTATAATTCAATATTGATGCTACGGTTTTGTGCCGAAGTGGCTACGAGCCGATATGTCGTAGCGCTACGAGTAGAGTACGGTCAACATCAAAAGTCGATAGTCAAAACTAGAATTCATAATACAATAACTCGAAAATAAAATTCAGCTGTTCCATACAAAACATCAATATTCATTCGACCAAAATGTATGGAACAGCTGAATTTTATTTTTGAGTTAAGGAGTTGGTCCAATAGTAAGAGTTGTTCGTTTGTATCACGGGAGTCATCTCAGAAGGTTTGGACGGTGATAAAAAAGTCAACCGGTATATCTTTCTATCTCTCTATTTATTTATGTTTTCTGAAAATGTACTTTTCTAAAATATAATAGGTTGTGTATTATTCAAAAACCTGTGTTGTTCCAAGTGCAAAAAGTATAACTTTTTTGTCGATTATCTGCACACAACTTTGGCAGCAGCATGTTAAGATGTGTACAAAAGTGTATTGTTCTTTACTAACTAAAGCAGCACATTATCACGAGTGTTTCCATGTGACTTAAGGCACTGAAAGCCTCTTCCATTTGACTTAACATTGTGTACCGGTAACCCTAAAGCCAATCTGTGTGTACCAAACACAATGTCACTGGCTGTAATCTGAACTATTCCCTATTCCTATTGGAAAGATGGACATGTTTTTCATCAAGGGTTTGCAAGAATTCCAAAAAGGTTTTTTGCGGTAAACGTATGTTACGATTGCCATTGTGTTACCAGCGAACGGTTTAAGCGAACTCCTTTGCTATTTATCTATTGTCTAGTATTGTTGATAAGGCCCTTACTTGGCATGCTATGTTAGTGTAACGGTAATACATAAAAAAAAGTTTAAGACAAAAAAGTTTTTATGTTAGTACGAGGAACTTGATTGTCCAGTGGCTTGGTTTGCGATATTGCATGTTTAAACAACTTGCGAAATCGAATAAATCCATTTTGAGCTTCATAAAGCGTCAGTCAAATAATGCCACCGTACTGGGTACTAGCCTTGTTTGATTTGGAAAGACGTTTGTGGGCCAAAGAAGACCATGTTATTTATCTCACGTTTACAAAATAAATGTTTTTAATTAGTATGCAACTGATTGTTGTTAATTGGAAACACAAATGGTCGTGTTCCTTCTTTGAATAATAAACAGTATTACAAATAAACATTTAAACGCCTTTAAAATAATTATTGTGGAAAAGAAAATTTTGTGTACCTATCTTTAAAGGTACACAAAACACAATACAGTCGCTAAAACTTTATAAATTGAGGTTACTAAATTTGATTACTGATTGATGATTATATTCGTGATTTTTTATCATCATCATTATCATCATCTCAGCTAAAAGACGTCCACTGCTGGACAAAGGCCTCCCCCAAGGATCTCCATAACGACCGATTTGTTCTAAAAAAACACTCCTACACATGCTGATATGTATGTAGATGTTTTTTTAAAAGTTTTTACTTTCCTCCATCCATACGTATTTTTTTAAATATTAAAAGGAGGCAAACGAGCAGGCGGGTCACCCGATGGGAAGTAATCGCCGCCGCCCATGGACACCCGCAAAACCAAAGTAATCGCAGATGCGTTGCCGGCCTTGAGGAAGGAGTAATATTTGTTCAGTCCTTTGTTCGATGTGATTGAGTTACTATAGTGCAAATAGCTATAGTGCCTTAGTTTGCACTCAGCCTATTACTTATGCACACAAGCTGTTGACCTAGTAGTAACCTGAGGTGTTGTTTACATAGCAAATAAGCATAGTGACCCGGAAACCTGGCACTCGACACTGGCCACTACCATGAGCTTGTTACATGCTCGATGCAACGGTTAGCGCGTTCGATTTACGATCGAGAAAGCTTTATTACTCTCGGGTTTGGCGAATAAAATTTTGATCTTGCAGTTTTGCAAAGCACGTTGTTGTCTATTTTTCTTTTAAGTACTAGGATTACTCACGATCGAGTAGGAGAACTTCGTGTCACGAACTCCCGCCTTCCGAGAACTTCAAAACTGCTGGAAGAAATTTCACTGTGAAATAAAAAGCGCCCTTGTACTTGTCTATTCTTACTGTTTTCGCTTCTGTTTGTTTGCGTGTATATAAATTATAAATAAATAAGAATTCGGAAAAGGTTTCTCCTTGCTTCATTATCCTCATTGCTGAGGGTTTGTGACCTTCTTCATCATACGACACTTCACAATGGACCGCCGACCGAAATGCGGTACGGATTTGATCGGACCAATGCATCGGGCTGCGATCACGAGCTTAATTTATCATTATATATTGCCGGTGACAGTTACAGTTGGAGTTCGCCTGTACTATCCCATTATTGGGGAAAGCTCTCCCCCCATTCCCGTCACTTCTCGTTTTTCGCACTACTAACACTACCACCATATGGTGGTGACAATTACTTTATTTGGTTTTGTTTCTTGTGGCAGAAAGGCCTTACTAAAAACCTAAGTCTTGGACTATTGTTTAGTAACGTTGTGGAGCGACCAATAGATGTATTTCAAGTTCGTACTCACATGGTAGGGGTTACTGCACTCGCGTTATTAGAAGAACCACTATGTAGGCAGAGTTATGTGTTTTAGTTATCTGGGTTAGCTGGCATTAATCAAAAAAGGCAGACTATCTTTTTCCGCTTCACTATCTTCCTATTGAATTCGTTTTTAATAACGAAAACCTTAGGGGTTTTTCAATTTAGACGTTTCGACACAGGCGTGTGGCTGTCATGCGACTATCGTGCGGCTGTCGTGCGACTATCGTGCGGCTATCGTGACAGTTTACAGGGAAAAGGACGAAATGGCCCGCAGGAAACGCGGGTGGATCGTCCGTTCGGCCCGCGACGTCCCCACCAGAAATAATAATAATAATAATCGTGACAGTCGCAATCGCGACAATTTACAATTTATCGCTACCAAAACACATATACTTACATATACTTACATATAACGGAACGTAGAACGCTACGATAGCGTCACAAGTAAACGATTGACGAACTAAAAGTGCATGATGGTGCTCTAAAAAAACGACAGCCGATTGTAGCAACCCCAACTAGTAACAGTCGCGTTGCCATTGTGTAATTAGCAACTGGTTGCTTTTTTTTGGTAATAAGTCAGCCGTAGTGTTGAAAGGCTTCAATAGCTGCGGTGACTACTTACCTTTGAATAGGGTCGTATGCACTGACTAATCTAAACTAAGATTTTTAAATCATGCCTCTGATTGTACGCCACTTTTTCAGGGGTTAACCACTTTTTTTCCGGGGTTATACCACTTTTTTCCGGGGTTATATCTATATATATCTATCTATATACCTATGAAATTGACGTTTTGTATGAATATTTTTTATAAAATTATATTTTTTATACTAACGTTTTTAAAATTTTCTTAGCATCTATTTATGTTAACACTATAAAAATTTAAGGGTAATGTGTTCGTTTCACTAGCTAAATATAGCAGACATTAAAAAGAAAAAAATCAAGTCCCTTCAAAGCTACAATGAAACAAAAAGTCAAATCCGCGAAACAAAAAAGAAGTCAATTTAAAAAAAAATTGGGCCTTAAAGACACAAAATGAATAATAATTGTTATATATATATATATATATAATTGAAGCCTAAGTAACATATTCCTAATTAAAGGTGTATAATAATATTAAAAACCAGTATTGACTTTTAGAAGTAATAGACTTATTAATAAGTGAGAAAAAAACGTCAATTTCATAGGTAAGGACCCAATATTAATACGTGAAGCCAAAATTTTGTACCCTTTTTACGAAAATTGCGCGGACGTAGGAGTATGAAATTTCGCACACTTATAGTTTATATAGAGATGGATTGCAGAATTTTAATATTTTTTTTTTAAATTACGCATAAAAAATACATTAAATCAATAAAACAAACATTACACACACTACCATGTATTTGACACACACGCATATATTATACTTTTTTCAAAAATTTCAAAAATGGAAGAGGAGCGGCTGAAATCTGTCAATGCCAATCCAAACCATAAAGCTGTAGATCCAAACTCACATTCTATCTTTTTTAATTTTTCATATTGCTTAGGATACAATCCGTGCAGCCTTAATAAAATTACGGTTGAATTTCGACCACTGGGCGACCACTAGTACAATGTAATTAGTTAAGCTACTCTTAACATACCAGCCCAGCAGCCCGTGATCACGGCTGGCACAATTCCGTCGAAACACTGGCTATAAAAGGTGTGCTATCAAACCTAAATAATCTACTTTTCATCCCCCCATCTCGGAAAGAGTATTTTTGTTCTTCGATATCTGAGTGCAAAAGCCGTTTTTATCCGCTAGAGAATAAAGTAAATTGAATTTAGAACATCGTGTGCACTAAGTTTGTGAATTCAAAACGTCATTAAACCTATTTACTTCTACCTCCATGGTGCCGAATTTATCAGTACACAAGTCACTAACACCAACATTACAGTACCTAACAAAAATATTACACTCAACTTAAGTAACTGTAGCAACGTTACTTTAAATTTTTCTTAATTATTCCTAAGTATTATTTGTTAAAATTTAAAGATTATTCTGTAATACTTACCTATTATAATGTAGTAGTTAATACGTAAACTGAAATAAAAGTATCTTGTGATTGTAAATGTTTTTTTTTTGCATTTAGTCATTTCCTCGCTGTGGTGGGATGAAAAGTTACGTGTTGCGCTCGAGTGCAAAGATTTTTCACCTTGTGCTCTTTTGATTCCCTCGCTAACGCTCAGGATTCTAATTTTTAAATCACTCGCTGCGCTCGTGATTCAATTTTAGAATCCTTCGCTTGCTCGGTCATCAAAATTGAGCACGCGGTTAAAAAGCAACTTTGCACTCTTGTATAACAAATAACTATTGTTTGCTTTAAGCCCCGGTATTACAAATATTATTATCATTTAGACGTATATATAATGAAAGAATTGGACGGCAGGGTTAGTACATTTTCTTTAAATTACCTTAAATGATTTAATGTTACGTTGCCTGTAAAAATACTCTGTAAAAGTTTTTTGTTTGAAGTATTAAAAAAAACTTAATACTCTTTTAAAAGAAAAAAGTCATTCATATAATATGTATAAAAGCAGTCTAGATCAATAGTGGCACTATTCAACTTTAAATTTAGCCAAGACGGAGCATACTTTAGGATTAGACAGAGTACGAGGATTACCTCCGACGGAGCGGTGAGGTTGAAAGTTTGCTAAGAAACCAACTTTTACTAGCTTGCTCACTGGAAACTTAACCATCAATGTGTTCACAAAAAGGTAGGAGTAAGGAGGTACTTAACAAAAGCAAACGTATTAAAGTTTGTCGAGAGTTGTTCTAAGTGAAATGTTTATTCATGAGATCTTTGAACTTTGTATAGTTTTCAGTGTAATGCTGTGATAAACTTGACTTTGGAATTTGAGTGGCTCTTGCACTATTAGGAGTTCGATAGCGCAATGGTTTACTCGTCCGGTCTGCGGTTGCTGAGGTTAAGCAACTTTCGCAAAGGCCGGTCATCGGATGGGTGACCAAAATGTATCATCTCGAACTACTCCGTGCTTCGAAAGGATACCAGCGTGATTCCGAGCTAAAAGCTTCGACCGGGATTCGGAAAAAGGGAAATACCCACAAAAACCCAAAACCTAAAAACCAAATCCCATCACATGTCGGGTGGTTTGGAACCACGGACAGCATCATCCTGAATTCCACTCTGCGACATGGCTCACGACATGGGTAGGACCGATATGACGAAAATATAACGAATAACGTTTGTCGCAAATTGCAAATGTATATGGCACAGCACAGAGTTTCTTTCGTACAGTTACTTCGCGTGTATTCTAACTATGTAAGCAGAATCAAAGCGAGACATAGTAAAAGTCGTAGGTAAGGAATTTTATACTCGTGCTGTATATTTTCTTTATAGTGTCAAGTCAACCTTCACATCGCCCCAGTTTCGTGACGTTAGTTTTTCGCACGTGTACAGTGCATTACCATGTAAACAAATGAACTCTTATCACAATGTATCAAGAGTCAAAACTGTATAATAGAAATACAAAATACAAAAAAATATTTCTTTCCACAAAGCATATTCTTATTGCTAGTTACAGTTTGTAAAAAATATAGGTATATAGCGAAAGTTTGTCAGCAAAATTGAAGCTAAATTTACAATCACGGAAGATGATTGTTGATACGCTTGCACGCAATACTGATGTGTCTAAAATAAAATCAATTTACTCGCGTTTCATTTACATACAGATTGACTTTTATATCACCGTCCAAAACTTCTGAGATGACTCCCGTGATACAAACGAACAACTCTTACTATTGGACCAACTCCCTAACTCGAAAATAAAATTCAGCTGTTCCATACATTTTGGTCGAATGAATATTGATGTTTTGTATGGAACAGCTGAATATTATTTTCGAGTTAGGGAGTTGGTCCAATAGTAAGAGTTGTTGGTTTGTATCACGGGAGTCATCTCAGGTTTGTGATAAAAAAGTGACTGTATATGCGCCCACTACAGCCCGAGCCGCACGGCGATGTAGGTTTATCCTGACGTTTCCTGAAAAATAAACTGAGTATTATAGGGTAAAGAGTGAACTTCCCCATACATACCTACTTCACTGCTAAATGCATTTGTCAAGCATTTTTTTTATTAAACCCTTTATAAGGCAGTACTATATTTTGAATTTTATACAATTGAGATAAGGTCGAAAACCAATGAAAAATTTGAACATGCTGTGCCCGGTAAAGGGTTAATGCTACCAACATAAATTGTACTAATAGAGCTAAACTAAATGAGTATTATTTAACTTGACATTAAATAAATAAATGCGTTGCGTCTATGTAAAATAACAAAACTCTTGTAATGAGACAACTTTTACGGATCTACTCGCGTTTATTTTACACATTACTTTTTAATGTTTATCCTGACGTTTCGAACCCTTTGCAGGGTCCGTGGTCACAGGGAGACTGAGTGTTGATCGTCTCATAATTAGTTAGTAGCTTGGATACCCTCATTTAAATTTATTCAGGTGTGTTGGTCTGGCAGTATGGTGTTGGTGCTGGGATTTAATATTTTGTATGATGGGATCCCAGGCTGGTGGTAGATTCCAACCATCTTCAGGTATTTCTAAATCCGACCGAGTAGAACCGTAAAAGTTGTTTCATTTCAATGTATAGTGTTCGCGTAAACTTTAGAAAATAATAACAAAACTCATTATAAAACATTAAACAAGATAATAAAGTTACAATAAATTAACCAACGCAATTTAATCGTTTCAATTTCCAGCCACAAAACTGATACTATTCACCAGCAAATTCGTATTTCAGTTCGTTCACTACGAATAGTCATTTAGAAATATAATATCCAATGAAGATCGTTGTTAAACGGAGTTAGGACATAACTCCATTACCATAAAGTCCAATATGCTATGTGGAATCTGAGCATTAGTTAGTACCTATTCCGACGTTTACCGTCCGAACTATGATCAATTCGAAGCCGATTGTGGTCGGCGGGCGGTTTGTTAGCTAAATGCAGGTCTTTATCGACGAATTGATTGTATTGATGTAACTATGTTACGGGTATGAGAGAGGAAATAATGTTGTTTCCCACACTTACACCAATCATGGTTAACTAGACAACGGATAAACATACTTAATATACTTAAATACATACTTATTATACATAGGAAACACCCAGACCCGAAACAATTTAGAAAAGCAGGTTTTTCAAAATCCGACCAGGGATTGAACCCGGGACCTCAGAGATGGCGACACCATAAAAACCGGTGTGCAAGCCATTCGACCAAGAAAGTCGTCAAATGTTTGTTTCCATCTGTTTTTGAAGTTTTGCTATTTACTTACTTTTGTCGTGTAAATAAATATAGGTATACCTTTCAACTTTCTCGTTCCATTTTATATTAAATGTGTTGATAATGTTGATATGAATAGAAACAAAAAATAAAAAAAATATGTAGGTATTTATAGAATGATTTTTCAATCACTGTCCAAATTTTGATATGGTATTTAACTAATTTAATTGAACAACTTTGTCAAAAGAACAAGGATCTATAGACGTTGTCATAGTTAGCACACTCCACAGAAAAGGGCGCGAACAGTTGACCATTTTAGTATGGCAGGTTAAAATTTTCGTATTTTGACCTATGTTCCTAAGGAATGTTCAGATAATGGGTACCCAAGATCACCGGCTTTACAATTTGCAAGCCGAAATTGCAGACTAGTACAATACCTACTTGCAAGATGGCAAACCGTACGCGCAATGTAAAAATGTAATTTCTTTGTACAATAAAGGATTAATTAAATTAATACTTTAAACGATTCCCAAGCCTCTTTTCTTTATAATAGCTAGACATATTTCAATTGTAAAACAGTTTTTAATGTAGTAACTATAGTGTGTATATTGCAGTGTTCCAGCAATTTATTTGTTGTTTCAAACACCGAGACACTTGAACGTGCAATTTCATTATGGCGTTGCAATTTTCTTCTTTTAATACAGCGAGTTTATTCCCGGCACAAACGATCCCAACTTTTTCCAAGACGACTTTGTTTAACGAATCCTGAGTAGATGAAAGGGGAAAAAAGGCTGTAGACCAGATTGAGTAAAAGCGCATTAATTAGTAACAGTCAACATCTATCGGAAGCATTTTTGAAAGTTCTATGCGGTATTGCGGTTCAAGGCGTTTCTTTCATCGTTTGAAAGATCTTTTTGTTTGCATGCTATGTTCAATTTCCCACCAACTAAATGTTTACGGTTGGTAGGCAAAGGGCTCATGCCCGTTGCTGACACAAACAAGTATCGAGTATCTTCTACAGCCCGGTTATCTTCATCACTTTCTTTCACGTCACTTTTCTCGTTCATATTTATACTAAAAAAACCTTAAAGCTTACCATTACTGATTTTATTATTCTAAGCTGAGTTGACATTTCTGGTTAGATTATAATTTATAAAAAAACTATTATTCAGTAACTAGGTACCAGTTTTATCACTTGGCGGGATTAAAATGTTTGCAGTGCTGATGTAGTAATTATTCCTTCATGTTTTGTTGACACTTACCGCTCGGCTACGACCACTGGCGTCCTGCAGCGAGTGGATTTCCATCTCATTGGATTCTTTCTATCACCGTTGACTATAACTGTCATAGTATAACGCGCAATGAACTATAAATTCGCTCGCCGTGTCGCAAGACGTTCGTACTCGTGGCTGAGGCCTTACCATCAGGTAAGATGAAGGTCAAGAACAAACAACTAAACACGTTCCCTTCTTCCGCAGGGTCTGGAGATCAAAGGCCAGATGGTGTTCTGTTCGGAGTCAGACTCACTCCTTTTCGTCGGGTCCCCGTTCCTGGACGGACTCGAAGGTCTCACGGGAAGGGGTCTCTTCATATCTGATATTCCACTACATGACGCGACCAGGGATGTGATCTTGGTTGGAGAACAAGCTAGAGCTCAGGTAAGACTGTTTATAAGATAAGTGATACTTTTACATTAACTTATTTCAACTTAGTTGGACTATTGGTTATTTTCACCTATTATCTTAAAGTTTTTGGCAACTTCTAAGTCATGCTAGATGATTGTTGCCAGAGTAAAACCTTTAAATTACCTAAAAATTTGAGGTCTTTAGCAAATCTGACTCGTGGTGCAACTGGTTAATTGTAAATTGAATGAAACTTTAAATAAGTAACTATTTAAATAGTCTTATTAAAAGTGGGTCTCCTCAGATCCTAACCAGGCGTTAACGCCCGGAGCGGAAATTCCGTCAAACCCCAACCGGGCGTTAACGCCCTGAGCGACCACGCGACTTAAAACTTAAATATCGTCTATAGGCATTTAGTTACTATTTTTATGAAAAAACCTTAAATTTTTATGAGCCTACTTTTGTATGAAGAAGTTTAACTATAGACAAACTAGAATAAATTTGCTACACTCTCAACTCCCAACAACTTTATTCTCTGCTTGTTTTCAATTCTTTTTTTCAATTTCAATTTTTTTTTGTGCTATTTTGCGAACAACGTCGTCGGCGCAGGTGCTGTCATTTGTTTTGTTCGTGATTTGACAGGAGTGCTTTATTTCTTATCAATATCCTAATGTGATTCAACCTTATAGGTTATATTATTATAATAAGTTAATAACTGTGAATAATCTGAGATATTCATCACTATGGATTTATTTATTTATTTCAATAAAAAGAATTTGGCAAATTGGTTTTCCAACTTAATTTAGATTCTCTTATTTTCGCGATGCTTCCCCCTATAAACATCCCACTTGCCACAAAACTTGAAACACTTAGTAAGTTTCTCATTTTGAAGCCCGCAAAAGCTCTCAATAACTAAAGTTACTTCAAAATCTCTTTAAGAAATAACTTTGCTATAGCAGTTAAGAATTCAGTTTGAATTCGCTCCATTGGTTGCCAGATAAGTCGCAGTTATTTTACGGGATTTGAAAACTTTATTGTCGGTACAGTTCAAAATATTTCATAGTTACTCCACTATACGGTTGGAAAAGTATTATCGGTAAAACTAAAGGCACAAACCGACAGAAATTGGTTTTTGTACTTTGTTTATCTGCTGACATCGTTTAAAGTTCATCTGTGGTCGTCGATGTATGGTTGCATTTTTGGTTATTGTTTATTATAATATTGTGGTGCACATTTAAATTCGCCTGGTGGCCTAGTGCAAAGCGCTCAGCCCGATACCCGAAGGTCCGGGTTCGATTCCAAGGTCGGGCAATGTGTTTCGGATTTTTCGATGCATAGCCCGGGTTTATGATCACTAACCCGCATTTGGCAAGCGTGGTGATTAAAGCCAATACCAATCAATTGTAATGATGACTTGATTTCAATGATGGAGGCCTTTGCCCAGCAGTGGGACAGTATTTAGGCTATTTACTAACTTACTTTAGAGATATTATTTCAAACCAGTCAGAACTAGTATAGAATCAGAACTAGGGAAAACTCAATAACTTTAAATATCAAGTGAAACTTAATAACCTGACATATGTTCAAATAATTTTTAACGCAAATTTTGTTGCGAACAAATTACAAAAACACAAATGTTGAAAAAATTTCCACGAGCAGGATTTGAACCTGCACCCTTCTGACATTCCGGGTCAGGTGCTCTTCCAATTGAGCTATCGTGGTTCTAACCAGCCCGCCGAAATTATTCAACACTTTTTACTTTGAAAGCCAAAGGCGCCCATTCAATGTCAACAACTACCGTCACTAACATCCGATCATAATATTTTTACAACCTGACATATGTAGTTGATGCTTTCGAACTGCTGCTGTCCGATCCCAAGAGTAAATCGCAGGGCTACCATGAGTCACACACGCACGTATGTCATTCTTACATACATGCACTCCACATTTGCGCATTGCACCGTCCAATAATTAATTAATTTATTATTTGTTATTGTCAGAATTATGATTCGTCAGAAACAATAACTACACAGTATGCTGTGTAGTTATTGTTTCTGACGAATAGCCACATAGTTACCCTGCTAACCCTAGATAATTGACCCCCACGAGCCAGGCCTAGCCTAGAGTAGGAGTCATTGTACACTCCTGTAACACGGCTTACTATTATTTTTGGTAAACAAACATTTTCACTTTTTTCATGTTTTGAGTGGGCCCAACACGAACAATTATTGAATTCGTGTCGTAAAACTCGTCAGTGTTACGGATGAATATTGTATGAAATCTAACTAACAATTTACAGCAGACGTCATTTTATAGAACGAACGTTTACGTTTTAATTGCGATTTTAACTGCGAACTTTGTGCAAAGACCACAAGAACCAAATTTCGTGAAATTGTAATTAAGATTGTTGTAACTCTCGCCTAAGCAAAAACAATTTTATTAAACCAACAATTTTTTATTAATTAAGTCTAGATTAGAGAAAACAAGACTAAATAAACAAAATAATGAAAATAATTTTATTTATTTTATCAGGATGGTCTCCGAAGAAGAATGGATAAGCTGAAGAACTCGATAGAAGAGGCAAGCAAGGCTGTTGACAAAGAACGAGAGAAGAATGTCAGTCTTCTACATTTGATATTCCCGCCACACATCGCAAAGAGATTGTGGTTAGGTAAGTAAAACGTTTTTATTTTTATTTTTGAAATCCTTTTTATAGAATGGTTGGCAAATTACTCCCCTCTACATTATGTTAAGCAGAAGCCGAGAGTTGGTAGCGGTTCGTGCGTCGTCGATTTTAGTAAACAAACAAGTTGGTCGCGATTCGTGCGTTTTGTAAAATATAATAAAAAATGCCTTCACCAAATGATCGCGGTTCGTGCGTTTTTAAACCACGCAACAAAAAGTAGTGCACAATTATTAAATAAATACTATGGATGCTTTCCTGTTGTCAGACGGTACGCAATGTTTAAAAAAAGATCCGGTCCGTTAGTAATTGTCAAATTATCAATTGGTGGCGCTAGTGTGCCTTACCCTTCGCCTTAATTTTGCTCATTCTGATGGTCGCGTTTCGAGCGCTTTAGAAAAACAATGGCACGTAGAGCCATAGAGTTAGATACATTGGAACATGGCCACCATGTTTAATATTTTGTAGGTACAGTTCAAAAGCAAACTGTCTATGAATTTATTATTTAAATAAAATGTATAGTACAGATGAACGACTAATTAAGGTAGGTATTATTATTTTACATATGGTTGCCAAGGTTGAACACCGGACGGTAGCAGAGAGAGCCACTTTCTCATTGTACTAATGGAGGTAAGCCTCCAGTCCAAGAACTGCTACTGGAGCAGGGTTGTGCCTGACTATTCCGACCCACAAGTTGCTTCTTCGCAACTCGTTTATAAAAAAAAAATAAGTTTTAGAAAGGAGGAAAAACGTGTGCTGGGAGAACATTCCATTCTGAGTTTTACTAAGCCATAAAATGTTTTTGTTTTTTTCGCAAATTTTTTCAACATTTGTGTTTTTGTAATTTACTAAGCCATTTTAAAACGTCCTTAACCCTTTATAGGGCAAATTGCGAAATCGCTCTATATTTCGACCACTTGTATCCTTATAGATATAAGGACTAAACTCCTATAAAAAACAACGTTTTTATATTTTGCCCTATAAAGGGTTAAAACTTAAAAATGTCAGAATCAAGCTATTGAGACACGATTGTGGATCCATTAGAATAGGCTTGAAGAGCTCGGTGGCGCAGTAGTTAACGCGCCCGGTCTGCGAGTGCTGGGGTTAAGCAACTTTCGCAAAGGCCGGTCATCGGATGGGTGACCATCTCAGGCACATAAAGCCGGTCCCGGCTGCAATAGCAGTCGTTAACAACCACCAATCCGCACTAGGCCGTGTGGTGATTTATGGTTCTCCCTATCCATCCATGGGAAGGCTCGTGCCCCAGAAGTGGGGACAAAAAAAATGAGCTGATGATGATGATGATTATGATGAATCGAGGCTTCAGGTTTCCGGTCTATACTGTTCTAGTTCTGTTAACCGTATAAAATAAATAGTGTACTGAATTATTCTTGCACTCTGTATTGGTCTTCCTATTTTGCCTTTGTAATTGAGGGTTCCGGGTGAAATACGCTTCCACCTTCAACATCCACCTTCACATAACATCAGGTAAGGTGAATCCAAAGTACTAAGCCGTAAAGAATAAAAAAGTATTAAGAAAATGTGTTATGTCAGAATTAAGAACGACAGTAACTTATTGGTTGAGGGTTTAGAGTAAAATTAATATACGTACTTACTTGTTACTTTAAGGAAGTTATAGTACACACACCTGTGCCAAAGTACCACAAACTTACATATTTCCTCAATACACTTTGAATTTTATGACTATGGCATATGGTTGAACATTTATTGAAGATTTTTTACCATCAGGCGTCTGTCTCCAAACTCATCTCATCCGAAAGACGAACTTGACACTTACAAACTTAGACTTAATGCCGATTTTTTTTAAACCCCGCCGATGGGGCACCCTCCTGCTAAAACTAGCAACCCGGCGGTGGGAGGAGGTGAATACTACATGTACGATACTACATCAAGTGGTGGAGCTGGCCTGTGTCAGACTCCTACTGACTAAACACCCCCTGGTGGTAAAATAGAAAATAGTAGAAAGAATAGAACTTAAGCTTATAATAGACGGACAACCCACCCGCAATAGTATAAAAGATGAAGTATGAAAAAGTAATATATGAAGAATGAAAGTACGAGAGGCATGAAAAATAGAACGGGTATGAAAGAAAAAAAATAGAAAAGAATAGGCTCCGATTCTGTTGGAGGTGTAAGAATAAAAAAATAAAAAAACACCCCCTGGTGTTGCTTATAGCCTTTGAAGGGCTACATAGGCTGACGGAACGCTCGCCTCCCGTGGATGGGATCCTGTGCCGCAAGTAGGCAATCCAGGTCACGTGATAACTGATTTGGCGACTTAGTGAAGTTTGTTTGAACAAAGCCTCACGTATTTGTCCATTGCAAGTATAATGTATGCAAACAGTATACGGAACGGGCTACTTAAATATTTTATAGGACAGATAAAACGGACGGATAAGTGACAAATTTATAGCGGTCCGACAATATATTCGCTAAGCCCTAAAGTGGATGAAGTACAATGTTTGAGGAAGCATCTCGTACAGTCACGCACAAAAGCTTTATTGACATTTTATAACTGGCGTTTTAACTGCCACTGTATTCTGAATGATTTGACTACCGGTCTCAGACTAAGAAGTGTTCGGGTTAGATGCCATGGTGTCAAAGTTTTTAGTTTATTATCTTTAAATTTACACGTGTGTCTGTGAATAAGTTGGGCAAGTTAAATTATATAGATACGCAAATTTTTATTTTAATGGTCTAGTAGATTAAGAGACCACCGGTCGCTATATCTAGGTGTGCGACCGGGCCTGGTTCTTATTCTCAGTGGAGGGTACATGTTATTGTACTCAGTTCGGTCGGTGGTAGGGTTTATACTGTCGTCAGCTGTAAATACAGACGCAGAAGAATTTTAATTGTTTAGGGCACTGATCAGTGCTTGCCGCATATGAGCTAACGGTTCAATAAACCAGGCTGGCTACTACTATCTTATCGAAGTCTGTCGCCTTATTAATTTATTATCTAGTAGTAATGTAGTGTTCAGACAGTGAAATTTATTTCTTAGTGGGGGGGTTCTGATGAATTGCGGCCACTATCTTAGGTCTTTCTGGCAGTTGTCATTAGATAGGATGAAGGCTGTCTCCACCTATTCAAGTTAGCACGTAGAGTCCAATGTCGCCAACTCAAAAGAGGTTTGATGAAATCGGTGCGATCAAGTAAAATATTTTTATATAATTTAATTAAATTTAAACTTTTGTGCGTTACTGTACAACATGAGCTATCGTGCATACCTTATTGATGGTCAACATCAGGTGTTATCTCATACCCGTGTTGTTATACCAACCCTTCTATGCCTTTTTACCTTTTAAGGGATGAATCACGGGATGAATATTAAAGGAGATGTATCACTTTTGTATGGAAGTCCGGCCATAATATGTTGGTTCTCTTTACAAAGCCCGTGAAGTTATTTTAATTTTTTTAGTTATTTTGTCGACAGTGTTGTAAAAAAATCAATATGTAAATAATAATAATAATGTAAAAAAACTTTATCCGCATAAAACAATACATTCAGACTATAAAACATCCATGCATCGAACCCCGAACCTCTGGGTTTAAGAACGGTGATCTTAACCAATAGACCACAGAGGCGGATAAATACGTATAATACATTCTAATAAGTTATAAAAATTTAACATGACTGACTTGGCCGGTCGAAGGCAGCGTAAGGCGCTGGACACACAGAAAAGACGTAAGACGCAGACGGGGCGCAGACAAATGTCTCTTCCGCGTCCCTTTCATACAAAATGTATAGAAGCGTCGCGACGCAAAACATATAGAAAATACAGGGCGCGGGCACGACGCTTACTTGTCTGCGCCCTATTGTAAGACACACAGAAATTATTCCTAAATATACACTTTTATTCAAAAGTAGTGCGTGAAGCGATTGAAATAAAGAAGCACCCTAATAATTTCAATCGGGAAGACGGCCACAAACTATCTTCAGCGTGGAATCTAGTATTAGACATCCGCGTTTTTCTTCGCAGTCGGTAAACAACCAGAATAAGGCTTGTATACGTAATAGGGACACCGTTAGTGTTGTGTGTGGCGGTAGTTGGCAAAATAATGAGACGGTGGATGAAGACATTGCCGCGCAAACGGAGGCGCAACATCGCGACAGCAGTCAGCCCGTGACCACTGCCGTCGTAACTCGGTGGAAACGTCGGGTATAAAGAAAGTACGAGTATGATACCTTTTTACTAATTAGTTTGCGTTAATACCCGTTTAAATTCTTTGTTTAATTATGGAACGCAAAAGTTTAAAAGTGTATAATTTAAAAAAACCTTTTTCTTAGAAAACGCTTTTCTCAGCAATGCTTATACAACGTGTAACAGAAAGGTGTGGTCAAAATGAAAAGATCCAAAGCGTATCCCATCTAGATCTTTTATGCAGAGTTACTAAGACATAATTATTAGTTATGCAAATTTTTCGACGTCACATCAAAATAAACAAGTCACAACCCTGGTGGTTCAGTAAACTCTGTGTACTAACATTTATGATCACTACTGCTTGTTTATGCGCGCCTGACGTGCATGGCTTCACTATCATACCTAAATATTTAATTAACAGTTGCATGAAAAATTAATGTTAACAATTATGTCTCAGTAACAACACATACAAGATCTAAATCGGATACACTTTTGATCTTTTCATTTTGACCACACCTTTCTGTTACACGTTGTACAAGTACGTTCAGGTTTAAACTGTTAAAGTTGTTCAACGCTCGGTAATAACCCCGTTAAAGTATATTATGCAATTTCCGGGGCAAGTGAGCAATTCCACGAAGTATCATTCCAGTGGCGATGCAGCCTTATAACGATCTACGTCGAACCAAATGGGAATTTAAGGTAGTTGGAATTGCATTTGGAAGATTTAATTTAGTTTTACCCCATTTCACTTGTGTATTGGCCAATACCAAGAGTATTGTTGTTTATTTAAACTGTTTATTACTTTTAGTATACATCACTTAAAACGTCTCAGTGGCCTAATGGCTAAACGCTCGGTCCAATAACCAGAGGTCCTAGGTTCAATTCTCAGGTTTAGTAAAACGTATTTCGAATTATCCGATACATAGCGGCCGGGTGTCAAATATGGTTTTATTTATTTTTTATGTGTAACATCTTTCCGCTCGCCTTCTATATATACAATTTGTGGGAGTGATTTCGTAGAAACGTGACGGAAGTAGGCCGTAACAGCGTAGAAATGGGACGGAAGTATGTGTAACAGTGTAACAAGTGTGTAACTGGAAGTCGGGGAAGCTTGTGGGATTGATTTCGTGAAATATGTAACAGTGTAACTGTGTAATATGATTTCGTAGAAAGTAACCGTAACAGTGTGACTCCTGTCACACTGCGGCGATGCAGCCTTAACGATCTGCGTCGAATCAAATGGGAATTTAAGGTAGTTGGAACTGAACTGCAAGATTTAAAACTACTTTTACCCCATCTGTTGTGTAAGGGTTTCATTGCTACAAGTACCTCTTTCTAATAGGGAACTACGATTTTTATATAGTTTAATATTTTGTGTTTACATAATTTACGCCTGATTAAAAAAATATGTTGATACCGTTTGCAGTAGCAGCTAACTACTAATTTATTTCATATAAAATAATACATTATATTATGTTATGGACCAAGTAATATATTGGGGGCATTTTTTATAATGCCCCGGCATTATGAATAATGACAAGCTACTTAGGGCGAAGTAAATAATTATAATTTGAACTTCCTTTTTTATCACATTGCCTAGACATTATGAATATTGCCATGTGGTTTTCGGCCAATCTGATAATACCCTGTGTATTTTCATTGCACGGGGTGCGGTGCGGTGCGGGAAAGAGAACAAGGGGTACTATAATGTTTACCACACAACTCATTCGCCAATTTTCATTCCACAAGCAACTTTTGTCAACATTTCATTTCACAAACTATTGCTTTAACAATGGCATCAAAACATAAGCAAGCAAGCTGTTATCTTATTAATCATCATTTTGTTTTTTTTTTAAATAAACTGACTTATCAACATTTTTCAGAAAACAAAAGGTACGTTTTACAAATAATTAATTTGACCAAAATACAACATTAATATATATTTTTTAAACAATACAATAATGATCTTCAAGTTTGTTTCGCTCGCTCGGCTTGCACTTTTTTTTGGTCACTGATACTCGTATAACCTAACCAACCCTCATATTCTGTTCTGTGACAGGTGGATGCGCCCTTTAAGCCCCTAGAGGGGCCACACTAGAGTGGGGGGGCTGCACCCCGTGCTCTCCATTCTTCCTGACCGAAAACTTACCCAAAGCTAGTTTTAATTACTCTGCCTCATGATAAACATTATAAATAATGCCCGGACAATTTGATTATTTCAATAGTTGTAATCACACTGCCCTCTTATATTGGGCATTATTCGAACTGCGCGGGCATTTTTTATAATGCCCTATTAATCACTTGGTCCATAACATACATACATGTGACATACTAAACGTACGCCGTTAAAATAAGTTAAAAATCGTCTGATGATAAAGCCGAAGGTTGAAATATTACTAAACAACTGGCCATCTTATCTCTAACTGTTGGAACACAACAATGCTACTTACATTGATGCAGTGGAAACAGACTAAAATAAGATGGTGGCAGCTAGCCAGGCTAACAAGCCATGCCATCTACATAACTTAACCCTCATTGAAAATTAAACCCGGGTCTTTTTAGCCTGAGACTAATTATCAAATAATTAAACTATAATAGGCGTTAAAACCACGTCAACGCAGACACAGTTTAATTTATAGGTACTTTAAACCTAAAGGTTTGTTGTCTTGATTAATCTGACGCTGACTGTACTGCGTTAATGCAGTTAGCACATGCTCGTCATTGTTCAATTGCCACGTAATCCGTGCCAGTACTTAATAGGTTGCGAGGTAACGAGACCGCACACGCTACTCAAACTTTGGCGGAGCTTTGAGCACCTATTTCCTACTACAAGTGGTCGCTTAGCAGTTGAAATTCAACCGTAATTTTATTAAGGCTGCACGGATTGTATCCTAAGCAATGAAAAATTAAAAAGATAGAATGTGAGTTTGGATTTGGCATTGACAGATTTCGGCCGCTCCTCTTCTATTTTTGAAATTTTTGAAAAGAGTATTTAAGCGGGTGTGTCAAATACATATGCGTGTGTGGCAAATACATGGTAGTAGTGTGTGTAATGTTTGTTTTATGGACTTAATGTATTTTTATGCATAATTTAAAAAAAAAAAATAACATTCTGCAATCCTTCTCTATATAAACTACTACCACACACGCGACTTCGTCCGCGTTGATTTGAGATTTTTAATAAAACTCTTTTTTAAAAGAATGGTTAGCCTATGTTACTCGCAAGGAATGTAGCATTCTAACAGTGAAAGAATTTTTGGAATTGGACCAGTAGTTCCAGAGATTACCCTCCGCAAACAAACAAACAAACAAAGTTACATATTTTACCTCTATATTAATAGTATAGATAAGTGTGCGAAATTTTTTACTCCTCCGACCGCGCAATTTTCATAAAAAGGTGTACAAAGTTTTTGCTTCACGTATTAATATATAGATGACGGCCGTCACGGAACTGAGCGACTTCTCTTCTTTCTCTCTCTCGCGTCTCTTCATTACGCTTGCTTTTATGAAGTTATTTTGTCCTCTAAGTTAGTTTTTGACCTATATTATAAGTATACTCTAATTTATGGAAATTACTGTTGATGTGAAAATCTATGGAGATTACTGTTTTGTTTAGTAAGAAAAGTTAGTGTTTGACCACAGAAAATTGCACCTTTAAAGAAATGCCCTTATCTGTACAGTTTAATATTTTGGGTTTACATAATTTATTTCTGAATTAAAAAAACTATTTGACAAAAAAGATTTACCTGCTTATGTAAGTTATTTAAATACAATTTACATGACACTGTACCAGCTGATTAAATTACTACTGTGTCTTTACTCTTCATTTGCGTGTGTGCGTGATTTTTGAATCGAACCCGAAACTTTTAAGTCTGAGACCAATTGGTAAACTATTATGCTCCTTAAGGTAAAATTATGTATATGCAGCGTTTATACAGTTAGCACATTCTCAACATCGTTCGACTGCCGCGTAATCCGTGCGAGCACTTAATAGGTTGGAGGTAGCAAGACCGCACACGCCACTCAAACTTTGGCGGAGCTTTGAACACCCATTTTCTACTATGAAGCCGTGACAGAACTGAGCGACTGTCGGAGCGCGGCTTAAGTTTAAGTCTATGTTAATTTAAGTTTAAGCTTGGAATTGGTTTAAAATTAAACGTAATATATGCCTTCCGCCTACATCCGATAATCGGTGACCGATTAGCAACGCCGTGTGCGTTCTACAAAAGGTCGGTCACAAAATCAGTACTAGGACCTCGGCGTAAAAATCGGTCCGATTATCGGTCCTACAAAAAGTCGGTTGTAGGCGGGAGCCGTTATACAAAGAATGCTCATGCACGTAAACATAGGGTAATAACACCAGGGTTCGACACTTTAAGCGCAGTCTTCGATAGAGTTTTCATCACCAAATAATAACATAGCGTCCGTAAGTGACAAGTATCATATATTTTATTTGAAATGTCTTCGTCCATATTCATTTGATGCCGTGCGGCCATACTAATTTTGTATGGGGAATTTAACGTGTTAATATGAAAAATAATAATTTAAAAAACCGCTCGATAAATCGAAAATGTGAGACGGACGATTTGTAGTTTACACATTGGTGATTGTTTAGACAAAATCAGAGGTACAATAATTTAGATAAACTATAAGATATCAACTAAACGCCCGCCGCCACTCGTTTTCATGTTTTTTGTCCAACTTGAAATGATATTGTAGAAAAAACTATAGTGTGTTATGAATTTATGGATCGGACTAATTGTAAACACGTTCCCTTTGATACTAAATATATATTTTGTTTATTTAATACGATAGTATTTTCAATTATATCAACTTTTCTGTGACTGCATTTTTGGCTTTTTTTGGTCGGCGCACCCTCATATATTATATGTTAGCAAGAAATCAGATGGTTAATATTCAATAACGCTAAAAACTAAAATCAGTTGCTGACAAAATGTCGAAAACTGGTTCCTGTCGATCACTGGTGCCACTTCCCTACATTATTGCAAAACTAACCAACTCTGAATTTTGAATAAGTATATTTTAATATTGTTTTCTAAAGTTTACGCGAACATTACACATTTAAATGAAAAAACTTTTACGCGAGTAGATCCGTAAAAGTTGTTTTTATTTAAAAGTATATTTTAAGTTTATTTCACTCGATTTAAAAAACCATCGGATAGGTACACTACCAACTATGCTATCGTGGCGTGTTTAGTAGTGCACCTGACTTGGCATGTCATGGGGTGCTGGTTCGAATCCCGCTCGTGGAATTTTTTCAACACTTTTTTCAAATTGTAATTTGTTCGCAACAAAATTTGCGTAAAATAAATATAATAATCATAATTTATTTCACTGTTTATTAAACTTACTTACGCGTTAAACTTAAGTACTTGTTAATATCGATCTGAATTCAACTTTATTTTGTCGCGACTAGCTATTTAGTTAAATGGTTTTAAGGAGTGACCTCTCTGATTCTACTCTGTGACATTGCGAAAATTCATTAGATCTCACCTTCAAAACCAAGCTTGCTCGTAAATTTCAATCAATTAATAAATAACGAATAATTAATCCCCGCAATAGTAATACGCAAAACAACAAATGAATTAGTGAATCAAAGGTTTCGGAATTTTGTTTGATGAAACTATTTACTTAAGTTTTCCAGTACGCCAAATTAATTAAAATCTAAAAGTAGGTGTTTATGTAAACATCAAACCGCCTGGAAACCGGTGTTTAAGGTTTGGTATTTGTTAGGTTTTAACTTTGTTTAGATTTTGGATGAATAAGTTTGAACCCACTTGTAAAGAAAGGTGAGCTGAATATACTGCGTTCCATAATTGCATTATGTGACAGAAAATTGTATTGTAAAAATATTTTCGAAGTAACGTTAGTTCGGAAAAACAAACGTCGAATAAAACGAAAGTTTATCGATGTTTAGTAGCAGAGAACAAAAATCCATCGCAGAAACAAGGCGTCTCATTACGAAGACATTGTTGTCGGTGTAACAATATTCGCAGAATAGTGTTTTGCAGTCACTTATGGAACCCAAGCCCAGCAGTAGAGATAATTCGCAGAGCGCTGTTATTCAGAGGTCCTGATTTAAATTCTCAGATCGGGAAAAATAATTAGTCTTTTTTGGTTTGTAATACCAATTTGCATTTACCCGCTAACACTTGGAGAGGCCTATGTCCAGCAGTTGACTAAAATAGACTGGTGATGATGATGATGATGATGATGATGATGATGATGATGATGATGATGATGATGATGGTGGTGATGATGATGATGATGATGATAATGATGATGAACCCGCATTTTGTAAACGTGGTTAAGGCAATACCTACCAATAATAATTTCAATAATGGAAGCCTTTGCCTGTAGTGTAAATAGGGTAATAATATAACTTAGTAGGTACCTGTTTTACATTATATTCTTTGTCGTAGGTGAGAAGATCGAGGCCAAGAGCCACGATGACGTCACGATGTTGTTCAGTGACATCGTTGGGTTCACGTCTATCTGTGCCACTGCCACCCCTATGATGGTGATCGCGATGCTTGAAGACCTGTACAGCGTTTTCGACGTGTTTTGTGAGCTGCTGGATGTTTATAAGGTCGGTATTCCTTTGTGTCGTTTTATGGGTAGGTTTTAGGGCAGATTTTATTTACACCATATAGTTTAGGTAAGGTTATTCATTCATGATACAATTAAAATATAATAATTGTAAAATTTCGAATAATGTTACATGCAGCGGTAACTATTGAGCCAACACAAGAAGATTTATTTCCAGATAGCTGCTTTAGAACCAGCTTACTTAGCTATATTTTAGTAAATATTTTTATAAAACATCTTTTAGTTCAACATTATGAAAGATGTCATTGATTTTTTTAATTCATAGAACCAACTTACCTACATTTGTTTTAGTAAATATTTTTACGTCAAAAGAAAAAAGAAAAATGTGAAAATAAAATCTAGGATTTTATCATTAATATATCCGAATGAATCACACTTTTATCCTCAGTTACATTGTAACATATAGCAACAAACTGCTTATCTCATATTGATCCTACTTCAGGATGTATTTGAGATGTTTTTTTATATTGTGAGTACCTATATACTGCTGTTTGTTTAGGTGGAAACGATAGGAGATGCCTACTGCGTCGCCAGCGGCTTACACCGCAAGATTGATACTCACGCACCCCAAATAGCTTGGATGGCACTGCGCATGGTGGAGACTTGTGCTCAGCACCTGACGCACGAAGGAAACCCGATCAAGGTATGTATTAATATTTAAAATAAATAAATTTCATGAAATTACACAGTTGGATATTATACGACATTTAGGAGGCCGGGTACGTATTATAATGCCGAAGTTCAAAATACCGAATTTCACAAGACCTATGAATGGAAGGTCGAATATTAAAATGCCGAATGTTTATATGACCGAAAGTTTAAAATACCGAAAGTTCAAAAGACCGAAAGTATTTTGAACTTTCGGTTTTTTGAAAATAGACATCGAACTACGGTTTATCGGGTATAGGTATTTCGTATTTTCGGTATTTTGATTCTCCGACAAATGCAGAGGTTTTAAATTTTAATTAGTAGAATGGGACTTTGATCAATTTATAAATTGAAAGACTTCTGTTTCATTCAATTTACGTACTAGACATGGAAAAAAAAACCTTATCTATCATCAAAGTCGCTCCGTTGTTCAAAGTTGCCCCATTCTACGGTACTTTAAAGTACAGCATTGTATATGTATGCGTGCGTGTTGGTGTGTGTGTATGTGTGTGTGTTTAAGTATGCATGGTATATTTGTAAATTTCACAAAATTTTTCGTACTTTTATACAGTCTATTTGGAAAGCCAAACCCAGCAGTCGGGCTGTTGGGCTTGGCATTCCTACACAGCAATAGAAAATAAGGGAGAAAGAGAATGAGAACCGCCACTGTGGTCTTTTGGTTAAGACTACTGACTTCAGACCCAGAGGTCCCGGGTTCAATTCCCAGCGGGGGTACATGTTTGTGTATTAGGTTTGGTTGATGGTATAGGATTTGCTTGTCCGCCTGGCTAGCTACAACTATCTTATCTCAATATGTCACCATAACATCAATAGCATTGTTGTGTTCCGGCAGCTAGAGATAAGATAGCCAGTGCCTCAATAGTTGAGGATTCCGAGTGAAGTGCGCTCCCATTGGCCTTATCAACATTTAACATCAGGTGAGATGAGGGCACTGAGCTTACCCGTAAGATAGAAAAGAGAAAGAGAGAAAAACATTTCATCATCATCATCAGCTCACTTTATGTCCACACTGCTGGGGCACGAGTCTTCCCTACGGATGGATAGGGAGAACAGGCCATAAACCACCACGCGGCGGCGGATTGCTGGTTGTTAACGACTGCTAATGCAAGCGGGATCAACGGCTTTACATGCCTTCCGAAGCACGGAGGAGCTCGAGATGATAAATGTTTGGTCACCCATCCGATGACCGGCCATTGTCAAAAATGCCTAACCTCAGCACTCGCAGATCGGGCGCGCCATCGAGCTTCTCTGATTGATGAGAAACAATGATTGACACACAAATAAATAAAAGCCTCGCACCGCATCAGCTTGTGTTGTTGCGAACGAGGCGTGTCACAACAACGCTGGTATTCTGGCGGGGCATGCCAGTGCGCGTTGCACGAACATACAAATTGAACACGAAATACATTTACATTTTACATGAAGTCTATATACAGGTAGATAGTGTTGAATTCTTTTTACATGTTCAATTCAATTTATTTTTTTATAAGCCTTTGTTGTTTTAGATATTTTTATTACCACGCTAGTACTCTACTCACCCCTTCATCAGCGAGGATTTAAATTTATTTTAAATAAAACACTATATAGCCTATACAGCTTGTTAGTTAAACCAAGGGACATATTAAGGGAGGACATTAGGTATTCGATTCGACTTCGATTCGATCCGATTCATTTAAAAAAAAAAAATTTTTTTTGCATAATCCTAATAAATAATTTAGCATATACACTATGCGCGGGAAAAAATCAAATATGTGCCGACTGACTGCGCCGGCAGAGCGCGGCGGCGCCGATAGATCATACCGAAAGGTCACTTTTTGCTTTGCACACCGCACGCACCCCGCGAGGCCACGCCTTCATCCCCGCCTCGCGGCGCGTGCCCCGGCGCATACCCCGCCGCGGGCAATCTGCGCCGTATTTTTTTATTTGTTTATGTTTACCCAGGCATAAACTACCATAGGATTAAATATGTCCCTCGTGTTAACTAACACGCTGTATATGTTACCCGCAAGGAATGTAGCATTTTGTCAGTTAAAGATGTTTGGAATTGGACCATAGTTCCAGAAATTACCCCCCCTCAAACAAACAGAGTCACTTTACCTCTTTTTTAATAGTAAATAAAAGTATAGACTACCACATTGCAAACTAAACGCCAGCTATTGCGCCAAAAAGGTTTGCCACTAGTCATGCAAAAAAAGAACAGTGCGGAGTCTGAAATCTACGCAAATGACAAATGTATGCAATTCCCTATCTTCGTATTCTTTATGACCGCCTGGTAGGTAATGAATATAAAATATAGGGCAGGTAAAAAAAAAGCGTAATGGCACCCTCGGCCCGCCTCAATCTCCATCATAAAATTTGGCAAAGAGCCAATGTTTGCTAGACGGCCAATGCAAATTTTAATCATACTTTTAGGAAAAAATCTGTTTCGTTGCAAACTCAAATCAAATTATTTATGGATATTACTCGAGATACGTAACGATGCTGATATATGTAAGTATAGGCCGCAGTGGATTGTTAATGGTGCAGTCACCAACTGGTTCGGGTTGCGATAGACATAGTCATAAGTATTTATTGCATTATGTTGGTATTGCAAGTTAAGAAGAAACTTTATTTTGTTGTTACATAGTAAATGTATTGTTATATTGCATGATTAGGCAACGGCATACTCTTTTTTGTAAATGTTGTTAATTCTATAAAAGCTGTGCAGTTTCTTGCGACTATTCTCTTCCACATCTAAAAGTTAGACGACCTGAATGGGTAGCAGGCAAAATACTCTATATTTAAAATACTTATTATTATTAATCCTTTATTGTACATTAAAATAACAGTTTAAATTTCATTATGAAAAAACATATACAAGGGTGAGCTTATCTCTAAAAGAGATCTCTTCCAACCAACCCTAGCTGTAGTTACAAACGAAAGTCTGCGGGACCAACTGTCGACTATAACTTAAATAAATAATAATAAATAATAATAATATAATAATAATACCTAATAATAAATAACTAGGTACTTAAACTAATTAAATTAATATACGTACATACCTATACACACATATATATATATATATATATATATATATATATATATATATATATATATATATATTATTTTAAGTTTAAAGATCAATTAATGGGTGACAATATTCAAATACATAGAGTTCCTCCGTTACCTCCATATTCCTGAAGACACGTTAAGTTGGTACAGCCAGGCGTGTTTCTTAATTTTGTCTACTTAATGAAATTATTTTCACATTATTATTCACATTCACGGGCGCTCCATTTGCGCCACTCCATCGCTCCAAACTAGAGATGGGTTGTGGAATGTTTGGAAATACAACGCTCAGAGCGCTGCCACGCAATCCTAATAGTTATATGATTAAATTTCGAGCGAAGGAGTGAAGCTATGGATTGGAGTGCCCGTGAACGGGGGGGCCATTACGTATACAGCGGGGACTGGAAAATAAAAAAGCATGACGGAAGAAGAGAGTGCTAATGAGCGGGCCTTTAGTACTCATTTAGAGGAAGTACAGTGGTTTTAAGTGGGTAAGTCCCCCCTCCTATCGAGGTCTTGGTACCTGGGCAAGGAGGCGGGAGCCGAAGGAGAGCCCTGTATAACCATCTGCATCTATCTGGACGCGTTTTCCATGGGTTTAAAACAAACACTACCTTGGATTTGTCAGTATCAAACAATGCGAAAAAATAATTACTGAATACAGTTAACGTATTAAACTTTGAACATCTGGGTCTGTTTTGAGAGCTCATTAAAATACCCCTCCTAATCCAAAGGGTACAAAGTCCTGTTTAAAGAACGTATACGAGTACCTACAGGCTTAGGCTTTTGTGCTTAAATTAAACATCCAAAACGATTAAGTTAATTAAAAATACTTTTACAAATGAGGTCGAATAACTGTGAATTCGCATGCGAATGATATGTTTTGATTCTCTTTGTTAAGCTTTATTTTTGACTTTACAATATTTTTAATTCAAAGGGAGTCAGCTGGTATCCTAATTAAAGTCAATCTTATTTAATTATAACTTTTGACCGTTTTCTATAGGTGCTGGACTATGTTCTAGAATAGAATACTTGTTTCTCTTGCAACCTTTTACCTGCGATGTTGAATACGTTAGTAGATGGATTAAAAGTTTGGTTTCTGTTTTGTTTTGTTAAATTTTATTTTGCCCATTCTTAATTTAATTTTTGATGAGATGAGAGATGAAAATGACCAAAGTGACTGAATTTGACTGACTGTCAATTACGGTCAAATTGGTTAAAAACGGTCATTTACTGTCAAAAAGGGTCATATATGGTCAATATATAATTAATAAAATAAATAAATAAATAAATAAAATAAATAAATATGATCTTTAGTGTTTTTTAATATTTATTTTGAATAAAAATGTAAAAAAGGCGTCTCCCTTGTCGGTTGACAAAATGTCAAAGACGCAGCGCCCGCACCGCGCCGCGTCACGCGCAGTTGATACTTGTCACGACTTGCACCACCGCAATACGAGTAAACATAGAGTAAATAGAATTTTCTTTACCCAATAAATACTTAAATATACTACTTTTTTGGAAACGTGACATAAACATCACAGAAACGTACACCTCTATGAACACAAAATAACAATTTTGTTTTTTTAAATAAACTGAAATCGTGTCGCGATGTTGGCGGAATTGGCAGTAATGTAAATAGTTGAGACTAGTTACATTTAGTCACTTTAATAGTTAGAATTATTAATATGTTTAAGTCAATTTGATTGAATTTGACAATAAATGACCGGTCAAATACGGTTTTTGACAATCGTGACTGGTCAGATTCAGTCATTTTACATCTCTACCTTAGCCACATATCAAAAATATTGTTTTAAAAAGTAGGCAGCAAAAAAAACTAAACAAAACTTCAAACACGACTCACTTACCCGCCAAGAAGTCTTTTAATTGTGTTCCAAAAAGGTTTGAGTGTTTCTTTTTCAAACAGATGCGCATCGGACTGCACACTGGAACGGTTCTTGCTGGCGTGGTCGGCAAAACCATGCTGAAGTACTGCCTCTTTGGCCATAACGTCACTCTCGCCAACAAGTTCGAGTCTGGCTCTGAACCTCTGAAGATCAACGTGAGCCCTACCACTTACGAGTAAGTTTTTAATGTTTATATATTAAATAATTATGAACTTTTTTAAATTGTAGTTTTTTGTTTCAAATAAAATATTTTTTTGCGCAATTAACCTTGATATTGTTTGACGTTGCTACATAAATAATATGATATAGTTTTGATATAGTTTTTGTTTTTTGTTTTTTGATATAGTTTGATACAGATCTGCCTTACAACTGTTATTTATTACAATATTTAGCAATATTTATTTTATTTTGTTATAGTTATTTCTATATTTTTAAGTTGTATTGAATATACTTATTTATATGTTGTAAATTAATATTTTTTCCAATGTTGGTGCCGTTGATAGCTTAAAAGGTTACACTTTATATTATAACTAAACCTTGTCCAATTATGATACATCTTTTCGATGTACCACTCACACAGAAACTTCGGACACGTCGTTCGTCATTTTCAGTATCACTTTTAATACAAAAACAAAGTATTGATTGGACACTTTCAATTCGTCAGTGATAACAGAATCAAAAATCAACAACCAATGAATAAATGATGACAACGAACGAATAGACTCATAATTAAACTGTTGTTATCTGACTGTTGACATCTCAATTACATTAAGCCAATTATCGCCCATTATCTATTCGATCCAATCAACAATTCGAGTACAAATGAAGTTCATTTTGAATTTACAATACAACAAAGCGTTCTCAATTTAAATGATGGGATTGTGAATGTCCATTGAAGCATCCAATAAAGGGTCCTTAAACGTGTTATTTTTAACACCAAACAATTTTTTTATTGAAGCCCAGCGAGCTGTAATGACTACAGCTCTATCAGCGTTCGGTGTGAATGAACTGTTATGCATTGAAAAATTTGATTTTGCAATAAAGTTTTTTACCTCAATATATTTTTATAAGTAATAAGTTAAAAAATGGCGTTCTCTATGGTTTTTACTGTTATAATTTTTTATTAGTAAAAAATTAATTTGATATACCTAAATTACCTTTAATTAGGTATAAGTTAGGTATTGTGTTATAATTTTCTCCAACAAGGTTGACCGACGTTCTGGTAAAGGTCGCAGGAAGCCGCTGGATGCGAGCAGCAAAAAACCGGTCGTTGTGCTCATCTTTTGGTTGAGACGATGATAGGGTACAAGGTTTTTAGCGAATGGACCAACATCATAATATATGATTTTAGGTCTTTTTAAGTTTTAAGATGATACAAGATGATTTTAAGTGTATTTAATTAACGTAAATATTCATTTAAAATTATTATAATTTTGACTATTATTAATTGAACTTTTGTTTTACTTTGTCTTGTTGTATTATTATCCTTAATTATTTCGTGCAATCGATTTCAAGATAATAACTTATTCGCTCCCATCACCGGGCAAATGCTCCAAAAATGCATATAGAAATTCTTAGAGAAATAGGTACTGTGTAAAATTTTTTAAATAACTTGCATTTAGTGATATAATTATAATTCATCTTGGCAGGCCCCACGCTTGCTGAGGTTTCCTAAGTGTGAACTAAGTCCCTATGGGTTGAAGTTCTACTACGTTCACAGTAGAACTTCAACCTATCGGTATTAAGTGACTTAGTGATTAAGTGTTAACATTTAGTACTCCTCCAATACTCCATGGTTTTTTTATGTATTTTATCTCAACTGAAAAAAAAAAAAAGAGATGTCTGTATACACGTATGCAGATAGCGATTTAATATAAATCTAGTGAATATTTTTTTATTAAAAACCAGTGAACTGTGAGAACATCAGTTCTAATAGAATTCATAGCAGTAAACCTTATATTACATAGGCGTGGATGAACTTATCGATATAAAGGGTGTTCTGTTCTAACAATTCGCGCGTCAGCTTTTTTGGAATCACTCGTGTTTGAGAAAAAGATGGCGTATAAGTAACGCCATTTTTTCGTTCCTCCTAAATTATACATAATAATCTACATTGGATTTTTTTCTGTAGTCTCTCTTGAAAACAGCATAGAATTAAAATAAATATTAATAATGGCATTGTTTGTTATCTGTTACCCATTTTTCAAGCTCTTAAAAACATTACATTCGAATTTTAAATAGTAACAAGATTTAATATTAATCTTGTTTTATGATTATTATAACTCTTTGATAATAACTGGTATTAAAATACTTGTAAAGTACTAGTAATGTGAAATGTGTTTAATTTTTTTTCGAGACAAATTTTATAGATCAATATTTTTATAACATAAGTAGCGTTATTAAAATTATATTGAATGTATTAAAAACTATTTTGGAAACAAATCTACCTATTTCACAATGTCTAACAAAAAAAAAACGCGCGCAAACTATCCACCTTCGCCGACTAACCCTAAAAAGGTTAACAATGGGCACTTTCGCAGGTGGCTAATAAAATTTCCCGGGTTCGAGATGGAGCCGAGAGACAGGAGCTGCCTCCCCAACTCGTTCCCCAAGGACATTCCGGGCACATGTTATTTTCTACACAAGTACACACATCCCGGCACCGAGCCGGCATCGCCGCAGGTGAGTAAGACCTTTCAGTTTCAAAGGCTACCCGCTTTATAATTAAAGCTTAACAACTGCGGTACTAATTCATTAACGGAGGGTGATTTTTTGGAGCCCTCTGTGCTTTCAACGCCTTTGATTTCACGTTTTTCATATGTTTCGTGTATACATTCTTTTCTTTTATACAGATTTTAATTACGTTCATTCCAATTTTGAAAAGATCTTTATCCGATTGCCATATTTTTTAATTAATTTAATGTTTTTGTAGATTATGTGCCAGTGTTACTTCTCTTGTAAATGATAGATTGTGGAATTAATTAGATACGTTAATAACTTTATATCATATGATGAAGAAATATCTTACTACGGGAAGTGTTAAAACGAGAACTATATTTTTCATCATCTAGTTTTACCTGTCCTAAATTAACCTAATTTCTATACGTTCAAAGTCAAGCTTTTCTGTATTAGTATATACGTTTGTTAAAGGATAGCTCAGTCACCCGTAACTACCCAATTTCATAAAAAAAAACCATCCCATACCAATAAAAAAATGTTTTCATCATTGTTCAGTGATCAAAGGGTTACTTATTTTTCGCTTTAAGAATAATATTACGAATCTGTGTGCCCTTCCGTTGTATTTTGTTGGAAAAAGTTTCCCATTGGACCCAATCAATATTGGACAAAAGCGTACCAACACGTTCGCTCTCTCTAATTCAATTCTGGCGTCGATTGTACCAATTTATGCCACTCTGAATAAGAAATAGAATCTATAACTTGTGCACGTAGTTGAGGGTAAATATTTTCTTGTGAACGTTGAGGTTATTAAAATGTTAAAGGAGGTAAGACGCTTGAATATAAAATAGTTTGCAGTTATAAATTTGTTAGCTTATGGAATATTAAATGTGAGTTAGAAAATAAACTATGTCCACTAAAAAGTTTTGTTGATGCTAGTATATTAACTGGAGATCAAAACTTAAAAAGATGAATATCATTTCTTAAATGAAACTTCTTATCGACTAAATAGTCAAAGAGAATTAAAAATAGGTAATTGTATGCAACTCTAGCAAGAGACACCGCATAGAAACTATTTAGTAACACTTTGTTTGCTACTGACATATTCATGAAATTATTAAAAATAAATTAACTAAAAAGTTTTGTTCAAAATTTAAAAAAAGAACGTCATCACAAAATGTTCCGTCAATTTGCGTCTCTTTTGCAGTATACCTACTACAGATAACCGATCAGTATGTAAATTTTCATCGCTATGCTAATTGCGATGTAAGTGTTCTAGAACGTTTCCTCTGCTCCGAAAGAACAAGTTCTAATCCATCTAACTAAAATTATTAACTCCTATAAATCACTTTCAGAATAAATTATCTTGCACAAGCCAATTTTATATGCCAGCAAAATTCTGTAGCAAACTTCAGTCTTGAAATAAATCCCTAGAGAATCAAAGTTGGTAACGAGAAGATTCTCCTGAGTAAGAATTCATATATTTTGTTCGACAGGTGAAACATATAGAAGATGCGCTAAAAGATTTCGGTATCGGACAAGAGAAGACGTCAGTCGAAATCTCCAGCGACGAGCCTACTTAGTCGCCCCCCAAAAGGTTTATTATAAAAATTATAGCACTCCACAATTTATACTACAAGTCTAAATTTAAAAGATACGATGTTAACATTGTAAATACTTATCTTAATTGCTTTGTAAACTGTTGATTTAAAAACTTTGTTCATCAGAATGTTTAATGTAAAAATGTTTTCCCAAGTTTAATACTCTTAAAAGTTACGCCGCCATTGTTTTGTAAACATCATCTGAATAAAACCTAAGGATGTTTCTCGTAAGTCATAAAACTGTTGCTTGTAAAATAACCAAGGGCCTAGACGAGAAGCATAACTCTAACATATTAAAATGGAATACAATGAAGATTGTACTTGATAGATATGAGCCATTGATACGTATAAATAACGTTTAATTGAATGATGTCAATCGCATAAGTTTATCATTCTATTCTGCTAGCATTATGCCATTTGTCTGGGCTGTTATTTGTTCTTACTACATCTAAAACTACGGGATCTTTCAAGATTGTAACGTTTATATATAATTCGTCGTTGTCTCCAAAGAAACTATTATTCTTATTAAATGTGATTCGTGTACTTACTTAAAATTTAAAAAAAACCTTTTTTGTATATAAAGTACCTAATACATAAAGTACCTAATACAGAGCTCTATAAGATAATTTATAGTGATCTATGTAAAGCTTTACGACATCGTTTTTAAGAGAATGTACATACAAGTTGAATCTGGGATAATTACGACTTACATAGCTATAACGCAAAATGCTGTAGTATAAATTAATTGTAAAGCAACAATTTAGATTGAATTTCTCTTGTGATTCTTTCTTTACTTAGTGACATTTTATTGTTTATGCTTTTGATTCATATGATCATATCAGCATTACTGAAAAGCTGTTTAAAAAATATAACACTTGGAAAAAGGAGTGCTTTAAGTGGATTCCTGACATACAACCTTTTGCAATCCCGGTTGACTTCTTTTGCAAATGAGATACCGAGATATTGGTTTCCCTGTCTATGTTTCTTGTTTTTCTCTAGTTGTCAGCGTTGTTTTACGAATAATTTGAGAATGCACATGGACATTTTAAAACATTATTACATTTGAATTGGTGAAAATTTAGATTAAGTGCAAAAATAACAGTTTGAAAAATGCATCTTTTTTTTTTGTTGTGTCTAATTTTTTTACACTTTTTAATACAATGTACCTTTTTAAAAATAAAGGAATTGACCAAAATGAAAAGGTAACTAACTAAATAAATCTTTTAAAGTCATCAATACTTTTTTTAATGACAAATAAATAACAAAATGTAGTTATTATTTACTTACAAGAGTAATTTTCACAAAATTGTTGCTACCATAGTCGTACCTAGACTTAAACGTAAAAAATAGTAAAATAATATATAAGATATTTAAATTAAGCAATTTGATTTGGCGAACATTCCTTTGTCTCATTTTTTCTTAAACTGCTCATTTTTAGTTTCGCCATAAAAAGAGCAAACTATTGAATCTAATTATTTTGTTCTTAGAAAATTAATTTAGATACTCATTTTGTTTTAATGTAACATTGCTTTATATAAATACACGCGACGCGTTTTCATATAATTAAAGATAATTATAAAGAACTGTAAACAACGTTATTTATTAATTTTAAGTAATTCTTATTTAGATAATTGTCATTAGATTTTTTTTTTTCGAAAACGAGTTTTTAATAAGTAGTTTATGTATTCACATTTTTATTAGGGCTAGTTGTAAAGATATAATTTTGTATATTCTGGTTGTACTCGTATGTAGGTAGGTATGTTTTTAAAATTTGGCTTTTTAGATGATCATTTGTTGGTTTCTTAAAAAGTTATCAGATATATTATGGTTGAAGTGCATCGGTTCGGTTATTTATCTATATATTTCAGTACTAAAGTACAACTACGTACAGTTTTTCTGCCGTACTCAGGAACGTCAATTAGCATATAAAAGCCTACTTATCACCTTTTATTGCAAAATTCTCAAATAAAATGGGGCCGTTAGTATTTTTTTGCAATGTGAAGTACGGGGTACCCTCGAACGTGGTTACTCTTGAATGAAGTGTCACATTGACCACCTACAGATAAACCTGCTGTATGATTTCAAAGATGGTCACGCTGCAGTTGCCTGGAACACTAAGGACACCGTTTTTAGCAGCTACATAAGGATTTATAGCTATGACCAATATTACAAGTGATTCAAAAGTAACCATGTACCACTACACTTCAGTTTACTATGTAATCAAGCTTTTGGCGTATCTGAGTGAGAGACATTGTACGCTACGCCCAAACAGAGACGGTGGCGGTACAGTCGCGGTCGCGGTCTGCCCGCGCGGGCACGTGCTGTTTGTGAACGCTTGTGTGCAAGCGTATTGCTGAGCGTTAGCGATTTATAACGCAGTTAGAATAAACTATCACAGCACTATAGGGAGCGCGCTCACTGTGAAGTCACGACAAATGGCAGTGGTGCCGCAGTTTTTATTTTTCGTTTGTAAATGCAGCTGAAGTCCGAAACGAAAGTACAATATGGCAGCGACTCCGCGCGAGTAAATGAGCGCACATCCATGTAATTTTAAAGTATACCTAGAGGCAGCGTGCCATTTGTGAGCCTGCACTGGCGACTGACTCAACTCCTAAACGTGTGAGCGCGCCCATAGACACGAGAGACGGCAAAGCGCTCGCGGTTAATAGATCGCGGCCTGCTTGCGCTTATTTGATATACTTCATATTATATTGACAACCATATCCGATCGCAACCGCACCCGCGACCGCAGACAGCCTCTGTTTGACCCGATCCGAGAATCTAGTAGATAAAGGAAACACGCACTAGTGCGTGATGCCATTCCTTCTAGAAAACCTCTGACGATGCTTCGTTTCACGCGGCTTGAAGAACCCTATAAGTTTCTCAGCCAATATCTGAGAGTTTCTGCATTTATCTATTCTTAGGTTAAGCAATTGTAAAGTGATTTAATTAACATCTTACTATACACACGGAAAAGCGTAAGTTCTAAAGTAGTTAATATGCTTACTGCAATAAAAGTACTATTTAGAATAACAATAACTACGGATTAGATTTAATAAGCACGAAAGCTTCTAATGTTAACTTTACTGTAATATTTTGATGTGTTTTCCTGTAAGCTTTAAGAAAACCAAATTTTATTGCGTTAACCTTAAATTCTACCAAAAGGTATTTTCAAAAATACTCATCCTTGAATATATATCTCGGAAATTTAAACAAGAAACCAATTGTCTAAATTGGTTTTTGTAGTAAAATTTCGCTCCATCTCGCTCGATGATCCGACGATTATCTACAGTAGAACAACATAATAATAAGTTTTTGAAATTTTTCTTTGTTTTTATTAGATAGCTAGTGTTCCTTTTAATTCTGCTGAACTATTTCACACTTTGGCTTCAAATAAAGGAGCAGTGCGTTTTGTGATCCCGATAACATGACCCTTGTACCTTTTTTCAACTTAACATAAATCTTACAATCTGTTTCTTGTCGAAAGCTTTCCTCAGTTTTCCCCCAAACCGCAGAGCTCATTATAATGAATTAGCAAGTAAATTAAAAGATAAACGTTCGGGATAAACGTTAAAATCTGTTTTAAGAAATGTAAAGTCACTTGCAGTGAGGGCTTATGATGGTAATGACGGTCTGAAAAATGTGACAAGGATTACTCTTTGTCATATTTTTAAGACACATTACACAATATTCATACTTTTTAAAAACAAGAGATTTTTCTTTATTTAGAATATATAAATTTGTGAGCTGAGAAACGCATAGTTGTATCTCTAAAGGACTATTAAAGTAATACACTGCTTGCTAGCAACGGCTTTAAAGGTATTTCTTGTATATATTAACTGTAGATACATACAAAGTAGCCAACAAAGAGGTGTGCCATAATTACTATATTTTCGTCTTTGTTTACTTGAATGAAGTAGCTAAAGTAGCTTTGTTATGATTTGAATCTCAAATTAATACCCAAATTAAAGAAATACCTTCAATCACACTTTATAAAATAGTCACATGTACTAGTCGAAATGGGAGTAATTTGCTTCTTTAGGTTATGACTTTTAATAAGATATTTTATAAAAACGTAATATTTCATTGAATTATATTAAATAGTTAGATAATTGACAGTGACCCCTACCAAACATTCCATATTTCAACATTTTCAAATGTATACATTTTGCAGTGTTGTGATTTAGCATTATTGATGTATACTAAGTCTAATTATATAATAGAATAAGGTTCGTTATGCTATGCTTGAAGCGTATGTGCACATATCGCTATGTATATAACTTTAGAATGAGCATATTCATCTAGTCATTATTATGCGACATAAGGTTATTTCCACATAAGAAATAGGTTTTAGGTAAACTCATTTATGTATAATATTAATATACCTCCAAGGTATCATAAAACTTGTTTTAAGCTGTTACAAAACTGGTATACCATACTAATTTTAAAGTTCAATAGTACATACATATTTAAAACAAATTAAACTTTTTTGTTTAATTCTTTATTAGGCATAACATCTAATCTATGACAAAATTCTAGATTCAGCGATAATGGAACGAAAGAACCAAGGAAAAGAAAACACAGAGGTCTAAGTAGTCTTGTATGTAATATGAACTTTGAATTTTGTATGGAATATATAAATAAGAAAATAAGATTTTAATTAAAATTCTAGTTATTTGTGTCTCTTTCTATTCCAAATTCGTCTTTTGTTCAAATTCATCATAATCCAAATTCATCATAGACACATCGTACTAGACGCAGATCAGTCATATGAACGTAGAACAGACAAAAATCCATAAACAGGTAACATTTTGTTCAATAAAACACTAAGTAACAATCTATTATGAGATCATTATATTTGATTTTATTATCTCCACATTGTTTATTCAAACGATTAAACGAACTAGAAATGATTCGAAATGTATATAAAGAATGTTACAAATTCGGAATTCGCATACTTATTGTTATTGGGAAAAAATACGTTTTTTATTTATTGTGTTAAATTAAATAAGTATAACCTCTCCTGTCAAAGGGTTCGACCAAAATAAAATATTTTCCCTTAAATAAGTTAAATTTCGTTAAATTTTACTGTCAAAATGTTGATAGTTAATTTGCTGAAAATCTGTATATTTTATAAACTGTGCTTCATTCTTTAAATTTGTAATGATAAATAGTATTTCGGTAAATATTCGCCTGGTAATCGGTACATTTAGAAAAGTAACATTTAGGCAAAATATATATTACTATAATAATATAGGAATCTTCAAAAATGTCTTCAAAAGATAGAATAATAATATTATAGAGATTTAATTAAAATAAATGAAAAAAGTTTTATTAAAAATCAACTAAACACTGACATCATATCTGAACATATTGTTATGTTTTATTGTTCACTTTGAATATGTGAAACTTTGTTTTAGTTTCCAGACAGATTTTTATTATTACTGTCTAAGGCATTTGACTACCAAACTGCCTATTTGTGAGCATATGAAACATATAAGAACTATATTAGAATGCCTTACAAGGGGATAAGAAAAAGGTGGTATTTTTCTCGTACGCAAGAAGCGGGAAGCCTAAAAATACTATGAAAAACGGTTAAATATAAAACATAGAAACTCTTTCAAATATTATCCCTTCTAGTAAATTTATTAAAAAAATGGGACCTATACCTACTCTTTAAATTACATATTTTTATTTTAAACACCTTATATCATTTTGTTTCTACAAAAGCTACCAATAAAATTTAAGAGACTTCGTTTTCTAGAACTGATAGTCTGTCTTTAAATTGGCTATGAAATAAATACGGACACACGGCAATAAAAATACTACGAGTATAAAAAGACTTCCTGGTTTTACTAGAGAACTTTAAAAAAAGCATATCCATTTCAAGGCAAGCATATGTATTAAAAAAATTATACAAGCTAGCTAGCCACTCCCTTTTCTAATATTCTGTTCCTGATTAATATCAGGAACAGAATATTGGGTAATCCCAAATTAGTTAAAAAAAAATTAAGAAAATGTTTGACGAGTATGAATTTCGTACCATTCACATAATGCTTCAATTTGTGTACTATATTACCACTTCCTAATAAGTCTCAGGTAGGCTAACTAGAACGTCTGTCACGCTCATACATAATCGTTTGATAGAGATAAGATCACCTTCTGATAAGTGACGGATAGTAATTTTTAAAAACTTATCTCATATACTTACTAGTAATGTTAAGCGCATAGGTACATATTGCATCTAGTCTATCAGTCAATATATTAGATGGTGTTGAAAAAAGCACTACTTAAATCGCTATTTTTCTTTAATCACAAAATTCTTTTGTAAAAAGAATTTTGTCAAAAAATTATACGCTATGTGATCAAATCTTATCTGTAGGAACTAATGCTTGTTTAAGCATGTACTTTGTTAATGTAAATACTCATGCGCATTTGTTTTTGGTTTTGTAAATCGAACGCAAACAAACCTGGCCTTTCTACGCAGAGACATAGAGTCTAAATTAGATTGAATTGTATGAGAATTCTTAACTATGTGTAAGCTAATGTTTGTATTTCACGCTGTGTCGAATATTATATTCCTTTGTGTCTATTGTTTCTTGTCGTGAGAGATTTAACTGTGAATGCACTGTTAGTGAAAAACTATGAAAAAATAAAATGTTTCTTTCGTAATGTGTGTTTTATTTGAGTACATACCTTATCATCATCATCGTCATCATCATCAGCCCGTCACAACCCACTGCCTCTCTTCGCTTATGCCATTAGTCTCGATCCTGGGCTAGTCTTGACCACGTACCTACATAAAACTTAGAAAAAAAAGCTACTAATGTTATAAATGCGAAAGTTTGGATGTTTTTCTTTAATAACGACGATGACTTTCATGATGAAATAGCAGATAGGATTTACATGAAATTAGGGACAGGTGACAGCAAAAGTCTACAATCATAGGTCAGCGTGAAGGCTTTAAATAGATCTCAGTTCAAATTTTTTTTTAAATTAAAGCTTATTTTTCAATTACACTGTATTACACACTAACACTGACATTAGAAGACATATTTTTTTTGTTGACTATAACTCGACAAAGATACAATATAAATTCAAAATGGCCCTTCATCATCATCTCAGCCAAAAGACGTCCACTGCTGGACAAAGGCCTCCCCCAAGGATACATAAGGATACATGAGGGGATTTGCCATAATCGCCACGCTTGGCAGGCGGGTTGGCGATCGCAGTAAGTTGATTGAGAGTTAACCTCAGAGAGATGCTGCTGCCCATCCTCTGGAATAGTCTCTTAGTCGGCTTTTACGACACCCACGGGAAGAGATGGGGTGGTGTAATTCTTTATCCCCGGCACCACACAAAATGGCCCTTACCGCCTTAAAAACTTTGAAAAACAATTTTATATTAAAAGTAAGAACCATTACAAAGTCGTTATAGATTTTAGATTAGATATCTATAGTATCATAACAACTATTATACGCAGTCTGAAATTTTGAATTTTTATGTCCGTTTCTGGTGTTACTTCCAAAATAGCAAACACGCTAACGACCAAAGTTTTAGCATAATCAGAAACACGATTTCGCGAGCCTTCATTGTTAGACGAATCGTAACAAGGCGGACGGACAAGCATCAAACGCCGAATAATCGCAAAACAATTTTACTTTTGCTCGAAGTAGAATTCGAAACGTGTAAACAACATAATGCCTTTTGTAATTAAATTCTTTGGCAGCATGAAATTCAACACCTAAAGCCATCTTAGTTGATAAACATTTTTGCTATTACAAGATTGATTTACAACGATTTTCCTATATACCTCATCATCATCATCATCATCTCAGCCAAAAAGACGTCCACTGCTGGACAAAGGCCTCCCTCAAGGATAAATCATTTTGAGGGGAATTTGCCATAATCGCCACGCTTGGCAGGCGAGTTGGCGATCGCAGTAAGGTGAGAATAATCACAGAGAGACGCTGCTGCCCATCCTCTGGAATGGTCCCATAGTCGCCTTCTATGACACCCACGGGAAGAGATGGGGTGGTGCAATTCTTTACCCACGGCACCACACAGGGATATACCTACACACTTTCAAAAATTTCGCGTTCCGTTAGAAACAAAGAACGGGTACGGTTAAGTTCTTCGCTATAACGTAATTATTATTTATGATTTAATTTCAAATATAATAGGCGACTGGTTCCTAACTTAGTTACCCCAATCTCGCAGAACGCTATAATAAAAAAACGGTAATTCAACTGAATATAATATGTGATTTATAGTCCAGTATCAAATGTTTCAAACTGTATAAATTCAGTCATACAAACGCTAGCGCCGCTAATGGATTTAATTTGATAACTGCTAAACTGGATTTTTTTTTCAAACATTGCGGACCTTCCAACACTAGGCAAACATCTATTATTTAATAATTGTGCACTACTTTTAGGTTTGTTTTTGTATTCATTCGCTAACACCAACAGTGGCCATTGTTTGCGAATAAATGCGATAACCCGTTTTGTGAATAAACCACGCAACAAAAAGTAATGCACAATTATTAAATAAACACTATGGATGCTTTCCTGTTGTCGGACGGTACGCAATGTTTAAAAAAAGATCCGGTCCGTTAGTCATTGTCAAATTATCAGTTGGTGGCGCTAGTGTGCCTTACCCTTCGCCTTAATTAAAATGTTTTCTATTTGGTACGACGGACGTATACTTATCTCTGTATTTTACTTAGACAGAAAGTTTCTTTAAAATAGGCTTATATGAAAATTGGATTTTTTAAATCGTTGCATGGGACACTGAAATATTATATAACGTCTCTTATATTTGGGTTATGGCCCAATCTTCTCAGTTGTCTATTTATAGAGATTGTTTGCATATTGGATTCGCCGCTCATTTCACGCCCCACTGAGTTCACTACTATCGCAGCTGTCTGGGGGTGCCACGAAATAGCAGATAATCGTTACGTTACTTTTTAATCCCAAATCTCTACGGTTAAGCCTTTGCCTTCATAAGATAAAATAAATATAGGTAAGTACTTTATTTCCCACCTAAAATAAATAAATAAACATTTGACGAATACAAAGTAGGTATATAAACTTTCAGACAACCTTTGGAGGAACAAAAAAGATTTAAGTCGTCGTGTCAGTTGCACCATGAATAACTTACAGCACATCAATAAATTAATATAAATAATTGACGGATTGGTGGTTGTTAACGACTGCTAATGCAGCTGGGACCAACGGCTTAACGTGCCTTCCGAAGCATGGAGGAGCTCGAGATGATAAATTTTTGGTCACCTATCCGATGACCGGCCTTTGCGAAAGTTGCTTAACCTCAGCACTCGCAGACCGAGCGCGTTAACCACTGCGCCATCGAGCTCCGATCCATCCATCCATCGGAAAAAATATGACGTTACCAAATCATGCATTATTTACAATTAAAAACTTTCAAGAGCCCGGAATTACAAATAATGCTTACCTCTATACATTTACATAACATTCTTTGCTTTATATATATGCTTTATTCTAAAAAACGTACTTGGGCACTATATATGTACTAATTCAAAACTATAGAATGACGCTTTATACCTATACAGTGTGCGAGAATTGGGGGAATGTCAGTTCCATGCATTCTTATCATGAACATAATCATTTACATTGTAATAGCCCTTTTTAAAAGTGTTTCCTTAACGTGTGTCTTAATTTCTCAAAGGGTAAAATTAGAAACATCATTCGGGATTTTATTATAATAAGAGACACCTTGTCCCATGAATGATCCATAAACTTTCTGCTGTCGAAGTTTAGGTATTACAAATTTACTTTTATTTTTAGTATTAAGATTGTATATATCACAATTTTTTCTATAAAAATAAATGTTTTGGCGCACATATAGAATACAGTTATAAATAAACTGTGACGCAACCGTTAGAATATTAATTTCTTTAAACAACTCCTCAAGAGACACGCGTGCTCCTAGGTTATAGACCTTACTGCTCTTTTCTGTCAAATTAAAAATGGTTTCTATGTCAGCAGCTTTACCCCGCAGAAGGATTCCATAAGACATAACACTGTGGAAGTAACTAAAATAAACTAATACAGCCGTTTTTCATCCGAAAGCTGTCTAATTTTTCTTACAGCTTAAGCAGTGGAACTGAGTCTTCCCGCAAGAGTACTAATATGAGGGTTCCACTGTATTTTTGAAAACAAACTCACACTTAATAAGATCAAACAAATGATTGTAAAGAGCATCTGGATCTGAGCAAGAGCACTTGTGTAAATGGTAAGCATGCCACATTAACAGTAAGTAACCTTAAAGCCCGGTGAAGCTGAAAATGCCGTCTGAGGCAATCAGCAAACTCTCTCAAAAAAAAAAAAAAGTAAGTAACCATATGTTTTAATATTTTGACCCGTTTTTCTGTCACTGGCCTACTACAGATTTTTTCTAGCTTTATATGTTCACTAGCTGTGCCCTGCGGTTTCACCCGCGTTAACTAGCGACTGTTCCACACCTATTAGTCATAGCGTGATGTAATATAGCCTATAGCCTTTCTCAATAAATGGACTATTCAACACAAAAAGAATTTTTTAATTCGAACCAGTAGTTCCTGAGATTAGCGCGTTCAAACAAACAAACAAACAAACTCTTCAGCTTTATAATATTAGTATAGATTTAGGTTAAAAGTAATTTTTTGCCCAGAGTGGTCTGAAGGTAAGTTACTTAATATCGACTTAGATTGAGGAGTACAGTTACTAAAGAAATTGTCTAAGCAGGTTGCTGAGGTTGCTGTAATTGGTTTTAGAATCAACTAGAATTACAGCAGAAATTGATAATTCAGATTAAATGATCTAAACATAGAGGTTAACCTTACATTAATTGGACAATTTTCTAATAAATTTACATTAAAACCTCCACAAATAACTATTCTTTTTTTACTTTTGCAATTTTTTTTAAAAACGTCTTCCATAATGGACTGAAAAATACCAAAATTACCAGATGGAGGTCGATATACACAAACAATTTTAAATTCCTTCAATTCGACAAATGATAATTCAATAATGCGTTCAATAGACAGGGCGACTACGTCCTTTCTTTTGTTAATCTTATGTTTACAGTTATTATCAAATATTAAATATCCGCCACGTATAGCATTTTTCCTACTAAAAGCACAGGAGAGCTGAAAGTTTTTAATAATGAAAATTAACTGATAATCTTTAAGCCAATGCTCAGTTAATTACACATAAAATATTAATATTTTAATTTAATAAAAAAAGTTCAACTTCTAACTCTTTGCCGGCCAGGCCCTGTATGTTTTAATGTACAATATTATTTGCTGGCTTTTGTCTTTCCTCTTACTTTAAATTTGAGGTTGTACAAGCCTTATTAACTAATTTTACGTTAGTAGAATTACTAACACTACAATAAGTTTGGGTCGACATTGTTATACTACTTATAAATGTGTCTTGTAAATTAAAAGCTAGCAATATGGATATACTATATACTTTATCTGACCTGATTTTGATGGATGATAATGCAGTTTTTTTTAATAGTGGTTTAACGATTATGATGTAAATCTATTGCACCTACGAGTAATTGATATCTTTCTTTGAGATTAATAAATATAAAGTTAAGAGAACTATACTTTTGTAGGTGTTACAAAAGTACAGCCATTTGTAGTTAGTACTATAATAGCCCTAGTTTTGTGCCTTAAAATCTTGTAAAAGATAGGCCATACCTTTCAACGAGAAATTCTTGTATTTATGTATATATATAATCTGAATCTCGGAAACGGCTCCAACGATTTTCATGAAATTTAGTAAACAGAGGGTTTCGGGGGCGATAAATCGATTTAGCTAGGTTTCATTTTTAGAAAACGTCGTTTTATCCGTAAAAAAAGAGCAAAGCTGTTTCATTCAGTTACTAATACTTATCTTTATAATAATTATGATGGATGGTTTTAAATGAACTTACAGCATTTATAAAAAATGTTTAAATAATTTTTAACGCAAATTTTGTTGCGAACAAATTACAAAAACAAATGTTGAAAAAAAATCCACTAGCAGGATTTGAACCTGCACCCTTCTGACATACCGGGTCAGGTGCTCTTCCAATTGAGCTATCATGGTTCTAACCAGCCCGCCGAAATAATTCAACACTTTTTACTTTGAAAGCCAAAGGCGCCCATTCAATGTCAACAACTACCGTCACTAACATCCGATCATAATATTTAGTTTCAACATTTGTTTTTTTTTACAGCATTTAATCAAAATGTACATTTACACGCCTGCACTAGGGTTCATTCCCGGGAATTCTCGAGCCGAGAATTCCCGGGCAATTGTTGGGCTTTGTTCCCGGGAAATTAAGCTCGAGAAAAGTCGAGAACTCGAGAAATCATATTTTATGAAAATGAAAGAGTGTTTTCAATTTCAGGATATGTAGTTAATAAAATAAGGAACCGGCTGTCTGATAAAGCTATAAATGCTTTAGTTTTTCTAAAGGCATATTTTATCAGACAGCGTAAGCTGACCTAATTGTTACGTACATACCTGTATGTTCAGCTTGAGATGTTTCTTTGATCTTGCAAAGTTTTCATTTGATTTTTTTTCTAATGAACATGCCAAAAATGATGCTGTGATTGTAATTTAATTATAAGTTAAGATAATGTTAACGTTTTCATGTTGAAATTTTTGTTTGTTTTGTTATTAAATAAAACTTCTATTAAGAAGCTAATTTTGTTAATAAGTTTTAAGTTGTTTTTTTTTCTATTTAATCAGCCAAAAATGCAAATGAAAACCACTGCATTTGGTGATTAATTCACATTATTGGAACCGAAAAAATATTCAAAAACGTACGTAAATGTAAATTTCTCGACAACCCGAGAAGTCCCGAGAAATCAGCCTCGAGAATTCTCGAGACCCGAGAAATTGATAAGCTCGAGAAATCATGAACCCTAGCCTGCACACTAGACTACCACGAACTGTTACATTAGATTTTAAACTATATGCATATTGCCATATGGTTGGTATGATTGAACATTTATTTAAGAAATTTGACAGTTTTGAATAGGTTTTAATAGACTTTGAATAGGTTTTGAATAGGCGAGTGCTCTGAAGAGCTCTTTGACCTCATCCCACCTCCCTTCCTTCATAGGAGTACACGTACTGCTCTTCGGAGTCACCGCTTCACTGTCTCAAATATCCCATCGCGCACAAAGAAATTTGGTGACTCGTTTCTTCGTCGCACCTCCAAAATATGGAATAGTGTACCAGCACACGTTTTTCCTTCTTCCTATGATATGGGGTCCTTCAAAAGAGCCGTTAAGAAGCACCTTGTGGGCCGGCAGAGTGAGGTTAACTGATGCTACGTTTGTTTTCACGCTGCACCAGTTATCTTCGCGTCTGGACTCCATTTCCACTTACAATCAGGTGGGATGGGTGGAGTCATTTGCCGAGTTATCTAAAAAAAAAAAGGTTGATAAGCAGGCGTCTGTATGTTAAAGTTTAAAACATAAGTACCTCCTAAAACAATCAGAATAACCTTCTACAGTGGAGGTTACAAACTGTAGCGATTGTGTACACTCATTATTTTAATTGTGGTCTTTAACGAAACCAATTACGTGCTGCCACAATTCACGGAAACATTCCTTCATTTCAATTTAACGGAAAACAGGGGGGGTAACATCGTCAGTAGCTTTGAATGTGTTTTTTCTATTCCAATATATTCACTGGTAATAAAGATGACTGTGACGTTTACTAAGAGCTAAAATAATATGCTTTTAGGTTTTCAAGGGGCATTAACAACATACCTACTTATATATAAATAAGCTAAATGTTCAAATAATTTTTAACGCAAATTTTGTTGCGAACAAATCACAAAAACACAAATGTTGAAAAAAATTCCACGAGCAGGATTTGAACCTGCACCCTTCTGACATTCCGGGTCAGGTGCTATTTTTTCAACATTTGTGTTTTTTTTTTTTTTAAATAAGCTCTTGAATTATTGTTGAAATGTTCTTATAGAATTGATAGTTTAGATACAATATAAATACAACTTTGACGATCTCCGTAGCCTTGCACTTGTGGCTTGCACGCCGGACTTTGAGGCGGCGCTAACTCTGAGGATCCGTGTTCGATTCCCGGTTGGATCTGGGTGGTTGTTGTACCGTCGTTGTTCCTGATTTCCATAAAACAAGTGCTTTAACTACTTACCTTATTTACTTTACTATATGTGCAATTTCAAAATCGGTTTTAATTTCAAGATAGGGTTGGCAAGATAGACAAACTAAAATAATTTTCTTTCTAAATACAAATTGCTACGAATATCGAAGTGAATATAACGATATGAACATAAAAGAAAGGAGAGTAGACTTATTTGTCTTCTTAAAAATAATCATGTCTATATTCAATGTTACAGCACATTAGTACGTCGATATTATCTTTATCTTTTGAGTCACAATTTAATCAAAAATTTAGTAAACCTAGCCTGTAAGAGCACTAAATGTCCATTCTAAATATCAATGAAAAATATTTTTAATCGGATTAGTAGTTACGGAGATCACGTCCTACATCCAAACCTAAAAATATTACGTTTTTATAACATTCAGTATAGACAGCATCATCAATTTTTTCATTAATTTATTAAAATTTTATAGAGTGGCCCTTACTCCGCGTAATTAAGCCCATACAGCTTTGATTCCCCATTGATTTCAGTGTTTCATTAATAAGACGAGTCTATTGGAACACACTTCCTCCTAATTAATTACTGATCTCTGATTTCGGGTTCTAGTCAATACAATTGGACCTTCTCTATTCACAAATAAGTTCGAAATACAAACGATCAATTTGAATTAATTAAGCCATCTGAGTCGCTATAAAATGCCGTAAACAGTATACTGGTAAACCAATAGCTGGCTCAGCCATTTTTATGCTTCATAAAGCATTCCCGTGCGAGACGGTACCATAGGAGTTTACTTCTCATTTCGTATACATTAACGTATTTGCATTGAAACTGAACGTTTAATAACACCTCAACGGCGCATGGTATCGTAAATTCCGTAAATGAGTATTTAAATTTGACATGTTTATAGAGCGTTCAGTTAACGCGCAAGTAGGTACTTATAATTGTTTGGATATTGTTATACAATTAAATCTATATATTAAGACGTGAAGCAAAAATTTTGTACCCGTTTTTACGAAAATTGCGCGGACGGAGGAGTATGAAATTCCGCACACTTATAGTTTATATAGAGAAGGTTATCCGAATGTTATTTTTTTTAATTATGCATAAAAAATACATTAAATCAACAAAAACAACATTACACACACTACCATGTATTTGACACACACGCATATGTATTTGACACACACGTATTGTTTGTCTTTAATGCGGCCGACATCTGTCAATGCCGATCCAAACTCACATTTTATCTTTTTTTAATTTTTCATTGCTTAGGATACAATCCGTGCAGCCTTAATAAAATTACGGTCGAATTTCGACCACTGGGCGACCACTAGTACAATTAAATCGTTATGAAAGTTTTTATTAGTTTCGCAAACTATTTAAAATAACAAAATAGGAGAATACATATCGCACAGACTATGAGGCTTCGTCATCTGTTGTGAATGGGGGATGATCAAAGCGTTAACAGAGCATAACTCTTTTATCCAATGGGAAATTCGTCGTTCAAGTTCCTACTACCGCGCCCGGTAAGCTGAACTGAAAAAATCTCAATGTATGTAAGTTATTACATACATTCACCTTAGGAGGTTTTATAGAGGGAACGGCAACGCGCATTAGTGCGCATCCCCGTGCCCTACTAGATTCTCCGAAGGGTTCGGACCGGATCGGGGTCGGCGTGTGTATTGTGGCACTGCGGAGTTTTGCCACTTCCAAAATGGGTTAGCGACCTTGTAAACGACGACGCCTGTGTGCGTGCGTTGATTCGGGCGCTTAGTATGAAATCGAACTACTGTTTAATTATGTGTGTGCGCTTTGGGTCCCTGTACCAATGGACTAAGTGAGTAAGTGGATCGTGAGTACGACTGCCGCTTCGGGTCAAAGTCAAATAAAGTCAAAAATTTTTTATTCAAATAAACTTTAGAAAAGTGCTTTTGAATCATCCAAACAATTTTTACCTACTACCCATTCAGGACGTCTAATTTTTAGCTGTGGAGAAGAATGGGTGCAAGAAACTCCACATACCTGGAATAAAGACTCTCCTTAGTAATACAGCGTGGTAAAGCTGCTGGTATTAAGGGAGCTTTTGAGTTGGGGGTGGCGCATGGTGGTATTTTCGGTTAAGTTTAAATTATTGATATACTTTTGTTAATTTAAATAATAATGTTAATAAGAAAGTGAGTAACTTATTTCAATATGACGGATAATTTAGATTACTTACGGGTCATTATAAACAGCTTTTATATAAAATTGGTTACAGCAAACGAGAAGAGAGACGAGGAGCTCGATGGCACAGTGACTGAGGCGCCCGTACTGCGATTGCTGAAATTATCCAACTTTCTCAAAGGTAGGTCGTCGGATGGGTGACCTACCACCACCACCAGATAAACCACGTAAAGTCGTTGATCCTGGCTGCATTAGCAGTCGTTAACAACCACCAATATGCACTGGAACCGCATGGTAGTTTTGGCGTGTTCTCCATCCTCTCCTTCTCTTATCCATCCATTGGGAAGATTTGTGCTCCAGCAGTAGGGACATTAAATGAGCTGGTGATAATGATGATGATGATCATGATGATGATGACAGCAAAACTGTCTTGTATACATCGTGTTAAGTGATAGGGGTGACCCTCGCAAAAATCGCGTGTAACAAAATTGTCGGCAAAAATGGGACTTTAATAAAAACGATTGGTGATTTGTTGCGAATTTGCTTTCATTTATTGGATAATCGGGATATCGCCACGCTGCTGGGGGGATGCTATAAATCATTCCGCAGTCCTTGATAAAACAACATACACGGGGTAGGAAAATACGGACTCGACAAACATCGATAAGGAAATGAAATATGTAAGGATAGGTGGAGATTACTTGTTAGTAAAATGATATTATATACAATATATAGTAATATATAATATAGATCATATATATAAGGAGAGAGAATATAGAGGAGCTCAATGGCGCAGTGGTTAACGCGCCAGGTCTGCGAATGCTGAGGTTAAGCAACTTTCGCAAAGGCCGGTCATCGGATGGGTGACCAAAAAATTATTATCTGGAGCTTATCCGTGCTTCGGAAGGCACGTTAAGCCGTTGGTCCCGGCTGCATTAGCAGTCGTTAACAGCCACCAATCCGCACTACTACTACTTTAAATTTTAAATTATAACCATAAGAACCCAACTGTATCGGCTGCCGGGAAGGCAATGCCGACACGACGACGGGAGCTGAAGGATTAAGGAGCTGAGGATGGGGTGGATGATGACTTGTGGGACTTACTTGAGCAGACGACGATGGCGCAGCCACGATACACTTGTCGTGGGGATGGAGCTAAGCTGGTAGAAGTCTTTTATTATTTCGCTTCGCGAAAAATTTCTAAGTGAAAAGTTCCTAAAAGTTTCGTTTTTTTTAATATTAACTAATGAATTAGTTACTTACTAGATAAAATTTTCTGGAAAAAATCAACCAGCCTCAGGAAGCTGGAGAGAGCCATTTTGGGGCCTCGGTAGCTCAGCGGTCAGAGCATTGCACCGGTTATCCAAAAGTCGCGGGTTCGATTCCCACTCGAGTTTTCTGAGGCTAGTTGATTTCTTGTAGTAAAATTTTATCTTGTAACATTATTGTGAATGCAAAGTTCAAAATAATATAAACAATGAATTATTTTTAATAAAACAACTTTTACGGATCTACTCGCGTTTCAAATCAGATTTGATAAACCACAAATACTCGCTAGAGAACAACGATTCATCCCTAGGATGATACGCGAGGCTATTAAAATTAAAAAACATCCTAATTTCAAAAGAGAATATGGTTGGAATCTACCACCAGCCTGGGATCCCATCATACAAAATATTAAATCTCAGCCCCAACACCATACTGCCAGACCAAAAGATACTGTAAGCTATTTCTGCGTAAAACGGAACGCACCTGATTAAATTTAAATGAGGGTATACAAGCTACTAACTAATTATGAGACGACCAACACCTCAGTCTCCCTGTAACGTCAGTAGATCCGTAAAAGTTGTTTCATTTCAATGTGTAGTGTTCGCGTAAACTTTAGAAAACAATATTTTATATGACATACAATACACAACCGACTACAAAACGATGTAATTTCAATGTCTATTCTGTGTACGCCACTTAGCAATGGCGGTGATATGTGATGAGGGTCACCCTTTGATGTGAGTGTAGTCTGTAAACCTACACTGGATTTGATTTTTTATTAGTAGTCAGACGGGGTAAGGAGCTGCTATACCAAGAATTTGGGCAACAAAATTCTTGTATAAAAGTAAGCAACAGAATCGTAGTATTTAAAAAAGTATTCAATGTTGTCTTACCATTTAGGCATAATTAGCAAAATAATCACTATTAGATCCACATTTTTGTAGCAATTTTCGAGTTTATTGGAACAACCCGATCGATAGAATCACTCTTATTTAAAAATGTTTCTAGAGTGAGCAGTGTTTGTGAAGAGTTTTTCAAAACATTTTCTTACCCATTTAGAGCAATAAGTAGTTAGCCTATAACTGTCCCACTGCTGGGCAAAGGCCTCCATCATCGAAATCAAGTTATCACTACATCATCGTCAGCCATATTACGCCCACTGCTTGGCATAGGTCTCCCCCAAGGATCGCCATACCGATCGGTCCTGCGCTGCCCGCATCCAGCGGCTTCCCGCGACCTTGACCAAATCGTCGGTCCACCTTGTAGGGGGCCTGCCCACGGAACGTCGTCCGGTGCGTGGTCGCCAATCGCCAACCTTTCCGCCCCAACGGTCATCGGTTCTCCGCGCTATGTGTCCCGCCCACTGCCACTTCAGCTGTGCAATCCTCCGAGCGATGTCAGTTGTTTTAGTTCTCCTGCGGATTTCATCATTTCTGATTCTATCGTGCAGGGGAATACCGAGCATCGCTCTCTCCGTTGCTCGGTAACCTTGAGCCTTCTTATAAGACCCATAGTAAAGGACCACGTCTCACTCCCGTATGTAATCACTGACAACACACACTGGTCCCGCTACTGGCCAAAGGCCTCCATCATTGAAATCAAGTTATCACTACAATTGATGGGTATTGGCTTATTCACCACGCTTGCCTAATGAGGGTTGGTGATCACAAACCCGGGCTATGCATCGAAAAATCCGAAACACACTTTGCCCGACCTAGAAATTCAACCCGGGATCTTCTGGTATCGGGCCGAATGCTTCGCCACTCAGCCACCGAGGCGTTGCGTAGAGCAATAATCATCATCATCATCATCTCATTTTATGTCCCCACTGCTGGGGCACGAGCTTTTCCTATGGGTGGATAGGGAGAACGGGTCATAAACCACCACGCGGGTCCAGTGCGGATTGGTGGTTGTTAACGACTGCTAATGCAGCCGGGACCAACGGCTTTACGTGCCTTCTGAAGCACGGAGGAGTTCAAGATGATAATATTTTGGTCACCCTTCCGATGACCTGTCTTTGCGAAAGTTGCTTATCCTCAGGACTCGCAGACCGTCGCGTTAACCACTACACCATCGAGATCCTCTAGAGAGCAATAATATCACGAGCAAAATATGAAATGTCAGTTTCACATTATCTTGGTAAGTTACAGTTTTTTCAATCAGCAACGGAGAAGACCTTTTTTTTTACTCTCTCGTTAATAGGAGAGAGTAAAAAAAAGGCCAATGTTTAATAACCAAGTGCCAATCTAGTACGTATTGTCTTCATTATAATTTCTTATCATAGGTTTTGTATAGGGATATAATATAATCAATGCGAAAAAGAGGCGTACAGTGTTTTGTTGTATATTTGTTAGTTATAAGGTGGTCACCTTTCTTCTGTATTCTGTGTATCTGTTTTCCAACTTTCATCCAAATCGGTCCAGTGGTTCAAGCGAAATATAAAATGACCTTGACAAGTGGCGTTTTCCGCATTGATTATATTATATCGCTATACAAAACCTATGATAAGAAATTATAATAAAGTAAATACATACTAGATTGGCACTTGGTTTATTACGAGAAAGTAAAAAAATGCCAATAAAAATAAGAGTATACCTACCATGTGCATATCGTTTTTTATAAAAGTTAACGCAGGTGATTAGGGGAAACTAAAATAAATTTTTTACTTATGTGGAATTTGAACACCCAGGTGATATGACGGCAGATGATTTTAGAAGTCAAGAATGTAGAATTAAATCACCCAGGTGACATCACCTAGGTGATCATAGTGGATTAAACCGAAATATGATGTGCAGACGTGTACCTATGTAAGTTGTAAATTATTCAATAACTATTTTTAGCATCTTTCGCAATTCCTTCATTCACCAGAGCCAATTTGAACAGCGGTCAGCTGTTGTCAACATTTCCGTCATATTCATATTCAAACAACTCACTATTAAAAAAAAATGTATGATTACGAAATCCCATCTCAAAATATCCGCGTAACATGATTTATTACCCGACAAATATTTATAAGAACAGTTCAGATGCGCAGTAAATATTATCGAACTAACAAACATGCGGTTATCATCACATCTTGTAACGGATATATATTTTGAAACAGCTAACGATAGATACGGAGATGAGATGCAAACATTTATTTAGTCAATAAATGTAAATAATAAATAACCTTGGTGGTTAAGTGGTGAATGGGTTATTATCCGAAGGCCTGGGTTCACCCAATGTTTCTGTCTAGGTAACTTAAACTGCTAAACAGTTATCAGTAATAGAGTTTTGTTTGTAGGAGTATTTATTTCTAATTAGAATAAAACATTATATTATCTTTATTCTGTTAAATAAAGCAGTAGTAACAATTTTATATGGATATACAGTATTTAATGATATAACAAATTGTAATTATAACAGCTAAATGTTAATGATAGTCTTGTAGTAATCAGATAACTTTGACGCTGACTGTATTGTTAACATTCAGACACAAAAAATATTAATTTATGGACAAAAAGACATAAAATAAAAAGCAAAGTAATATTCACATTAAAATAAAACAAAATATCAAGAAGTTATTATGCTAGTGTCGTCTTAAGTAATAAAACTTTACAGAAATATATTGTATTGTTTAAATGATAAAATTATAATTGTAATAATGTAAGACAAAGTTCGTTTTGTGATTGTAATTGTTCGCAATTCTGTATTTCATTAAAGTTTTTATCGGACAAAATGTAGGGTAGATCGAAGTACTCGAGCGGATCGCATATCCATTCCACCCGCCTTTTTTCTTTTATATTGTCGCACTGCAAAGATAATAAACAAAATATTCGTTCGTCAACTACGATTGACCACACGTCAATTCGCGATCAGTGTCTTATCTTCAAGTTAGCGATATTACCGTTGCAACTATTAATTTGTGCATATGTTATCAATCTATTGTAACTGTATGCGCATTTTTTGATGTGTAACATCTTTCCGCTCACTTTTTATATAAGCAATTTGTGGGAGTGATTTCGCGAAATGGGACGGAAGTATATGTAACAGTGTAACAGGAAGTCGGGGAAGCGCGCGAGCGCGCGCCATTTTGTAAATTAAAAATCGATATTATGAACATGCCATAATAATATTATATGTGACATATTATGTCATTTGACTATAAAGGTCATTTTGATATGACAAATGTCTTCTGATGAGTATTTATTTTATAGTTATAAAATGATGTAATTCTTGACCCATTTTTTAGAATATAATGTTAAAATTGCTTATTACTGAGGTGACATGTCAAATATTACACATCATATGCGACTACTGTAAAGCTAGCTCGTTTTTTTTTTAAACTTCCACCTTCACTGGTCACTATATTAACTTCACTTTCTAAAACAATGTTCTAAAAACTAACGTTAGGTATTGTTTTGAAAAGAAAATCTATGTAGGTACTTGGTTTTCGCAGTAAGATCGTTCAAAGTGAGTTTTGCCTAAGTAACATAACATCGCAGTAACTAGACGTCGATTAAACAAGGCTTCGCAGTATAATATTTTCACAGTAAAATCGTTCGCAGTACAGTAATTTTCGATGTAACGAAACATCGCAGTAACAAGACGTCGATTTAACAAGGCATCGCAGTATAGACATGTCGATGGAAGGTTTTCGTACTAACAACATTCGATGATACGGCTTTTGCACTGACGTAGGTATTCCATTTCACACACACGCATAAATACTCTTTTTAATAATGTCATAAATGGAAGAGGAGCAGCCGAAATCTGTCAATGCCAATCCAAACTTACATTCTATCTTTTTTAATTTTTCATTGCTTAGGATACAATCCGTGCAGCCTTAATAAAATTACGGTCGAATTATGACCACTGCGCGACCACTAGTTTAAATAGTTTGTTGAGCATAATTTGATTATCTATCTCTAATTACTAGATATGTTTTTATTTTCATAGGCGGCGCTAGTGTGCGGCGTACACGCTCTTAAGTAGTTCTGTTATAATTTGAACAATAGTGTTTTTTTTGTGGTGTTTTCGAAAATAATTATGATCGAGTCCAAATTATACAATCGTGTATTTGAGCAAGCAAATTCAAGATAAAGACATGAATTTACTTATATAAACATTTCAGATTCGTGACTTATATTATAGTCTTAAAGTATTCGCCGAAATTCGGTGTCTCCCATTACCCATCAATTGTAGCGATGACTTGATTACAATGAAGGAGGTTATAGGTAATAACCTATAACTGTCCCACTGCTGGGCAAAGGCCTCCTTCATTGTAATCAAGTCATCACTATAGCAAAATATAATGTAAAGTAAAGTAAATATACTTTACTTTACATTATATTTTGCTGCAGACATTTCGATTAGATTCTGAAATTTAAAAATCTGATAGAGACAGCACTCGTATAATACGTCGACTTCGTTACTTTGTGCATTTATTTAAATATATAATATGATGTCTGCTATTGCACGGAGTTAGTTCGGCGTTGCTGTAACTTTCGAATGGAAGTTTCAGCCACAACTACGACCAATTATATTCGTACCAACTATTTGAAACTTGCAACCATTGTATAAATTAAACTAAATGCGCAACTGACTGGCGTAACTTTGTTACGTTTCGGCTTGTTAAAAACTTATTTGTCATTTGTCCGACGAGGTGGGAGCTCTCAATCAGAGAATCGTCATTTGTCTCTGAATGACGACCTTCGTAGTCGACGGCGCTAACTCTGAGGTCCTGGGTTCGATTCCCGGTCGGGTCAATGTCGAAAACGAACTTTTCGATATTGTGTCGGGTCTGTGCGGTTGTGGTACCGTCGTTGTTTCTGATTTCCACGAAACGAGTGCTTTAGCTACTTACCTTGGAATCAGAACAATGTATGTGATGTCTAATAATCTTGTAGGTGCGAGTGTTTGATATTAAATTACAATAAACTTCGAAGCGTTGGTAATTGATCGAAAAGGTGCTCGCTTGAATGCGAGAAATCGTTGTTCAATCCGCGTAGCTTCTTTAGACTACTGACGTGAACCCATACCTAAAAACAAGTGATTTCCTTTACTGGCGTATTAAGTTAAATGTTAATTTGAAATAATTCAAGACCATTTCGTTCCAAAGGCTTTTTACCGATTTTTTTTTATGGGTAATTTGTGACCAGTGCTCTTGTGGTTAGACCAACGGTCTTAAAATCAGGGCTGGCGCGTTTGATTCTTAAGGCGACACACTGAAAAAATGCACCAACTTTCGGCGAATAGTTTAAGACTATATTAAGACTCACGAATCTAAAATGTTGATATAGGTAAATTCATGCCTTATCTTGAATTTGCTAGTTAAAATACACGATTGTATAATTTTGACTTGATCATAAATTTTTTCGAAGACACTACAAGAGAAACACTATTGTTCAAATTACAACAGAATTACATAATTGATTTGCTTGGAAACCAGTTAAATATATTGATAACATTCGTAATTTAGTTGCGGCATATCAATAATTAAAAAAATAAAATAATAATTTGCGGTCTCAATTGTCACGGGCGCTACGTACAGCGCCATCCAGTAAGGATCAGCCTTTTTGAAGGTTCACAAAGCGAGGTGTCATCTTAACAGGGGGTTGGTAATGTTTGTACTCGGGACTACTCCATTACATCAATGTTAGTAGCGTTCTTGTGTTGCGACAGTTGAATAAATAACTCAGTCTAACACACATTCTACAAGCAGTCAAACAACACATTTCATTTACAAACAGAACATGGGACCTACCTAGTAGAAATTCTAGATAGCCAGTTATTCAGTGAAGTTGAAGATTCCGAGTGAACTGCGCTTCTCTCTTCAGCTTTATCATTACAACATCAGGTGAGGTGAAGGTAAGTGTTAAGCAGAACAAAAGACAATCGTAACACCCTTATAAAGTGTTAGTAAGGGTTCGCATAAACTATGTTTGTAATTCCCAACAAATGGCCATTATCGGTCATTTCAATCGATGCCTGAACAATCCCAATTATCGTTTGGAGACATCGCTTTAAATGGGAAAGTGATTAAGTGAGCCATTCGCTGGCCACACCCACTAATGGCCTTCAATGGGTTCGCTAATGATTCGCTGAAACAAACATTGTTAAGGGCCAATTCCATCTCGGCGTTCCATACAAACTTTAAAGTCGTAATTCTTTTGAAGTTATTAGCCTTAGAATATATCGTCAATCAGTCGTCATTATAAAAACAAATATTGTTAAATATCCAATTAGGGCCAATAACATTAAACTATCTATTAATTACATAATTTACAGTTGAGCGAATGTCTTTCAGGTTCTTTTTTAACTTTTCAAAAGATACAAGACAAAAAATTGTTTGACATTTCGACATTTTTAGGTCACGTTATTAATAGGCACATAAAAAAAAATGGTTTGTGTGACTATTTTCATAGCGTTGTCTATGAAAGTTTTAAATCGCATAAATCTCCGCAACCAGTTTTTGGTTTAAAAGAATTAGAACTTCGAAGTTTGCATGGCATACCGAAATGTAAAAGGGCGCTTAAGTGAAGCAGCTTTCATAATTTTCATTTCGTTCATTGCACGCAACTCTAACCAAAATATTTGCTTTAGGAAACTGAATATTTTGCCTCATTATGGGAATGTAGTGGCTTAACAATAAGCTTCTGTTTCGTATACTGGGGATTATATTCGTGAATGGCGGCCATTTTGTTGAGGTGGTTCATTTGTCTGTGCATTAAATATACTTTATAGTATGCATTTATGTTCCTCTTTTTAAGGGCATTCCGCATACAGGAAATATTGGCATAGTAAGTTAACATTCAAAAATGAGGAAGTAGTGTTGACATTTTTTTGGGTATATTTTGTTTTGCATTTTATATTTTGTGAATAACGGTCGAATTTCGACCACTGAGCGTTCGATCATAATGGCTGAATAGTCTAGGGATGACCCCGTATTGTGTTCTTCTTTCGGAGAGAATTTGCTGATTTCTTCAGACGGCATTTTAGCGCACCTGACTTATTTAAAGACGGCGAGAAACTTAAAGGGTCCCTCAAACCGTGTGATCATAACACCGTCAGAGGTTCTCTAGAAAGAATGGCATCACACACTAGTGCGTGTCCTAGTTCCCTTTACGATTCTTCGAATGGTTCGGATCGAATCGGGAGTGGAACAATTCGAGGGCGCCTAGGACTAAAGGCTAGGACCTCGGCTCATGTTGACCGGGTATGTAGTGATCGGGACTACTTGGTTGGGCAAGCTTACTGGCAGCCACCGCGATTTGAATTTGAACGTAGTAGAAATCAAGAATAATCGGATGGAAACAAACAAGAGAAGATCGCGGAGATTCGACGTGAGCCAGGCGAGACGCGTAGGGCACGATTGTAGGTAATTCCTTGAGCTGAAAAAATTGTGTTTCTATCGATAAACCCCCTTTTATTATAAGTAAAGCCTCTAAGGCTTAAGAGTACACATGTCTGCTCATCAGACTACCACAAACTGTAAAATTTCCTTAATAGACTTTATAGATATGTAATACGGTTGAAAATTTATTGGAGAAATTTGACTGTTTTGGATAGGTTGAGGTACATGTCTGTACCTGGTATAGAGCGTCTGTGAACCGGATCGTTGTACCCTTATTCTACGAGAACGGTGTCTTGGGTCTATGCGAGTATGCATGTTTAGTATATCTAATACCTTTAAACGAGCAATTCTATATATGTATACTAGCTGTGCCCCGCGGTTTCACCCGCGTAAATATTTTCCCGTTTTTGCAACATTTTTCATTGCTGCTCCACTCTTATTAGTCATAGCGTGATGTAATATAGCCTATAGCCTTCCTTAATAAATGGACTATTCAACACAAAAATAATTTTTCAATTCGAACCAGTAGTTCTTGAGATTAGCGCGTTCAACCAAACAAACAAACTCTTCAGCTTTATAATATTAGTATTAGTAACGGCTCCAACGATTTTCATGAAATTTAGTATGCAGGGGGTTTCGGGGGCGATAAATCGATCTAGCAAGTTTCATTTTTAGGAAACGTCGTTTTATCCGTAAAAAAATACCGAGCAAATCTCGGTCATCCAGGTACCATGTTAATGTGTAGTGGCATTTTGAGGATCTATAAACTAGTCGCTTAGTGGTCGAATATCATTCGTATTTTACAAAAATATTTCTCCAAAATAAACAATGTGTGTAATAATGTAATTAACACATCATTTATACATTTTGACTTTCGGAAGTCATTCTCCATAATGATAAACTTTGACTTTTACACTATACTAAATTGTACAATGTGCTTCAAAAGAGGCACGAAGTTTTCGCTTCACGTATTAACATTAGATAATAACCTTCGTATTGTCATTTCAAAAAACTTTTGATTGTATTTACTATTAACTATTTTATAAAGTCGTAACCGTCGACAGTGGAAGCCACTCGGCGAGTACTTATCGCCAACCGCTTATGGCTCACTTTATCAGGCTTAAGGCATTCCAACAAAAGATTTATCTTTCTAACCGACGACAGCGAGATAATGAAACCGCTGGAATAATAGGAATATTAAGAATTTTTATTTTTGCCGACGACCGACCGTAAAGAGATTGAGGTTAAGATGTTTGTGTGAAAAGAAGGAGGGGCTGAGAGATTATCGATAATATGTTACTAGCTTGAATAACTAATATGAAACTACCACCTACAACTAACTAATGTTTTACCCAGACGTCTAGAACTGCCTTTTAGGTAACCGTCTTTGTGATCTAGTGGTAAGACCACTGGTTTGGACCCAGAGATCCCTGGTTCAATTCCCAGCGGGGGGTACGTGTTTGTAGACTTGGTTTGGTCTTGTTTGTCCGCCTGGCTAGCTACCACCATGTCGCCATAATATCAATGTTCGTAGCATTGTTGTGTGCCGGCAGCTAGAGATAAGATAGCCAGTGCCCAGTATTTCAGGATTTAAAAATCACGTTCTTCTGACGGATGGCAAGGAGAGGATGAGGATCCCGGTGAAGTGCGCTTCCATCATTGGCTTTATCGTCACTGAACATCAGGTGAGATCAAGGCACTGTGCTTACCCATAAAAATATATATTTTTTAAACTTATGAAAATCGTAAGAAATGGAAACAAATATTTGCTACGAAGAGAGAAATAAGCTGAGTGGGAAAGTTAAGCTGACTTGTACCGCGATGTGATTGCTACAAACTTGGGGTTAAAGATATTTTATTTCTCATAAAGAATTTACAATTCACTTACATGAGAGATACAAAAATATTTTAAAACACATTGAACGACAATAAAACAAAGCGATCAACAAAAATTAACAAAACACGTAGGTAGTTTTATTAAAACTCTGGTTCGACCGTTAGGAGCGGTCACAATTATCGCAGCAACCCCCTCCTCGGCACGGTAATAATATCTACAGTATTGTAACTCGGCTCTATCTTTGAAATAAATGCCTACAGCCGCGCGGTACGTAAACACGCGATAGGGCTGGGCATAGGTATATTTTCTTTGGCTGGGCTGCCCACCTACAGTATTTTAATTACATCTGCCTACTTTGAGTTTCTATCTAGTTTTGTGAATGTATTTTGTTATTGTAAATATGATCTCTCCTTATTCCTAAAAACGATTTAAGCATTATTTCGTTAAATATTGTTTCAATATTGTCAACGTCACACAAACACCCTTTTGAATTTGAGAAACAGAGTCAAAACAATGATGATTAGTCTCTTTTTCTTTTTTTATTTCGTTATTTTTTTTATTAAATTTATTTTTATTTAAGTAAACAAATAAAATACGTTGTGAATGAAATAGGAAGTGTTCTATAAAAAATGTTGTGTATCAAAACACAACATTTTTTTTAGTTGAAAAAGTTAAAATCAATCAATCGTTTAATTCAATAATGTTTCTAAACACGAGTGTACCTACCGTATCATAAACGAACCGCCTATAACTACTTAGTTCACTCGTGTATCACTTTCCTTTACCCTTTAAAAAAACATTACCTTACTTTTCATACATCTATATATATAAAAATCAATTTCTGTTCGTTTGAGTCGGTAAAACACGAGAATGGCTGGACCGATTTGGCTAATTTTGATTTTTAAATATTTGTGGAAGTTCACGGAAGGTTTAAACGGCGAGAAACATAATTAATAAGTAACGGAAAATACTAAAAACGACAATTTAATCTTCCAATACAAAATTTTCCTAGCTGAGAAAAACATTTGACGCCTTTGTTTGTTTTGTTGTCATAGAAACTGTTAAAGCGGTACGGAGTCCGCCGGGTCAACTAGTTTAGAAATAAATATATAAATTTTATATGCAATTCGTTAGCACTTCAGTTCACACGTATCACCTAATTCGGCCTGTTGTGCATCGATCGAATCACTATTCTACATTAGGGCTAAGAGCTGTAAGCCCTACCATGAGTGTACATAGTCAGTGGAGTAGAATGTAAGTGTTTCGTAAGCAAACACTAATCTTGTAGACTAAGGCCTAAATCCTTTTTCATCTCGATCCGATCCAAACCCCTCGGAGTATCTAGTTGGGAACGGGGGCACGCAGTGCGTGATGCTACTCCTAGAAAACTTCTGACGGCGCTTCGTTTCAAACGGCTTTAGGAGACTCGGGACTGGAAGTCTCAATGAAGGCTAACGGGGCGCTCTCAGATGTTTGGAATTGGGGTGTAGGAAATAAATTGAGGTTCGCAACCAATAAAACGGTTGCCATGACAGTAACCAGAAAGTTAAAGTACGACACTCCAATCCTAAACATGGGGGGGCAGGACATCGTTATGCAGAGAGAGATGAAGGTCCTGGGTCTAACCATAGACGATAAACTCACTTTTAACACCCACGTCGCGAACGTATGCAGGAAGGCCCTAAACATCTTCAAACAATTGAGGACAGCAGCAAGGGTCAGCTGGGGCCTAAACCCTGAAGTAGTGAGGCATATTTATATAATGGCAGTTGAGCCCATAATTACTTACGCAGCGGCGGCATGGGCCCCCGCGGCACAAAAGATAGGTACACAGAAGGAATTAGCAGCGGTACAGCGAGGATTCGCACAGAAGCTCTGTGGCGCGTACCGCACAGTCTCCCTCAATTCGGCACTGTTGCTGTCCGGGATACTGCCTCTAGACCTCCGCATTCTGGAGGCCTCGGCCTTGTATGACGCGAGGGGAGGCAGGTCCCGGGCATTGCCGGAGGACAGGGAGATGGAGGCGCCTGTTGGCTTTGCGGAAGTCCCGCACCCCGCCCTGAATGTGGGGAGCGAGTTCGTGGCCCTCGGGGACCAGGAGGCCCTCGATAGGTATGCCGTGCAGGAGGTCCAAATTTACACCGACGGGAGTAAGATTGACGGAGGCGTCGGGGCCTCACTATCCATTTGGAAGGGAGGAACCGAAGCCAAAGCCATGAAACTGACCCTGGCCGACTACTGCACGGTATACCAAGCCGAACTCCTCGCCATATTCAGAGCGACAGCGGAAATCCTCAAAAGGGATGAAGCGAGCTACGGTGTATACAGCGACTCCAGGTCTGCTCTGGAAACTGTAATAAACCGTAGCTCGCTCCATCGCTTAGCGTGCGATTCGAGGGCGAACCTGCAGAAGGCCCTCGCACAAAGCAAAATTGTAAGCTTGTTCTGGGTGAAGGCACACGCAGGTCTACCCGGAAATGAGCGTGCAGATGAGCTGGCGAAAGAGGCTGCAACTTCGTCACGGAGGAAGCCGGACTACGATTTGTGGCCGATCTCATTCGCCAAACGATTCATCCGAGATGAGACGATTGGCGAATGGGCTCGGAGATATGATGCGGGAACGACGGCCTCCGTCACGAAGATCTTCTTTCCGGACGCGACAGCTGCCTATCAGCTAGTTAGAAAAATAAAGCCGACTACAATATTAACGCAAGTGATGACGGGACACGGAGGATTCTCCTCGTACCTACACCGATTTAAATGTAAAGACAGCCCAAGATGTATCTGCGACCCCGAGCAGGACGAAAGCATAGTACATATAATTACGGAATGCCCAGTCCATGAGTACGAAAGAATGATGTGTGAAAGTAAGATAGGAATGAATGTAAATGTAAATAATATTGCTAAAATCATAAGAAGCAAACACACAAGAGCAACATTTATAGAGTTCTGCACAAAAATGGCCACCAAAGTAATCACAAGGAACAAGACCTAAAAATATGTTTTCACTGGTATATTGAGTATACTAAGGCTAACATATTAAATAAGTAATAATTAAATAGTAAATAAGAGTACAATAATAAGTGTAAACTAAATGTAAATGTACATACATAGTAATAGAATATAGAATATAACCTAGATAATAAGCAATAGTAAGTAAAAATAGGGCATTAAGATGCAATAAAAATGGAACCGCTAAGTCGGAAATACATAGTAGAATAGCAATTATAAATAGACAAAAATATGTAATAGCACTAAGTAAGAAATAGATTTAAGAATGAAGATGAAGATCGCTTATAAAGTAATTATATAAGTTAGCATAGGTCCGTGTATAAGTAGATAGGGCACAAACGTGCCAAGGAAATGTAGGCATAAAGCCACTATCTAGCATAGGAGAGCCGAATTAGAACGGCATAGACTAATAACGTCTCCGACACTGACCCACGTCGGGGGATTCGGAATAAAAAAAAAAAAAAAAAAAAAAAAAAAAAAAAAAAAAACGGCTTTAGGAATCCTATAAGCTTCTCGCCGTCCCCAAAAAGGTCTGGTGACGGAGAAAATGCCGTAGCAAACAGCAAATTTGCTCCAATAAAAAAAAACACAAAAAAATAATATTACTCCTTAAATATTACTCGAACGTATTACACTAATTCAGTGTTAAGCGTTTCACTTGACTACCAAATAACTTAGTAAAGACAGTCTGGTTGTTATATATTATGTGCGGCAAAATTGACCTTGCACTATAGTTAGGTACTGTTTTAATTTATTACTTGGCCCGACCCTAGTACCTATTTATGCCGCCAAACAAATGATGCTTTGCACAAATATGTTTCTGCATTATTTATTGTTTGTGTTCCAGTTTGAAGAGTACTAGATCTAATGAAACTAAACATCACATAAGCATAAAAAATGAAGCTTCAGCTTCGACAAGGCGCGAGTGTTATCCTTATTGCTGTATTTTTTAGAGATTTTACTGATGACCTTAGTGACCTTTTCATCAGCAAGAAACTCGTGTGATCGAAACGACGTTAAAGGGTTTCTAGAGGTAATGGAATCACGCAAGCATGTTCACTTACTTTACTAAACTCTCCGAGGGAGTCGGATCAGATCGCAACCAGTAGTCGCCTCTACAGGCTAGGACCACGGCTCGGATTGACTGGTGGTAGTGGGGAAAAGCGCCCTGGTTGTACATGTCTGTACCAAGATAGGGAACGAGTGAACCGGGTCTATGTACTCTTGTTCTAAGAGTACGGTGTCTTGGACTTGAGTGCATGTTTAGTGTATCATCTGAAAGTGTAGTTGTATTTTGAGGAACGGGCGAGCTGACGTCGTAAGCGTGTATTATCTGTATTTTTTTTTGAGAGTTTGCTAAATGCCTCAGACGGCATTTCCAGCTTCACTGGGTTTTTTGGGGGGCGGCGAGAAACTTAAAGGGTTCCAAGCCGTGTGAAACGAATCACCTTCGGAGGTTTTCTAGAGGGAACGTCGTCGAACGTCGAGCCGTAGCCTAGCTTTCGTAAACTTATGGTAACTACGTTTACTTTTCACCAAAGCATACTGAGCACGTGCCGTTTAATATTAAACTCCATCCCCCTATACGTGGGGGGAGGAAGCGATTAAGTTTGTTATTGATGGTAATTGGGTAAATGCATGCTGAATAATCAAGTGGGTTTTAAAATTGTAGTGCAAATCAGTTGCCGTAAAAGTTGATTGTCGAATCCGATTTAATTAAAACTTTTAATATACGGTTTTTTAATAAATCTAGAAAAATCGGCGTTGTTTATTTAAGAAATATCTTACAGGTGACTTTGTAGGAAAAAAATACAGGGAAATTTTAGGAAACTTTACTTTGTATTTTGCATGTCAGGATAATACTATGTTTGATAGTTATTTCAGAAAACTTATTTTTTTTAATAAAAATATAAAAGAAATCAATTGTAAGATTTAGACCTCCCTGAGCGGGCCAAAGCCCACTCGACGTGGGGAAGTCTTCTTTTCGAGGTTTTTTAATTTGTTCATTAATCAGTACGAACGATCTCGCCCGAACCACAAAATGCACTCGATCCTCAAAACCCACCTGCTCCTCAAAACACCATCACACACTCACATGATACACCAAACACACTGGCATAGGCCCAAGACACCGTACTCTTGAACAAGAGTACGAAAACCGTTTCAAACTTGCTTTAAAACAGGCATAGAAAATTGCGCAGGTTACATGACCTGCGCAATTTTCCTACCCCCACGACTGGTCAACCCGAGCCAAGGTTACCAGAGCGTTTAGAAACGCCCTCGGGTAGTCCCGTTCCCGATCCAATCCAAACCCCTCGGAGAATATAGAACAGGGTCACGTTTGCGTGATGCCATTCCCTCTAGAAACCTCCTGACGGTGTTTCGATGGCACAGCCTAAAGAACCCTTTAAGTATCTTGCAGCCCCAAAACAAGTCCGGCTGCTTGTAAAAACCATTTAAAGCCAACTTTTTCTTTCTCACACTCTTTCTTAAATTATTTTCGTTTTTGCTTTCTTTCTTCTTTCTTTTCTTTTGCTGGTAACGCAAGCCACGGCGCCAAAGCTCCAAATTTATTTGCAAACAAAATTCAGATTTATAAAGTTCATCAGCTCTTCAAACCGGCCCTATCGCCGACGTTACTGTGTCACACCCTGAAATGTATCATATAAGATATATAACTTACTATAATCTATGAATACTCAGCATGCCTATTGTGAGTTTTATTTACTATCCGTATTCATTCGATTACGTTTACGAAAACGAAAATTAGTATGGCATTGAAGCAGTGCCTCTTAGCGATATACGAGAAAAGTTGAAATTTTTGCTATATAAATTTTCGTTTACGGTTAATGTGATCGAATTTCGAATGAAACTCGCTCAAGGCACCCTGAACATGTCGTTAGAAGTTAAAGCTACTATGTAGATACTTGTACAATATGTAGATTAATTTATATGTTGTCACAGCGAATGTATCCGCTAATACCATTTGCGAAGTAAATAGATATGTATTGTTAACGTAATTGTCATTTTGCTAATGGTCCCTGAAGGTTCGATGTTTACGCCGTACTCATATATTGAATAATAAGTAAATAAGCAAGCAAATATGGAAAGGTATTGGGATATAAACGATGACATTATATGGAGTTGGAGTAATAGTATGTTTGGATAATGTTATCATAGTACTATTTTCGGTTTAATATGTTTTGTGTATTGGTTATTATATCGATTGTGTTTGCCCGGAATTTGGTTAAGTAACTTAATTTTTGATGTGTAACATCTTTCAACTCGCCTTCTATATACACAATTTGTGGGAGTGATTTCGTAGAAAAGGGACGGAAGTACCGTGACAGTGTGATCCGTAACAGCCACCAGTGATCGACACTTTAAGCTCAATGTCCGTTGTAGGTAATATTTGTGGGAGTGATTTCGTAGAAATTTGATCGTAACAGTATGATACTACCGCACAATTTATAAAGGCAATTAAGTACAACTTATTGTGTTTGTGATTATGATATTTGAGGTACTGACATTACGATCTATGTTCTCGAAACTGTTCACATGTTCTTTATTGAGTTCATAAATTGCGCGGCAGATAGAATATGTGTTCTAATGAGTATTTACTGCATTCTCTTTATGATTTGAAAAATAAAATATACGGAGTCGGAAGCGCGCATTTAAAATCGATAATAAAAACAAGACATATTATTCAATATTATTATTTTAAGTGACATAATTGTGTCATCATTTTGATATGTCAAATGTCTTCTAATGAGTGTTGACTGCATTCTCTTTAGGAGATGTAAAAAAATATAGGTACGTTATTGTTAATTTCTATATTTACTGATGATATGTCTCAATAAAGTGCAGATCATTGATAAAAAATCCAAGTATGTCAAATGTTACACATCATATGCGACTACTATAAGGCTGGTTTATTTTTGGTTTTTTGCATGATTTAAGACAGGGTTTTTTTTGTTAAAGTTTTTTTAGGTAATAATAATTTTTTTCTGCTTGTCTCGGTTTGCACATAGACAATTTCAATTATAGGTAAAATTTCGGAAAAGTGTTAAAAATATATATGTAATATAATATTATATTAATAATATCAAATCAATAATATAAATATTTTATATCATACTTCGATTCCCGCTCGAGTTTCTGTGGACTGGTTGATATTTTTCTAGAAAAAAATTATTTTGTAATATAAAAATTAATAAAAAATTATTATATTTAGGTTATAGAAAAACAGCTAGTTGCGAGTTGCCTGTTTGCCGCAAAACGGAGATCAAAGTTGCTCTATCTGCAGACCGCCTTACTAATGCAGTACTTACCTTACGCGGACTTCTAGATAGAATTTGACAAAAAACGTTGCACTGTTTTGTTTCATTTGCCAACTGTTTTGTATTTTCACTTTCGCATGTTCTTTTTTATATTTTACGGGTAAACACAATGCCTTGATCTCACCTGATGTTAAGTGATGATAAGGTCAAAGATGGAAGCACACTTCACCCGGGACCCTAAACTAGTGTGGCACTGGCTATCTTATCTCTAGCTGCCGGAACACAACAATGCTACAAACATTGATGTTATGGCGACATATTTAGATAAGATGGTGGTAGCTAGCCAGGTGGACAAACAAGCCAAACCGAGAACACAAACATGTAGCCCCCGCTGGAAATCGAACCCGGGACCTTTGGGTCTAAACCGGTGGTCTTAACCACTAGAACACAGAGGCGGTTCTTATATACCACATATTTATAGGTATGTATGTAGGCACCTACCTAACGGTTTATAAATAATCCACCCATATTTCACATAAAACTTCGGTAAACCCACAAATTTGAGCAAATAAAACAAAATTGCAAACATGGCTTCGCTTTCCCGCCAAGAAGTGCATCGTAAATTTTATCATACAATATACATTATATTTTATTCAGCACTGGCGAAACTAGCACTAAAAGTTTCTTAATGGTTAGGAATAAAAAAACACGTTCTCAATAAAAACAGTACTCATAAAATAAATACTGCCTTAGTGAATTCTTTATTATTGAATTATTTTACTGTCTCTGTGGTCTAGTAGCTTTACAATCGCTCTCAGACTTAAATATCCCGGGTTCGATTCTAAGCGGTACATCTTGTACATGGATAGGTTGGAAGTAAGCCTTATTTTAGTCTCCCAGCCTATTGTCCACCATATGCATTTTATAATATTATATTATAGCCTGAATTATATATATATATATATATATATATATATATATATATGTCGGAGTTATTTCATAGACTAGTAACGGCATCTATCGATATTAGGCTGAATAGCTTGGCAGAATAGCTTGGCATTATGAAATTATCCCTGAGTCAGTAGTTCGAGCGAGTAGTGGGAGCATAGTGCGCCTATGACATCTGTCACTGTCACTTGTCAGTGAGGTAACGTTAGTTTGTGAAACGCACTCTCGCACTCACTTTACTTCTGGAGCTCGACTGTGCCGGACGTGTGCGCACTGACTCTATTCTACGCACAAAATGGCGGACGGAGACGACGTTTTCAAACAAAATCCGTTTCCATCTCCGACATCAGAAGTGGGATGTAACCTTTGCTCTAAGGATGTAATCGACGCGAACAACTAGAAGAAAACGATGCCAAGTTTTATCGTAAATGACAACGGATGTTGGAACAGCAAAATCAGAATTGAATGGCGTTACTTGATGTTCAGAAAGCACATGAGGAGATTCATTACCGGAGTTTATACGCGTGCGTAGCTACAGTCGACGTATGGATTGCTACATTCTCCATGTGAGTGTAAAGCCGAGAAAAATGTACAAAGTGCACTGCATTAGTGATTGCTTGGTGAAGCCTTGCTTGATGAAGCCTTGCTTTGTGAAGCCTTGTTTAAAAGCTTTTTAAAGGACAAAAACAAAACGGCTACTCGTGTGGGAAACTGGGACATCGCAACACCGATTGCCTCTCCAAGGATAATAAAAGGTCATGTAATCGTTCCATCATTTTAGTGCTAATTATTTTGTCAAACAGCGACCAAACGCGCCTGGTGTTATGTTTCAGATTTAGAGGCACGGATCCTTTTGCAAACATGTGCCCACGCGCTCATACCATCACTGCGGGGCGCGGGGAAGGGCGTTACTAGCAACTGCGGTGCAACCGGCAGCAGCGACACCGACACCGGCAGCATGGCGAGCAACGTGAACCAGCGTCATCGGGTAAACAGACCTGTGCTGCATCGGCAACCCTGCTGGACGCTGAATGTTTCTGGTGATGTTTTCATGATTCAGTATGATCATTTTATAATGCTTAGAAATTTCTATGATAAAAAAAGTCAAATAGCCAGAGGAAAACGTTTACTTACCGAAGTGACAATGAGAGTTACTGGACAATCTAATGTTATTAGCACTGTACTGTTGGTTATTACAGTTGGACAAGTTTATTACAGGTGATTTTGTCTTGGTTAAAAATAGTGAACAAAACAAAACCCAGTTAGATAATAAATTTAGAGACTCGTTTTTTTTAACTGCGGCATTAGAAGTAGACTCACTAGAACTCACGTTTAGTACCCCATAGACATGAGGGTTTGTTAGAGAGAGCCAGTAGTTTATTAAATGATGAGCTGTGTGCGGGTACCTGATGGAGGTAGCTCATGATTATGATACGTTGAAAGCATTAAATTCTAAGCGAACTTACAAATACACACACTATAGATTAACAGGGATGCCAGAAGGTCATGTACCAGTCGAAGTTGAGGTGGAGGTACATTGTGACCCGATTGATAATGAGTAAAGTTGTTGTGTGAACTCGAGTTAGTGCTCTAATGGCCGTAACGAGTGTCGACCATACCAGTAGCTATTACATAGTCGTAGCCCGGTAGAAATCGGTGTCTATTGAGGAAACTCAAGTAGTCCGTGGGTGCGCGGTGCGTGTTTAGCTCTCGCGGAGGTCGTGGTCTATCAGGACAGTAGTGTGTAGTCAGAGGATGATGCAGACGTGCGCAGGGTTCCACTGAGATGGACACGCGTAAGCGACTGGGATCGCTGTTCGGCTGTGAGAGCCGTGGCATTGGAGGGGTAACTCGAGGTGATTTTAAAGCTTACATAGCTTGTAAATAGCGACTTTTGATTTGTGCAACGAATGGTTAATGGCCCTGGTTACCTGGTTATCTAGTTTGGATTTGGATTTTCTAGTTACCTTTTCTTTTGTTATGTTACATTTGATTTGTTATCTTTCTAAATCGAAAAGGTTTAGTTTTCAGTTTTAAATAAGATAGTCTTATGTAGAGTCTTATGTAGAGTCTTATGTAGAGTCTTATGTAGAGTCTTATGTAGAGTCTTATGTAGAGTCTTATGTAGAGTCTTATGTAGAGTCTTATGTAGAGTCTTATGTAGAGTCTTATGTAGAGTCTTATGTAGAGTCTTATGTAGAGTCTTATGTAGAGTCTTATGTAGAGTCTTATGTAGAGTCTTATGTAGAGTCTTATGTAGAGTCTTATGTAGAGTCTTATGTAGAGTCTTATGTAGAGTCTTATGTAGAGTCTTATGTAGAGTCTTATGTAGAGTCTTATGTAGTCTTATGTAGAGACTTATGTAGAGACTTATGTAGAGACGTATGTAGAGACTTATGTAGAGACTTATGTAGAGGCTTATGTAGAGGCTTATGTAGAGACTTATGTAGAGACTCATGTAGAGACTTATGTGGAGACTTATGTGGAGAATTATGTAGAGAATTATGTAGAGACTTATGTAGAGACTTATGTAGAGCTTTATGTAGGGCCTACTGTGAGGCTTACTGCAGAGTCTACTGTAGAGCCTATTATAGTGCCTACTGTGGAGCTAAATGTAAGAGTCAATCATTGTTTGGTCAGGATAGACCGAACGGGAAATACTGTGCTTGGTTATCTTTTGTTACAAAAAAAAAAGGAAGCCTGCATAAAACGTTCATTAGATTTTTAAAGTTAAAGTTAACAGCAAATGTTCTTTGATTTCTTTTTGTTTTCTTCTATTCAACGCTTTCGCATTGGAAGCTCCGCGCTTCATGCAGTCACGCTTTCGTATTGGAAGCTCCGCGCTTCATGCTTCAACGCTTTCGCATGAGAAGCTCCGCGCTTCATGCAGTCGCGCTTTCGTATTGGAAGCTCCGCGCTTCATGCTTCAACGCTTTCGCATTGGAAGCTCCGCGCTTCATGCAGTCACGCTTTCGTATTGGAAGCTCCGCGCTTCATGCTTCAACGCTTTCGCATTGGAAGCTCCGCGCTTCATGCAGTCACGCTTTCGTATTGGAAGCTCCGTGCTTCATGCTTCAACGCTTTCGCATGAGGAGCTCCGCGCTTCATGCAGTCGCGCTTTCGTATTGGAAGCTCCGCGCTTCATGCTTCAACGCTTTCGCATTGGAAGCTCCGCGCTTCATGCAGTCACGCTTTCGTATTGGAAGCTCCGCGCTTCATGCTTCAACGCTTTCGCATTGGAAGCTCCGCGCTTCATGCAGTCACGCTTTCGTATTGGAAGCTCCGCGCTTCATGCTTCAACGCTTTCGCATTGGAAGCTCCGCGCTTCATGCAGTCACGCTTACGCATTGGAAGCTCCGCGCTTCGTGCTTCAACGCTTACGCATTGGAAGCTCCGCGCTTCGTGCTTCAACGCTTACGCATTGGAAGCTCCGCGCTTCGTGCTTCAACGCTTACGCATTGGAAGCTCCGCGCTTCGTACTTCAACGCTTACGCATTGGAAGCTCCGCACTTCGTGCTTTAATGTTTTCGCATTTGAATCTAGTTGCTCTTAAAAGAAGAGCTCAGGAACTGCTGCGCTCGAGGACGCGCGCAGTGTCAGAATGGCCGTGTCGGAGTTATTTCATAGACTAGTAACGGCATCTATCGATATTAGGCTGAATAGCTTGGCAGAATAGCTTGGCATTATGAAATTATCCCTGAGTCAGTAGTTCGAGCGAGTAGTGGGAGCATAGTGCGCCTATGACATCTGTCACTGTCACTTGTCAGTGAGGTAACGTTAGTTTGTGAAACGCACTCTCGCACTCACTTTACTTCTGGAGCTCGACTGTGCCGGACGTGTGCGCACTGACTCTATTCTACGCACAAAATGGCGGACGGAGACGACGTTTTCAAACAAAATCCGTTTCCATCTCCGACATATATATATATATATATATATATTTAAATTATTAAATCTGATAACAGAAAAGAAACAAAACTTATCTTACTACATTAAAGAAAAAAAATAAAGCAAAAGAAACATAACTAAATTAAAAACAAAATAAAATCTATAAATAAAAAATGTCCTCTAGCTGTGGGCTCATGGGAACGGTCCCAATAGTGCTGGCAACATTTCCTCTTTGGATAGCCAAGCTAATACATTGGCAGATGCAGCTGCCAGCGTTCTTGTCAACGGAGGCTTCAACAAGGCGAGCACTCAACTCTTTAACAAGCAGCTTGGCCTCCGGCCCGCATGGAACCAATGTCTCCGCCGTAAACGGAACAAATAAAAAAAATCTGTATGCGATGTCATAACAAGGTTTTGAGAAGCATTGTTGAGGTCCGACAATTATTTATTATCTTATTTTGTAATTATAAAATTAAGGTAAATTATACCTTCGTTGAACAGGCTAAATAAACAAAACGTTAGTGTTTATATTAATTAAAGAAACCTTACTGCCTTAATTTACATTTTGTTCATGTCATCAATGGAGGAAGTATAATTTATCTATTTTTTATCTTATTTGGAAAACTAACACCTTCCTAAAGGAAGGCTTCTGGTATATATACCAGAAGCCTGATTGCCTAAACTTACATTTTGTTTCCACTTTTCATCAATGGAGTAAGTGTTCGCGCCAGAAACGCGACGGTGCACTCATTCAAATAAAAGATACGCCGCACAAGCCGACAACGGCGAAGCTAGTGTGCTGGCGGACCGCGCGACCTTCACGCAGCTGCAAAGACGTGCAGCGTGCATGCAGTCATTAAGTTCTCACCGATCGTCAACGTCAGCTCGCCAAGTAAGTCCCAAATATCCCGTTATTCATCATCCATCCCTCCTAAGCTCCCTATTCTTACCCAATCTGCCCATTCTGCTGTGTCGGCATTGCCTTCCCGGCAGTCGATACAATAAGTATAATTTACATTGTTTTATTTTCTCTTAACAAACTACTTCAAGAGTATCCGTCGATTATATTACTTGTATACAAACCTACTATATATATAGACAAAACACATTATCTATCACTAGAACTACATTTCACGGTGACGCATTTTAATTTTCCACTGATTAAACTGCTTGGTACAAGACGCGTTAGATTTCCCCGCGGGCGGGCGTGTCACATGGCCTTTCACAGGGCCCTACGCTGTTGCGACTGTGTATTAACACTAGCTGCCACCTGCTACCTCGGCTGCGTTAAGTTCAGTATAGTAATAAGTAATCAACAGCCTAAGCTCACCAAAAGTTAGGTTAAGTTATGCCACCGAAATAAAGTTAACGCTACAATTGTTGGATGCTGGGTTGATCACTACGCTTGTTAAATTGACACGGTACCGAGCCCGAGCTGAAGTTCTAGCTTTTAAAGGCGCCCTCGGGTTCGCTCCCGATCCGATCCGAACTCCGAAAGCGGACATCTTGTGTGCTGCCATTTCCTTCTAGAAACCCTTTAATGGTGTTTCGATCACATGCCTAAAGAAGCCCTTTAAGTTTCAAGTCACTCACAAAAAAGCCGTGTGCGCACTCTCAAAGAGGAGAGAAAGGACGAGCTCGATGGCGCAGTGGTTAATACGCCCGGTCTGCGAGTGCTGAGGTTAAGCAACTTTCGCAAAGGCCGGTCATCGGATGGGTGACCAAAAATTTATCATCTCGAGCTCCTCCGTGCTTCGGAATTCACGTAAAGCCGTTGGTCCTGGCTGCATTAGCAGTCGTTAACAATCACCAATCCGCACTGAGCCCGCGTGCTGGTTTATGGCCCGTTCTCCCTATCCATCCATAGGGAAGGCTCGTGCCCCAGCCGTAGGGACATTAAATGAGCTGATGATGATGATGATGATGTGAGGCACTCTCAAAAAAGCTAGCTTAATAATCCAGGGTTTCTAGAGGGGAAGGGATCATGCAAACGTGTCCCCATTCGGTACTAGATTCTCCGAGGGGTTCGGATCGGATTGCGATGGAAGAGCTGGTCCATGCTTCAGGCTCGTTAAGCCGTTGGTCCCGTCTGTTAAAACCCACCTGAATTGTGCCTGCTTATTGGGTTCAAGTTGTAATGCCTGAGTCAACACATCGAGGCTGGTGGTTATGACAAAAACATTTGGATGTAACAATACCAATTTAACATGTTTATTTATGGAACTAATCTTTGAGCAACAACAAAGTAACCAAACAAAAAAGGTTATATACGCAAAACTCGTTGCTGCTAATGGATTTACACACGTCAACTGCCATGAAGGCTCGAAGGGCTGTAATACAGTAATTTAGTTAGCATTACCCCTATTTTGTACGGCAGACAAAGCCATTTTGTTAATGCTATTACGTTCTGAAGTATGTATCAAAAATGCCTGTGTCCCATGTCCCAAGGCTGGGTGGCGAAGGACGGGGAGGTAGATAGATATTAATGTTGTTTGCTAAAGTTTGCGCAGAAAACGAAAAATAATGATACCTTAGTTTTGGTAGTTGTTGAAAAGTTATTTTGTTTGTACATTACAATGCACGCAGAATGCTATACTTTATACTATTTCTATTTGTGAGGCCCTGTAAATGGATTTCCATAGCTGTATAAGTGAAAGTCAGAGTCGATTTCTTTTTTCAAATAAACTTAAAAGACTTGGACGTCTATCTTTGAGCTGTGGAGAAAAATGGGTGCAAACAACTGCACAGCTGCTGTAATAGAAAGAACGACATTAACCATAAATGTATGTTGTTACCGAATCATACAAAATAATACATTTAAAATTAAATGTTCATAAAAGCACAAATTATGCTTACATCTATACATTTACTAAATTAGTGATTCTAAAATAACGTAGGTACTTTGGGCACTGTATGTAATAAGCACATTTATATATTCGTCTGCCGATGATCCTTGATATTTAATTTTGCAAAACAAATAAAATCGGATGACGTGCTTAGAGATAAGGCGAGATGCTTGGAGATAATGACCAGTTGCCAACCCTTACTGAGTTTCATTTTAAAAATAGAATAATTTCAGCGTAGGCCAATCTTCACGCAGAATAAAAGAAAAGTCTACGCGTAACACACGAAACACACCGAATGATACTTATTCCCACGCACAAAGCACACACTTCACGGTTCCTTTTTCTATTTAAAAGGGGCAATTGATAGAAACCGTAAAGGGACCTCTCACAAAGGGACGCGATCGCGTGTAAAATGGGCTTATGCGAGCAGGTGAGAAGATTTTACTGATTTCTTTTTTTCCTGTTCGATCTTTTTACTCGAAACTTTTTTGTGAAAGAGCGACTTTTGTATTTGAATTTGCAATTGTTTCTTCAATTCTTATTCTTTGATGACGACTATCGGATGTGCGGCTGGTCTGAGCCTCAAGTCGGCTAATTCAATAACGTCTCAATAGAGCATCGGTGACTCAACTTTGACAACTTAGCAATATGGGAAAATTTACAATACCAAGCTACCGACATCCGATCCCCTCGGAATATTTAGTAGGGGATAGAGACACGCTTGCCTGATGCGATAGCATGGATAGCATAGATGGGATACATCTAGAAACTATCTAAGGAGGTTTTAAGCACACGGTTTGTAAAACAATTTAAAAACAAGTTTTAGGCATCACCAATAAAGTGTTTATTTGACTTCTTGGCGGGAAAGTGAAGAGTCATATCTGCGGTTTGGTTTTATTTTCTAAAATTTGTGTTATTGTCGAATATTAATGTGAAATAATGGTGGATTATTATCCGTTAAGTGTTCGTGAGTATGAGTGTTGGCAAATGAAATAAAACAGTGCAACGTCACTTTTCAAATTCTCTCAAGAAGTCCGCGTGAGGACTTAGTAAAGCCCCACATCTTTACTGAGATACTTGGTTGGGGGGTATATCGTTTCTCACTTCTCATTTCTATTATCATTCATCATCGTCATACAGTAAAGAAATATTGTTTACATATGTATTACTTGTAAGAAAAATTACTTTGACACTGGCTAATGAAGTACTAAGTGAGGTAAATATTTAAAGAAGTATATTATGGCAATGATTAGTGTTTGTGATTTTTTCTTAATAGCTCACAAGATCCCACTGCGCAAAGACCAAACGTACAAAGTACACTTTTCATAGTGGCTTAAATCGCATAAATTCTGTACTATAAAATTTTTTTTAATATTGTCTACTAACTCCCTAGATCTAAGTATGTTTTTTAAGTAAATATTATAAGAATGGTTTTATTGCTTCAAAAATATCGACTTTTAAAGTTTGTATGGAATACCTAAATTTTATAAAACTTGTACACATTGTACAAATCTTATTATTAAAATATAAGATTTTTATTGATTAAATTTAACGAATTTAATATATAATTAACAAATATTACGAGTAAAAGCTTAATTAACTTGGAACCGTTCTTTGGCTTCGTTTTCTGTTTGAACAATAAAGGAGCTCAATTGGAAGAGCACCTGACCCGGTATGTCAGAGGGGTTCAAATTCTGCTCGTGGAATTTTTTTCAACATTTGTGTTTTTTTAATAAAGGACTCCTTAATTTAAAAAAAATTAGTATCGTGTTATTTGTATTTTTTTATATTAGAAAGATGCAAACGAGCAAGCGGGTCGCCTAATGGGAAGCAATCACCGCCGCCCATGGACACCCGCAAGACCAGAGGAATCGCAGATGCTCGTTCCTTGAAGATCCCTAAGTCGTAACGTTACTACTTAATCTGCGGTAACGTTCCGGAAATACCGCCGCTGAGAGCTGGTTCCACAGCATTGTACTAGTCCTGTACAGTGTCCTGAGTACTGTACAGTGTAGACAAATATCTAAATTCTAATTAATTATCAATTAAATTACTACCATCGGATGACATGAATTAAGTAAGTTAGTAAGATGAGATGAAAGCAAATGGTTTCGCGTGTGCAAAAACAATATACTTAAGTATTAAAGTGGCACCAGAGCTCGATAGTTTAAACCCAGTGATCAACACATCTTTCGACGCCAAAAAATAACATCGATTAGCTAGGAAGCAGAAGAATTTGATCTGTATACGATTGTGCCTAGAGAATGAAATCAGTTGATAAACTATGTCTAATGATTACCTACAGGAATAAAATGTCGATCTCTGGTTCCTGTCGATCTGGTGCCAATTAAAGGGTTTAATGTATTGTATTTAATATATTCATCTTAAAATTTATAAAATATAGTGAAAAATTAAATGCCTACCTGACTCAGCCAGGAACCGAACCTGGGTCTTCCGTAATCTGGGCGGCTGCACTGACCATTATGCTACCGGGAAGGCTACCACTATATTTTATAAATATTTCATTCAGCTTAAGTGCAGCAATTAACTCTTAAAAATAAAAATAAAATTTAGTATATTCATGTTTATTTTAAGGGCCGCAAAATATATTACCTATCAACAGTTTTAATTTTTCTGACTTCGAAAAGCCTTTGTAAGTTCAAGACTTCAGTTTGAAAAGAAATAAGACGGAAACTGAAAATTCCTATTACCTAAACCTCCCATCGTATTATTAGGGATTGATTTATTAAATCGTCTTTCGGTGCTATTTGATCTTTTGTCTGGGGGGAAACTTATTAAGATGTTATTAAAGTTCAATCTCCTTTCTTTTCATCAAGATTAAAGAATAATATTGAATACTGGCTAATATTTATGTTTAATTTAATATGATTTGTTTTATAAGATAAAATTTTACAATAATGTTTTTTTTAATATTTGATTCTACTACCGATAAGCGCTTGCCCTCATCTCACGTGAGGATTTGGTCTTCGTGTCTTCAACCAGTGAGGAACTGACTATCCTATCTCTGAACTGTCCGAACACAACTATGCTACTAACAATGTTGCTATGGCAATAGACTTAGATAAAATAATAATCAGATGTAGTATTTGTTTTCAATATTAAAAGGAGGCAAACGAGCAGGCGGGTCACCTGATGGAAAGTAATCGCAGATGCATTGCCGGCCTTGAGGAAAGAGTTGGATTATGAGAAGGATGTAGGAATCACGAGGGGGGAAGGGTGAGAGATGGGCCTCCGGTACTTTCACTCACCAGACGAAACCCAACTGCAACGAGCGCCATTATTTCACGCCGATATTCTGTGAGAGGGTGGTATTACGCCGGGCGAGCCGGCCCATTTCGTGCTGCAACGCAGCGTGGCTCTACCACTCAGACAGTGTCACTCATTTAGCACCACCCAGGGGTCACGTGTAGGGTCTCAAGGGTAAACCTACGAACGCGAGTAACTTTAACCCCCTAACTCGTAAAGTAAACATTAAACTCGGAACTTATATAGATTCTAATAAGATTTCAACGAGTAAGAGTCCGAATTGCTTTTATACTGTCCTACAGCTGGGCAAAGGTTAAAAATTAAGTCATCGCTACAAATTGTTGGGTATTGACTTGATAACCTCGTTGCCAAATACGGGTCGGTGATCACATATCCGGGCTATGTATTAGGTAATCCGTAACACGACGTTTTTCCCGACCTGGGAATTACACCCAGGTTCGTCGTCCAAACATCGACTCGGTGCCCGAGTGGCTAAGCGCTCGGTCTGATAGACGAATTTTGTTTTTAATAAAAATATAAAATTTTACTTTATATGTCCACTCAATAGTTTGCTCTTCACTTACCCAGCTTCAAAGTTGGACAACAGAGAACGCATAATCACTCACGAATACAATTTGAACATCCATGACTACACCACACAAGACAAAATTGTTATTGTAGAACTATTTGGTCCAAACCGAACTTTCAATACTTTTCTTAGATCACATAAGCTGTTTTTATAAAAAGCAATATTCAGTTTTTTAAACGTAAAAGTACAAATAATTGTAATTTGCGGAAGAGATATACATATGACTTGTCTTTACCAAATATTAATAATGCCCTGTATCACAAGAGTGCCTATGTAACTGGTATCCAAATATTCAATCATCTGCCCACAGATCAAAAAGCCTCAGTAAATTTAAGTTGTTTTAAAATTAAATTAAAAAGATGGCTTAATAATCAGGCATTCTACAGTCTGACTGAATATTTCGGTACAAAAACAGCATAGCGGCTGTATGTATCATGTACCTACCTACTAAAAATTGCATGCCCGACTAGGGTAAATTGTTTGTTCCCATTATTATGCTCAACACCTGCTATGTATTTTACACAATTTTATGGCAATAAAAATTTATCTTATCATAAAGCTGTCTAACTATAATTCCCAACCAAATATACTTGTAAAGAAAATTAAGACAAAATCAAAGTTTTGTCCAATCGCCAAATTAGTATTTGGCGCTCTCTCGGAAGCTATTAAAAATAATCAATAGATTTAGACATTATATTGAAGTAAGGCTGAAAAAAACCCACTTCCCCAGTTAACACAAACGCCTGTGTAACCAAGTGCGACCTTGGAGCGTACGCCAAAGAATGGCGGAAGAACATTAGCCCCCATCCAGTGGCGTAATTATAAGGGCAACGGGGCTTTTTGTTCGACTTCTTGCTACTGAGGAAGGGGAGCAAAAAGTATGATTGCAAAGTTAAAATGAAAGTAGAATTGTTATACTAAAGTGATTGATTAAATAAACACAACATACACTATGATTGAACTAAGCAAAAATTTTGTACCCGTTTTTACGAAAATTGCGCCAACGGAGGAGTATGAAATTTCACACACTTATAGTTTATAGAGAAGGTTATCCTAATGTTAATATATTTTTTAAATTATGCATAAAAATACATTAAATCAACAAAAACAACATTACACACACTACCATGTATTTGACACACACGTATTGTTTGTCTTTAATGCGGCCGACATCTGTCAATGTCAATCCAAACTCACATTCGATCTTTTTAAATTTTTTATTGCTTAGGATACAATCCGTGCAGCCTTAATAAAATTACGGTCGAATTTCTGACCCGGTGGACTTCGTACCGCTTTGACAGTTTCTATGAAAACAAAGCAAACAAATCGTCAAATAGTTTACGCGTGAAAGCGTATCAAACAAACAAATAAACAAGCAAAATTACTTTTTTATAATAAGTATCCTATGTCTTTGATTACACTCTTGAGAATATGTGTACAAAATTTCATGATGAACTGTTCAATAGTTTACGCGTGAAAGCTTAACAAACAATAATCAAAAAATTGGTTGTCTGTAAAGTCGGTTTACTGACGATAGTTGAACGTGACAACGTCTTAAGAAGGTGTCGGGAGGTGTTGGGGGTGTCGGGGGGTGTTGGGGGTACGTACCGCGGTGGCGATGCCGGCCACGGGCTTGCACAGCAGCCTGCAGCAGCCCGTCGAACAGGTAGGCGGGAGGAGTTGGGGGTGTCGGGAGGTGTTGGGGATATCGGGGGTGTTGGGGGTACGTACCGCGGTGGCGATGCCGGCCACGGGCTTGCACAGCAGCCTGCAGCAGCCCGTCGAACAGGTAGGCGGGAGGAGTTGGGGGTGTCGGGAGGTGTTGGGGGTGTCGGGGGGTGTTGGGGGTACGTACCGCGGTGGCGATGCCGGCCACGGGCTTGCACAGCAGCCTGCAGCAGCCCGTCGAACAGGTAGGCGGGAGGAGTTGGGAGTGTCGGGAGGTGTTGGGGGTGTCGGGGGGTGTTGGGGGTACGTACCGTGGTGGCGATGCCGGCCACGGGCTTGCACAGCAGCAGCAGCCCGTCGAACAGGTAGGCGGGAGGAGTTGGTGGTGTCGGGAGGTGTTGGGGGTGTCGGGGGGTGTTGGGGGTAAGTACCGCGGTGGCGATGCCGGACACGGGCTTGCACAGCAGCACGGCTAAATTTCTACTCAGCCGATTGTGCTTCTTTGTCGCTCGTTCCGCGCTCTCGCTTGCACTTCAAGCCTTACATGGAACGCCTCAGAGCGAGGTAACGCCGAACTTTTTCGTGCGTGCAGCCGGCTATATAAGACGTTGTCACGTCAATAAACAAACTCACTTCCGCATTTATAATATGTATTAGTTAAGATAGATAGGATTTGAATCAACTATGTGGTCTTATGATTAAACTAGCAATCTCAAACTTATATTTTAATTTGGTACCTGAGACCTTAGATTATTTAGTTACTGCGATAAAGTACTTGAAATAACAAAGCCCAATGTAAATTTTAATATTGTTACTTGATATTGATAAGATAAGAGATAAATTTTTATTGTCATAAAATTGTGTAGATACATAGCAGGTATTGAGCATAATAATGGGAACAAACAATTTACCTTAGTCGGGCATGCAATTTTTAGTAGGTAGGTACATGTTACATAGAAACAGCCGCTATGCTGTTTTTGTACCGAAATATTCAGTCAAACTGTAGAACGCCTTATCTATTAGCCATCTTTTTAATTTAATTTTAAAACAACTTAAATTTACTGAGGCTGTTTGATCTGTGGGCAGATGATTGAATATTTGAATACCAGTTACATAGGCACTCTTGTGATACAGGGCATTGTATTGAGTTATTCTGATCGGATAAGCTAATCCCATTGATAATAAAAATATATAGCAAGGGATCGGTTTATGGGATCAGATTGAAATAACTCTTTGTTTTTAGGTTACATTGTTGTTCACCTATATATAGGTACTATAATAAATTAAAAATATACTCGGTCAAAAATGCTTTACTGCCTAATAGCATTTTGGCATGACAAATTCAAATATTTTATGAAATTTATTCAACAAAATGACCGCAAAATTATGACAAAAGACCCATTTACCCTTGTAATTAGCGAGAAAGCTTATGAATGGACCAAAAAGGACGTTAATGCATGCGTTAGGCGTTTTTGGAATAGTACCACAGTATGGAAATGAAAACTCCAGCTGTCTTTACAAACTTTTATATTATAGAAATCGTAACGGTGACATGCGAATCCAAAAACTATTACGGGCGGACTAGAAAATATATGGTTCCATCAATACTCAATGTTAATTCCAAAAGATATAGATCGTTTAGTAAGTATACAAAAAGTAGAGAGTATAAATATAAGAGCTGAATGAGAGTAGCCGCGGATCGTGCTCGGTGGCGAGCACTTGGAGAGATCTATGTCCAGCAGTGGATTAGTATAGGCTGATGATGATGACAATGAAGTATACAAAAAAATCACTCCAAATTTTACTAAGAGTCTGGAAGATCAGGTGGACGAGCCAAATATCATCGGAGAGATAAAGGCCCACAGACTTCGCTGGCTCGGCATCCTCGAGAGGATGGGAGAGGATCGTGCTGTAAAACGAGCGTACACGGGACGTCCTAGTGGCCGAAGACAGGTTGGACGACCCAGGTACCGCTGGGAGGACGAGGTCTGTAAGGACTAGCGCGAGCTCAACTCGGACGACTGGCACCAGGTGGCGCAGGACAGATCCAGATGGCGACTTTTATTATCGGAGGCCAAGACTCATTTTGGGTCGCTGTGCCATTCTAGTTAGTTATTGAATTACTAAAATTCGTGCGATACTTATAACTGTACATTATTGATAATGGCTACACATCAAACTATGCGGAACTGTTAGATTTCCTCAGTGGATATTCAACCATAGATCAATAGACATAGGTTTCAAGGTCTATTGGGGAGTACGGCCATTTGTGGTGGTATGTTGCGCCATCACATCGATGTGTATCATGTGTTAGACATGATATATGTATAAAATTCTGAGTGCAAGTAAATACAGTAAATACTTGTATTGTTGATATCAGACATTGTAACCCACTAAATCAACGTGATGGGTTATGACTTGGTCTGTCCTTGTGCTGCACAACAGTGAGACGAGTATAGGATGATGATGAATGTGATGTACCTATCATCACATTATCATCATCTGGGGCAGTTTTGAAAACATTCATATTCACCCTTTCCCCACACACATTTCACCCTCTATTTAGATATTACACATCTTAATTTGATACCTGAGACCATTAGAGGTCTCAGATACCAGGCCCTTTATCAAATAAGTATCCTTATAATTACACTATTATGTAGCTAAAATGTACTGCTACTTTAATTCTGACCGTTATATGAATACGTCACCCCGCGTCTGCCGAAACAGAACACAACTGTCAATGTTGAAGTGCAAAGCATCGCATAATCCCATTAAGCGTCGACCCAAAACGTTACAGGAAACATTAGTTCTAAAAATAATATCACATCGTTCAAGGCAATAGCGATCTAATTTACTTAACACGGCACCAACACGCAATATTGCCGGACCAAAACACACGCTCAAATTAGTGTTGTGAAAACTCGAGTCCAATAGTCGAATTTGCTGAAACTCGACAAAATTTTGCAAGTTTCGATGGCGTAAAGGTTTAAAGCCGAGTTCAGAGCGAATCACTGGAGCGCTGACTGGAGTCTAAAAAGAACTTGAGTTTTTGACAAAAAAACTCGAAATACGACTCGGGGCAACATTTACTTAGCAAGTTTCGAGCAGGGTTAAATGTTATTGATTTTTTACAAATACCTTATATGTAAAAAATAAAACTATTTTTTATTATTATTATTGAATACTAGTCCACCGGCCGCGGTCTCGCCCTGTCTGTACCTACCTGTCACTGAACACAGAACTCATTATCTTACCAGACTCGAGCATGACTCATTAAATAAATAGACCTTACCATACAATAGGCGCAAGCGTTGAAATCGAACACGAGTCTACGTGATTCGGAAACACGATATGCCCGTAAAGCATCAAACTTTAGAGTCTATATCTTTATAAGTCGAGTCTTATGAGCTCGAGCGCGCGAATACCAGATACAATAGAATTTTAATTGTTATTGGTCACCTGGTGGTCGATCGACGCTCAAGGGGTTATGGTAAAAGTCAAGAACCAAAATGTAGACTCACAGATTCGAGTTTTTGACAACACTAACTCAAATACATTCTGGCACATTGCAGGCGTGGCAGTGATGAAAATTAATTCAATAACGTGAGTGGAGTTGTATTGTTGCGCTAATTTCGACTTAATGGTAAGTGCCTTTTGTATGGTTAGTTAGATGAGACGGCCCGACGTTATCATACTCATATATTCCAATGTTTAGTGCGACCGATCCAATGTTGAATTAATTTTGGATGAGGATGATGTATGAGCGTTACTTAGTTCTTTTTGTTAAGTCTGTTGTAAATAGATTATTCGTTTTAGTTTACTGAATTGGGGACAATACTGAGAAGCTACTACTTTATATTTACCTCAATATAATGTTTACATCAACATATAGTTTTAAAATGAATTCAAAAAGGATTCTAACTAACTGTACTGTAGATTTTGGAGGGCTATTTTTGTAAGGCAATTCAAACTTTGTAATGAGCATTTTAATTTTGTTGGTTGTAAATACTTAATGGTCGAGTGGTCGCGTGCGACTTTAATTAATGGAACTTGTGTCTCAGTCAATAAACTAACTATAAAATGCGAAAAAAAAAACTACATAATGTCTATAAATACCAATAAATTACCCAACAATTGTGTAACATTTTTCTTTCATTAAAATGACAGTGACTGTCTTTCACATACCTTTACCTTATCCTTAAGCTTAGTACATCACACGCCCAAACGAATTGTACATAGGAAACAGTTACTTCCAAGAACTAGTCCAAACACACTATCACACACGTGCAGCCAAAAATAGCCGGCAATAACAAAACGAACATCAAATCAAAGAAAGAGTTATGATATTGTAAAGGAAAACAAAAGGCTATTACATTTAGCCCAGGGCAATGTGAATCGCGAACAGATAATATCGTTGCAATCTTTTCTAGAATGAAATATAAACACTTTGTCGTGTCCCTCTATAAACGCCGGCTTACATCGCCGGCCCCACTCGATCCGTTCGAGTACACCCCTTTACGGAGCGGTCGGTAGAATTCAATTTAATTTAAAGCTGATAACACTTGTATAGTTGATGCGAAGTCGCGCAACTGCGCAGCAACTTGTAGCAACGATTCAAGATGCAGCGTGCGAGTGAAGCAAAATAAAATTTTAATGTCATAATTATATCGATTACATTTATTATTATCTAACACGAATAAATATTAGTTTCATTATTATTAGTTAAAGGGGAGGCCTTTGCCTAGCAGTGGGACACAACATAGACCAATAATAAAACAATGAAAAATATAGGTAGTATTGATTTAGATTTTTGGTGGGAAGGTAACCCTCAGATTTTTTAATACAAAACTTTTATACAAAAAGCATCACAGTCCATATAAAGAAAGTCCAACAGATATAAATGCAGCGGTTATACCGCTTGGTATTTACTATTGATTATTGGTAGGTATCGCAATCGGCCCACCCACAGCACACGTAAAGCCTCCTTCATTCGCTTTCAATTTGCTGGAGAGCTCCACGAGTCCACTGTAATGCAACTATGTTGTTGGTCCACTACAAACTTTATCATAGAAAATAAGACGTTTTATTGGTGAAATAAAACGCGATGCAGTGTATAACGTCACGTTTTTGTCCTTTGAAACTGAAACTGTGTATACGATTGTTGCCGCTTTTTTTTACTTACAATTTAAATAAAACAACTTTAACGGATCTATTTGCGTTTATTTGACACATTGATTTGTAATATTTTACCCTGACGTTTCAATAAAATTCAATTTAAAATTCAAAATCATGTATTAAGTTTAGGCTACAAGTAGGTAGCTCTTGTGAATGTCACTATGTCATCGGTTCGTAAGTTCGTAAGTCTACTCTGGGCGGGAGATCTTGTACTGAGAAGAACCGGCAAGAAACTCAGCAAGTGTCCAGCTCTTTTCTCCCTTACAGCGTCAAAAATATTGGAAAATGCCTTATCATAGCAGGACACTTTCCATTACAATAAACACAAAAATATAGAAGACAACCACAACATGTAAAAAAAATCAATAAGAATATACGTTAACAAATTTACATCAGGTAAAAGTTTCAATTTCCACAATGTCATACAGTACCACTACAGTACTCTCGTAAAAGTCAAACTATAGTAACCCTTTGCAGGTTCCGTGGTTACAGGAAGACTGAGGTGTTGGTCTTCTCATAATTAATAAGTAACTAGCATACCCTCATTTCGATTTTCTCATTTTCCCCATTCCTCGTTCTTTCGCGTTCGCGTAAATTAGAAAATAATATGTCTTTTCAATGCTTGTCTATGGTTACAGAGCGACTATGAATGTTGTCGCGTTACTGTTACCTAAACGCCTCTGTTTCCAGGTGATTAAACCATGGCGAAACCACTAATGAATCGTTGTTATCTATATATGTAGTAAGTATTTAGGGGGCTTGATAAATTTTATATAACTTTTTTTTCTTTGTTGAAGCATCCGCAATTTTAAATTGTAATTTGTTCGCAACTATATTTGTGTAAAATTATATGTAAATAATCATAAATATAGCTTGCCTAATTCATAACTTATCTTTCAACATCTGTAAAATTGTTAAGATCGGATGTTGATGACGTATTTGTCGACATTGAATAGGGCTCCTTTGGCTTACAGTGTAAGAGTATATAATGATGATTAATTTCGGCGAGTTGGATTGAGCCACGATAGCATAGTTGGTAGTGCACCTGACCCGGCATGTCATGGGGTGCGGGTTTGAATCCCGCTAGTGGAATTTTTTCAACACTTTGTCTTTAAAAAAAATACCTACAGATACTTACTAGCTAATTACGAATTTAAACAGACAGAGTCGATATACAATGACCGTGGGCGTACTAATGGAAATGGAGTATTAAAAGCAAACAATACAACAATGTTGAAAAACTACATTTAAAAAGTCGATAACATTGTGGCCATTTAATATTCAAATTTAAAGTAGTTCGTGGCTTTTAACAGTTCTACAATAAAAGGTGTTATGAAAAACTCATTTAGACATATGTAGCATTCATTAATGAAATAGGTACATTGGCATTATGTCAAACTAGCGATCGCCAGCGACTACGTGTCCGCGTAAAAATATATATACTGTAACTAGCTGACCCGGCAAACGTCGTTTTGCCATAAAAAATAAAAAATAAATTTAGGGGTGGACTACCCCTAACATTTAGGGGGATGAAAAATAGATGTATGTCGATTCTCATAGATACCGGATGACCCGGCAAACGTTGTTTTGCCATAAAAAAATAAAAATTAGAGGTGGACTATTCCTAACATTTTGGGGGATGAAAAATAGATGTTGGCCGATTCTCATAGATACCGGATGACCCGGCAAACGTTGTTTTGCCATAAAAAATAAAAAAAAAATTTAGGGGTGGACTACCCCTAACATTTAGGGGGATGAAAAATAGATGTTGGCCGATTCTCATAGATACCGGATGACCCGGCAAACGTTGTTTGGCCATAAAAAATTAAAAAAAAATTAGGGGTGGACTATCCCTAACATTTAGGGGGATGAAAAATAGATGTTGGCCGATTCTCATAGATACCGGATGACCCGGCAAACGTTGTTTTGCCATAAAAAATAAAAAAAAAATTTAGGGGTGGACTACCCCTAACATTTAGGGGGATGAAAAATAGATGTTGGCCGATTCTCATAGATACCGGATGACCCGGCAAACGTTGTTTTGCCATAAAAAATTAAAAAAAAATTTAGGGGTGGACTACCCCTAACATTTAGGGGGATGAAAAATAGATGTTGGTCGATTCTCATAGATACCGGATAAGCACAAAAAATTTCATCAAAATCGGTCAAATTACTAAAATGGCTATTTAAAAATAAGGGTTGATCGTAGAAGGGTGAAAATTGAGGATTGTATGTATTTTTGTATGTTGTATCATAAAAAAATAGAAATTAAAAATTTTGTCTAAAAAATAAAAAAAAAATTTAGGGGTGGACTACCCCTAACATTTAGGGGGATGAAAAATAGATGTTGGTCGATTCTCATAGATACCGTATAAGCACAAAAAATTTCATCAAAATCGGTCAAGCCGTTTCGGAGGAGTATGGCAACGAAAACTGTGACACGAGAATTTTATATATTAGAATATACATATAATAGGTATTTATATTATTATATAATAAGTTTATATACCGTATACCGTGATGGCGTAAGAATTGTGAAAAATTCCTTATGACATAACTAAGTCTTCATAGAAGAAACCTTTGTATAAAATTTCAGCTTTCTAACAGTGGTCTGAGCTGAACGTTGATAGTAAAGCTCCGGTCACACACAGCGACTAATCGCTGCGAATGCCTACTCGCCGCGAGTATTCGCTGTATGTGACAGGCTATTCGCTGCGAATAGATTCAGTCGGCGCGAGCTGAATTCGCCGCGATTTGAATCGAGCATGTTCAATTTTACTCTCGGCAAATGCGCATTCGCCGCGAGAATTCGCTGTGTGTGACAGGGTACTCGCTGCGAATAGCCATTCCGCTCAGCGCGCCGCTCTAGCCTAGACTAGACACGTCTGTGCTACAGGTCATTTCGTAATTAATTAATTATGTTTCTGTAATCTCCTGGTTCTTCTGCAGCCAATTCTTTTAAAAGGGTATGAGAAGCCCCAAACTGTTCTCTGCGTTCAATCCATTTACGAACCCGCTTTCGCTTCTTGTGGGTGTGAGCTTAATCAGCATTTGGTTTGCTAACTCTGCACATGCCAACCGAATACACTGACGTGTGCGACGAGCAGACGACATTTTGAAGTTGCGCACCATCAGACTCTCGAAATTCTCGTGTAGAACTCGCTGTGTGTGACAGGAAGGCAGCGAATTGTCGCTGCGAATGCTGCGATCATTATTCGCAGCGAATGCACTCGCAGCGAGTATTCGCTGTGTGTGACCGAAGCTTAAGCCACGACTATCCTTTTTGATTCGATATGGTTATGGCCAAGGCTAGCTCGGTCACAGAAAAAGTCAATCCGTTTACCAAGTAGGTAAACAACACCATTTATAAAGTTCAAGAGGGACAAAATATCCGAACCCCTCGGAAAATCTAGTAGGGCACGGGGACACGCACTAGTGCGTGATGCCGTTCCCTCTAGAAAACCTGATTGTGATTCGTTTGACACGGCTTGAGGAACCTTTTAAGTTTTTGCCAATGTACCTATTTCATAAATCCTTTTGTATTGAAAAATTAAATTTTCGTTTTTGTATTTCCGTTACTTATTATTTATATAAGTATATTTTTTTTAATAAAAAAATATCCTATATCCTTCCCAATACCTTTGAGAATATGTGTACAAAGTTTCATGATGATCGGTTGAGTAGTTTCTGCGTGAAAGCGTAACAAACAAAATCACATTCACATTTATAATATAGGATAATTCATGGGTTGAACAGGGAATGTTGAGGCTTTTGAGGGCATGTTTGAACACTATAGACTTGATTTCGCGACTATGTCGCCTGACCTCGGCTGTTTGTTCTAGTTCTCATTGTTGATTTAGGTCTCCAATAAAAGACACAATAATGATCACAATGATACTTTAATTGGTTAAGCTATAAAAAGTAGGTAGGTTCTAGAATAAGCATCATGTAGGTAAATGTAGACCTATTAAGAAGGTATATAAGGGTTATGGCAACAGTATTTGACACTTTGATCCCGAGTACGACACAGTTTTAGGGTTCCGTACCCAAAGTTTAAAACGGGACCCTATTACTAAGACTCCGCCGTCCGTCCTGTCTGTCATCAGGCTGTATCTCATAAACCGTGATAGTTAGACAGTTGAAATTTTCACAGATGATGTATTTCTGTTGCCGCTAAAAAACTAAACAAATACTAAAAAAAACAGAATAAAATAAATATTAAAGGGGGCTTCCTTACAACAAACGTGATTTTTTTGCTCGTTTTTGCTCGATATTGATAACGGTAACAAGTAGTCGCTTGAAGTATTTACAGAATATTGAGTTATATTATTCACTTTAAAAATAAATAATTAAATTAAAATAAAATAAATATTTAAGGGCTCCCAAACAACAAACGTGATTTTTTTCTTTTTTTTCTTCTTGGTCTTAATAACGATAACAAGTAGAAACTTAAAATATTTTTATAGATAATGGTACAGGACCCTTCGTGCGCGAGTCTGACTCGCACTTGGCCGTTTTTATTTGTTTTTTTTTTATGGAATGATAGCTAGGCAGCAGGTCGTCTGTATTAAATGTTGCTTAACCCCTTGAGCGTCGATCGACCCCCAGGAAGGCACTAAAACTGTTAAAGAAATAATCATTTGAAATTTCAAATGTTTTTTCTGTTAAATTCTGTTAGTAGTTCTATAAATTCTGTCTTTTATTAAAAATATACTTAATGAAAATTAAGAATTTTGTAAACCGTAAAATTAAATTTTAATTGTTTCAAAATTACATTGTTCCTTTTCAAATTTGAGGTATTATAATTCTGGAATGCCAAGGATTCGGAATAAGACGAATACCGAAGATGTAATATTCTAAACAAATAACATTTTCCGTCTGAAGAAACAATTTCAGTTCGAAATTGTGGCCTGCAAATTCATCATTGTAAAGTTTTAATAAGGAAAGGAATTGAACGTTTTGTTTTCAAATTAATGAATGACGCATTACTTGTTGTTTTAAAAATATTTATTCAACTGTAAATATTTCAAACGGGGATCAACACAAATTAATTAGTTTGAATTTTTTTACCTTTTTTAGGGTTTCGTAGTCAACAAGGAACCCTTATAGTTTCGCCATGTGCGTCTGTCTGTCTGTCTGTCCCCAGCCTAGCTCATAGACTCATAGTACTAGAAAGCTGTAATTTGGCATGAATGTAAGTACATATACACGCTGACAAAGTGGTGAAGTAAAATTTTGAAAAAAATTTTTTTAGGTTATCTCCCCTACACGTGAAGTGGGGATGTATTTTTTTTGTCTTTCCCATAGGTCGTCTGTATTAAATTGTTGCTTAACCCCTTGATCGTCGATCGACCACCAGGTGGCCGATAATAATTAAAATTCTATTGTGTCTGGTATTCGCGCGCTCGAGCTCTTAAATATTGTTTTCTAAAGTTTACGCAAACACTACACATTGAAATTAAACAACTTTAACGGATATACTCGGGTTTATACTACCAAAAGATACGCTATTTCTGCGTAAAACGGAACGCACGTAATTAATTTAAAATTAGGGTATACAAGCTACCAACTAATTACGAGACGACCAACACCTCAGTCTCCCTGTGACCACGGACCCTGCAAAGAGTTCGAAAAGTCAGGATAAATATTAATTAAAACTAATAAATAAAATAATTGCGAGTAGATCCGTAAAAGCTGTTTCATTTCAATATATTATAGATGATACTATTATTGGAAGACTAGGAAAAAACGATCCCGATGGGTCAATGTGTTAGGTATTGGAAGAGGGGAAACCTCAACATAAAATAAATAATGAACAAAGTATGAATTTGACGGCCTTATCGTTTTAAAACGATTTGTTCGTTATTTCGCATTGAAGAAAGTCTTAAATGTCCTGCCACTTTTGCCATTAATGTACTTGTGTATATTAATTTAATCAAACGAACACATTTGTTATTAAAACCCGGTAAAGCCCGGCATAGAAAATAGTTGAAAAGCTCCAACCCCCGCTGTTGGTTTAACGACTAGGCAACCATGTTTTCATAATAAATTTTCAGCTCGCCGTATAATAATGTTAGCGATGGTAATGAAGATTGAAATTTTCAATAAACGTCCGCTCTAACATAACCGGCGTGCGAAAAATTAAATTAATTCAACTAATGGTCGATACTGACCTGAGCATTTATATATTTTTTTTTAAAGCAAACTGTCTAATCATTTGGCCACCAACCTGCCTTTTGGTGAGCGGGATGTGGCCTAAGGTGATACATGCTTAGACAGGAAATGCCTATTCACTCTTGATTTGAAGAGACCCAGGTCGTAGTGAACAGGGAACACGTGACCATGTAGCGCATACCTCTCTTTGGCGGTTCGCAAAAGAAAAGAGTTAGCAAACCGCTTGGTACGGACAGGTGGTATGTCTACAACGTACGGATGGTAGGCTAACCTGCGTCTAGTACCCCGATGGTGGAAGGGGGCTGGGGGAACGAGATCGTGTAGTTCAATCGCACACTCTCCAAAATGTATTCTATAAAACACCGATAGACCATCAACTCTGCGACGGTGACTGTAGCCAATGTTGAGTCACCTATGAGTCTCCTGGCCCGGTTTTCAATCGCGTCCAAAGTTGCCAGCTGATACTTAGCAGAACCATCCCAAAGGTGACTGCAGTACTCCATGCATGGACGAATCTGTGCTTTGTATAACATAAGCAGTTGGTCCTGTGAGACGTAACGCCCAGCCCTTGAGAGGACGCCTAGTTTTTTAGCAGCATTTTTTGCTATGGACTCGATGTACTCGCCAAAATTCAGAGTGGACGACAACTTCAGGCCAAGAAGTTGAAGGTGTTCGGTCAATTGCCGTAACGTTACATGTTCGTTGCGAGCTTTCGCCTGGTCAACCCTGAATACACGACTTAAAAGTTTAGACTGACACCCCCTACTCCAACCGTCAGGTTACAAAGTGGGTGTCAAGCATAACTCGCACAAGACCATCAACGTCAAGTCATACCGCCAGATCAGGACGCGCATTCTTCATCCGGAACTCTGTCTCCAGCGAGTTGCCCCGTGGACACGTATTATAGTCCACTACCTAATATCCAGAAAAGTTACCGGAGCTGTACACTTGCTCACTTCTCGTTGCACTAAGAATACAACTCGCAGTTTCCACTGCTTGGGTCGTCAACTCTAATGTCGACTAACAAATGTCCGCTGTAAGTCGAGCCGCTTGCCGCTCGCTCTGCCCTCCTCCGTGCTTCGGAAGGCACGTATAGCCGTTGGTCCCGGCTGCATTCATACCGGACTAGGCCCGCGTGGTGGAGCAGTTAACGGTCCGTCAGCAATGACGTATCAAGGTCGCCGCGAATGGTATGTTACGATGATACGCTTTGGTCAGTCTTCAGCTTTAGGCTGCATTTCTATTAACAATTGTAAAAATGTAATTGTCTTTCTAGTTTTTGATGAAGCGACGTGTAAATAAGCATCGATCATAAAGAAACGAGAATCAAACAGCCTACAGAGACAAATTAATAAATTTAAATACCATTTGGAATATATCTAACAGTTTAAATAATTAAAGAATGACCTCGATATATGGTTGAAAAAAAACAAAATAAATAGTTTTCATTTTAGGCAAAGAGAACTAGTCCATTTAACCTTGGCTTAAGTAAAACTTTATTTGTTTAATAGTAGATGACAATCACAACTATAATGATAGGATGAATAATTGATCATGATCACAGATAGATAATAAATAATATAATATAACGTCAACTCACCATTATTGCAAAATAATATAGAACAAAACACACTCTGTCTACCCGTTTCATCATCACGAAGTCCTACATCACCAATTGCATTCGATTCTGCCATATGCGGGTTGCGTGTTATACGAGGTACTTTTAAAGCATTAAAAAGTGTTATAATTTTTCTTATAGAGGTTTTAACCTTGGGTGGTTATAACCTATTTAATTTTTTTTGTAAGCCGGCAAAAGGGCACTTAATCCACCAGATGTGAGCGCAACCTATTGGCCCTTAACATTATGTGTATAACTTGAGTTTTATCGACAATAAGGGCTTAGTTATTATGCCTCTATGACCAATAAAAGTTATTGGATGGACTGGACCTTCGCTCCGAATAGCTGATAATCTCGATTTTAACACTCTGTATATATTTGGGTTCCTTTTAAAGATACTTAATGTCAATGTGAAATTATATTAACTACACCAAAGCTTTTCTCCGCATCCAGTACTCATAAGACTAGTGTTTATATGACTGTAGTACCAACAATAAACAAACGTCATTTCATAGAAATTATGTCGCTATCCCGATTTAACGTTATCGATTACACTTATCTTATTTTTAGTATTTTTCACTATAATTTGACTTTGTTTTTCTTAAACAATTTTTTACTTTTACGATAGTACTGTAGTGGTACTGTATGACATTGTGGAAATTGCAACTTTTACCTGATGCGTTAACGTATATTTTTTATTTTGTGTTTTTTTTTTACATATTGTGGTTGTCTTCCATTATTTTTTGTGTTTATTGTAATGGAAAGTATCCTGCTATGATAGGGCATTTTCCAATATTTTTGACGCTATAAAGGAGAAAAGAGCTGGACACTTGCTGAGTTTCTTGCCGGTTCTTCTCAGTAAAAGATCTCCCGCCCAGAGTAGACTTACGAACCGATGGCATAGTGACATTCATAAGAGCTACTTATAGCCTAAACTGAATAAATGATTTTGAATTTTGAATTTTTTTTTAATACAATTTTCTTGTAAGTTCGTGATAAGACATAGAGACCGATGGTTCTAACCATTATTTCCCAGAAGCTATAAAAGACTTGAATTCACGAAGATGACATTTTGATAATGTCTTTGAGATAACGTCTCATGTGGCATTCTTTAAAGAAATTCCGTACTCGCTTCAGACAACGATCGGCGCTTCGCATTCTCATGACAATAAGGCCTTTAACACAATGCTCTATTGATTATATTAATGTTACCATCTATATTCTGTTTTTGTACCGTAAAACGGGGTTATTTTAGAATCATGGGCAATATTGACAACGGCTTCTGAATCTTACTCGTATGTAGCTGCTATCGTGCTAAGTGTTTCCAAGCTAATTAACTCTTGGCACCTCAAAAAATAAAACAAGAATAAAACAGACGATCTTTCTAGGCACCTTAAAATAAAGCGTTTACCTGTTATTATGTTTCGGATGCATTTATTTAATGAGTTGAATTAATTAACCCTAAATTTGTTAAAGGAGGTATGATTAAAAAATTATTGGTACATAACTAACTAATGATTTATTGCTGGCCAGTAATAAAACAAATAGGGGTAGAAATATTATGATATAAAAGCTATGGAAAATCTTTTCCGAAACACAAAACAAAACACGTAACGTATTAAAGAGATGTTATATTTATACCATTTAGAATAACAATGAGCCTCCTTAAATTCACAGTGACATGGGCTTAGTATGAAAAGTACTGAAATCCGTATCTCCTTAATTAAATATTGCATTTCCCCTGGGTACCGTCACGCCCTCTGATAACCTTTTTATATTCATTGAAGCGATTCTTCGACATTGGACACTCAGTTGAAACTTAGGTACAGTCAATGAAAAAAGTTGATGATGAAAACTAGAATAACGTAATAAATAGCATAAAAGTATAACACAACTAAGGGAGCCCTTTCGGTTGCATAATCTCTTTCGTCATAACGTAGTTTGGCATAACAGTTTCAGTATAAAGTTATCTCGCATAAATTATGATAAGCAGTGGAATTAACCCATAATGGTTTCGTTGGCATAATTGTAACTTACTATTGTCATTACCATAATTTTAATCAGTAGAAATGTAAAGAACATAATTGCTATACTTCTAAATTTATATTATCATAAAATACAAAACGCATAATGGATGTATCCATAACATTTAAAGTCTTAAATGAATAATAAATTTGGCTTAGATTATTTAAGAAATGATAAGACATATAATTGTAAATAATCATCTCACTATAATCACAATATAACACAATAATTATTATTGTTCTGTTCTGTATGCTTGTAAATTGTAATAAATAAATAAAGACTCGCCTACTGTTTATCAATACTGCGCGCCGCGCTGTTTTGTTAGCTAAAACGAGGGTAGCGCTTACAGAAATACTAGCTGCCCTACTCCTGTAGGTCACGTGATAGGTTAGAATTAGAGAAGTTATTTTTTTTTCTTAGACAACATAAATCTAGCTCCATACAAAAACAACTTTTTGATAGCTCTTGTTGGGGGTTATTATTATGCTATTCTTGTAATCTGTATTATGGTATGACTTGTAATCTGTATGCCATAGGTGAGAGAGATGCCAATAAATGTTATGATTAGTAATCGTTATTGTAAAAACGTTTATCTACACTAATGTTGTAACATTCTACTTATGTTTCCAATACTTGACTTATAATTACTACTGTTATAGCGCAGACAACAAAACACTCAATTTAAGCAATTTCACATGATGGTATAATATCCACATCGATATCGTAAAATCTCATTATAACATCAATAAAACGCGACCAATTAACCTGGCGAGCCTTATGTCAAAATCCTCATACAAGTTGTATAAAATTTTGATATTAGGCTGGCTTTTGAAAACAGTTGGGTTATACGTGAAAACTTCGTCGAAACTAATAAACTTACATACACAAAACTCTTTGGTAAGATCTTGTGCCAATTAAATAAAAAAAGAACAGCGCGCGCTCGCTCCTGATTGGCCCTGCGCGCGCAGCTGCGCTCTCATTGGTTAGATTTTAAAGGCGGCAAGTTCACTGTGACAATACACGTACGCGTGAATTTAATGTTTCGCAATGTGTTTTGTTTTTAAAATACAAATTAAAAGTTAAAAATGGACAGCGACGATGATATTTGTACGCCTCCGGATATTCTAGAATTGGCAACAAAAGTAACTCACAATCTTTTGCCAGAAAAATCTAGAAAATTATATGAAAAAGAATATAATAACTTTTTGGCATGGAAGATCGAAAAGAAAACTACATCATTTTCTGAAAATATCATTCTTGTGTATCTCAAAGACCTCTCCGACAAATTCAAGCCATCTTCTATGTGGGCTAAATATTCTATGCTCAAGTCCACACTGAGTATCTACAACAATATTGATATCACGAAGTATTCAAAAGTCATAGCGTTCCTGAAACGCAGTTCAGAAGGACACAAGGAAAAAAAGTCCTTGACGTTTACATCAGGTCAAATAAAGATTTTCCTGGAAGATTCACCAGATATTTTGTATCTTTTTGAAAAGGTAAGTGTATTTTAGTTCTGTTATTTAATCTACCTAGTACTTACGTACTACACACGCAAGTTATCTAGACACTCCGTTTAAGCGCTTTGTGTATAAATTAGGTAGTAGGTACCTACACTTTACTACTTCATAAATCATAGTTTTTGCCTTGGCTATGTACCTCAAGCTTATTATATCGTTTATTGTTACAGGTTGCACTAATCTTCGGCATAATGGGGGCATGCCGAAGGCAAGAGCTATACAACATCCAGTTCGATGAAGTCTCTAACATAGACGACAGTACAACCATGGTGAAAGTTTCGAAAACAAAAACGAAAATAGATCGTTCTTTCGTTATGACGGGCAACTGCTATGCCGTATGTAAAAAATACATGGAACTTCGACCCACCCCCTGTCGAAACCCTGCCTTTTTCTTGAGTGCGTCGATCAAAGAACTGGTATTAATAAATTTGGTGCTCTGGGAAAAACTATCGCAAGTTTTTTGAATCTGCCTAACCCAGCGTTGTACACGGGGCATTGCTTCCGGCGCACCTCGGCGACCCTTCTCATAGATAGCGGTTGTGATTTGACCGCACTGAAACGACACGGGGGGTGGAAGTCTTCTACTGTGGCTGAAAGCTACATTGATGAGTCTTTAATGAATAAAATTCAAGTCTCAAATACGATCTTGAACAGTATAGAAAACAAGACGAATGAAGTAATTATAAATATTCCGACTCCGTCTACGAGCTCTACTGCTTGCCCCGCGACCGCTACAGCTGCTGGATCAATAATTAACATTTAACTTTCAAAATTGTACCATTAAAAATTTGAACAATTATTATAAATAAACTATTGTCAGCTTTTACTCTTGTTGTTTGACTAATTGCATTAGTGAAGATAAAGTAGTGTATGCAACTGCATATAACACGGGTATTAAAACACTCGTTACTATTATGAAACTCGCTGCGCTCGTTTCATAAACTCACACTCGTGTTTTAATACCCTTCATTATATGACAGTTGCATAAACTACTATTATGCATGAACATTTGATGCTGATATATCATTATTATATAAGATGTTATGAGGAAATAAAGTATGCCTAATGATTTATTCTGAATGAACGTAATGCGAAACGAAGAGAATGCCAAAAAACGTTATGCAGCCTTAAAATATGCCTCTTTAATTTATGCAACCCAATATGGACCCCACAAAAATAACTAAGGCAGTGGCACATATGTACCTAGTATTTTACACTATTTTTTTTCTGCAATAAATAACATAGAATTTTATTAAAATTTCACTGGCTGGCAGCTAGGAAACAGGTGGTCTATTTTCAATTGTTGTTACAGTCATAAATGTGTTGCTGTTGCTATTTCTAATGCTACTGCTCCACCTGCGTTTTAACGCGTGAATTAGCATGTTAAGTAAGGCGTTACGTAAATGTGGTTAACATTTTAACGTGTTATTTTCAAATGGCATTACAAATGGCATTAAACGTTAAGCAATAGCTTGGGTGTCGGTTTTTTTTTGACACATCAAATGGGTTATGCGCGTAGTTTACCGCACTAAGTTGATGTTACCCACATTATGCAGTCTCATTTAGCAGGGCTCACGCGCAGAGTAAGGACGTAAGTACTTTGTTTTTAGGCGGGAACTGCTTTAATACGAAAATTACACTGGAGTGGTCGAATGAGAAAGAATTGGAGTTTTTAGATCAAACCATATTTTTTTGGTTTCCTATTTTTTATTAAATTGCATAAATGCATATCCTAAGAGAGAAAGAGAGAAATCAGGAGAGGTAGTAAAAATGCTGATGTAAAAATTTGTTAGAATTTTAAAATAAATGTTTCCGCCAGATTATAAAACAGTAGCTTTCGCAAAACGTATTATAATTCATTACAATTAAAAAACAATTTGTGTCATAAAATATAACACGGTTGGCCACTAATGATTCTAGGAAGCTCCAACTGAGTTGTAGCCACGTGTGGATTGACCGTAGCATAATAATTATAAATATATTAATTTTCCATCAGACTTACTACTTAAGTGAGTGACTATACAATTTACTTACAAACTTACATATTTAAAAAAATGTGAGTTCAAAACTGTATATGAAAATAATACCTACCACAGAACACTAACGACCACACTTAAAAAGTGCTTAAGTGTTGGCGAGGCATTTTAGTAGCCATAGCATTGATGGGTGACCAAAATTGACGACGTTAAAACCAGAGTGATCTAGGGGCCCATTACTTAGATCAGTCTAGCATGCCTTCTCTTTGCAGACCGCACCAATTCTATAGTGAGATGTTGTGATTTCTCAATGAAGTTAGCACTGAAGAGCACTTGGATTAATGTGGCATTTCCATTCTTCCGAATTATGATTTTTCTATGCCATTGTGTAAAAATGTCACTTAGGTCACTCTGGTTTTAACGTCGTCAATTTTATAATCTCGTTCTTCACCGTGCTTCGTGCATGTAAAGCCGTCTCAGTCAGGCAGCATTAGTAGTCGTTAACAACAAGTCGCAAATACTCTCGAATCGCGTAGAGATGTTGCGTCACTCAGCGTGTTTTACCGCTTAAAGGTACCATGGCAAGTGCTCTGAAGAGCTCTTTGACCTCATCCCACCTACTCCCTTCCTTCATAGGAGTACACGTGCTGCTCTTCGGTGTCACCGCTTCACTGTCTCAAATATCCCATCGCGCACAGAGAAATTTGGTGACTCGTTTCTTTGTAGCACCTCCAATAGGTGGAATAGTCTACCAGCACACGTATTCTCTCCTTCCTATGATATGGAGTCCTTCAAAAGAGACGTGAAGAAGCACCTTGTGGGCTGGCAGAGTGAGGCTAATTGATGCTACGTTTGTTTTCACGCTGCACCAGTTATCTTCGCGTCTGGACTCCATTTCCACTTAACATCAGATGGGATGGAGTCATTTGCCGAGCTATCTAAAAAAAGAAAAAAATGTTTTGAAGTCTTTGAAAAAAAGTCCAATATCTATAGTACAACGCTAAAACGGTTAAGCTACTTTCCTAATGGTTGAACAAATTTAACCAAAGACACAGGCAAAGCCACTTATAAAGGCTTACTACGGAAAGCTTATTATTTTTACGTTGTTCGAAGACAACAAAAATCTGACATAATAATTACTTTCCTACCGATAACAAGGAGTAATTTTTAGGGACCCCGCAAATTGTGCGATTAGTCGCTGCAATAAGACGCAGATTTGTCATTTGCATTTGCGTCTTGTCGCAACGATTCGACGAAGAGCTGTCTAAACGCAGAGCTATTATTTGCTTCGACTGGTCGTTACGAAAGATGTAGTAAAGGATGCGTTTATTTTTATTTTTCCATTTAAAAAAGACGATCGTGTGTTATCAAGCGTGAGCACCGTGGGTCTAGTCGTTATGAGAGCGACTAACTCCCCAGCCTGTCGTTGCGACTCTGCAACTCGACTCCAAATGTAATGTTACATACTCTTTGACTTGACAGCTGACTGGTTGACAAGGCGCGACGCCGAGACCAAAAAGATGATTGACGAAAATAAAAAAGTTACAATTAGTTCATGTTAGGTCATGTTTATATTTCTTTTGTATTTCTTTATTAATTATATATTATTCATTCATTATTGTTTCCGAAGTTTCCTGTTTTCTCTTTCAGTACATCCCTGAACATATATGTTGTCGTTGCGTTTAGTCGCCGAGCTGACACAGTCGCATGTCGCATAGTGTGCGCGAGCGCTTAAATCCAGATACAATGAGGCGGGGGGAGTAGGGGTTTGTCTGTGAAATTTCACGCTAGCCTGCCCGTGTTAAAGAGGAAGCGATATCTTTTGTAACAAGATTTTTCATTAAAAGTTTTCATCCGACTTTGAGAAAACGTTTTTGTGGAGTTTCTCTTGTAACATTGATTTTTTTCAATTAACCATATTGATCCTTTTGTTACCCTAATTTACGTTGGAAGATTGAAAACTTTTGATATTGTTTATTTTTTAAATTAAATTTTCGGTAAAAGATTAAAATCCTTTGATTTTGTTGTTCTATGAATATTCGATAAAAGATCAAAAACCTTTGTTATTGTTTTTTTTATGAATTCTTATCATCACAGCTTTATTTCCGCCTATGATTTCTTTGTTCTTTTCCTTTGTTAATCAATATTGAGCTTAATTTTCTAAGATACTTATTTTTTGACTTAAAAATTTTAAAGAAGATCTGCTGGTGGAAAGCTAAGTATACAAAGAAATATAATTGAGAAAACATACCTGTCATGTTAATTAGCAGCTCGACTAGAATGTCTTGACATTCTAATCAATCTAATCAATCAATCAACAAAAAAAATGAAAAATGAAAAAATGTTGTCATGGAAACCATTGATATAATTTAACTCAATGATGGAAACTGTCAAAGCGGTACGAAGTCCGCCGGGTCAGCTAGTAGCTTAATAAAAAAACGAACGAGCCTTACAGTAGTCGCAAATGGTGTGTAATAGTTGACATCTCACCTTTTGAAATCAATATTACAATAGAAAATAGAATATAGAATTAACATTTGACATATTAAAATGATGACATAATATGTCACTTAAAATAATAATGTCTTATTTTTATTATCGATTTTCAATGCGCGCTTCCGATTCTTTATATTTTTTTTCAAATCTTAAGGAGAGTGCAGTAAATACTCATTAGAAGACATGTCACACTGACACATCCTATCTGCCGCGCAACTTATAAACTCAGTAAAGAACATGTGAACAGTTTCGGGAAAATAGATCGTAGTGTCGTAACCTCCAATATCATAATCACAAACACAGTAAGTTGTACTTAATGCGTTCATAAATTGTGCGGCAGTATCACACTGTTACGATCACATTTCTACGAAATAACTCCCACACATTTTATATATAGAAGGCGAACGGAAAGATGTTGCACATCAAAAAAGGTCTTTTGTTCTTTATACGTGATTTACTCCGTAACATCTTGACAGTTGTTAGTTAAGTAAGACTAATTTAGTCCATGGTATTAAATTTTTTATAAAATACAGTGAAAAAATTAAACGCCTCCCCGACCCAGCCAGGAATCGAACCTGGGTCTTCCGCAATCCGGGCGGCTGCACTGACCGCTATGCTACCGGGAAGGCATGGCAAGCAAGTTAAACAATCAGCAAAAAGTGTTTAACTTTATGAAACCGTCGCCGTTCAGAGTAAAATAGAAAAAATAAAAAATAACCAAAAAGTATTCACTCGGTAACAAGAAGGATATTATAAAAGTAAAAGAAATCCCAACATAGTAGTAAAAGCCGTATCCGTAAATCGTACATAGTATACACGCGGTTGCCATGAATATAAAAGAACCAAATAGGAGACACCTCGGAAAAGTGAACACGCTACTGGAGTAAAATCTGCATGCTCTGTCTAAGATCTAGAAATGTGGCAGAGTAGGTAAATGCAGCGCTCGGTCTGCGATAGCTGTAGATAGTTATGCAACTTTCGCAAAGGCCGTTCATCAGATCGGTGACCAAAAATGAGTCATCTCGAGCTTCTCCGTGCTTCAGAAGGCACGTAAAGCCGTTGGTCCGTTGTTGTCGTAAATCACGTTATAGAGCACCACAGCTACGTATCAGCACTCGGTTTTCATCTCATCTGATATTAGGTGATGAAAAAAGAAACGCACTTCACCCGGAATACTAAGCTAGCGAAGAGTTGGCTACTTTATCTCTTACTGGTGGACACGTAGCTGTAGTGCTCTCTAACGTGCTATCTCACGAAAACAACGGACAAACGACTTCATATGCCTTTCGAAACATCGAATAGTTTGGGACGTTCTAATTTGGTCATCAATGCGGAAATCAGCTAGAGGCGGTGGCTCGCGTTGCGATAGTCGCTACCTTAACGCGCAAGTTTTACATTCCAATACTAGCGCCGATAATGAAAAAAAAACATATCTAGTAACTAATTACTAGATATGTTTTTTTTTCATTATCGGCGCTAGTATTGGAATGTAAAACTTGCGCGTTAAGGTAGCGACTATCGCAACGCGAGCATAATTTGATTTTCTATCTCTAAAGATAGAAAATCAAATTATGCTCAACAAACTATTTGAATGAAGTAATTTAGCATTTTTACGTCACCTAATGAACATCTGACATGTTATGGTTTAGTTAAATAAGACGTTACAGCTAAAAACGGCCACTTTTAACTATAACGTAACTTTTAACCGTATTTAACTAAACTATAACATGTCAGATGTTCATTAGGTGACGTAAAAATGCTAAATTACTTCATTCAAATGGTTTGTTGAGCATAATTTGATTTTCTATCTCTAATTACTAGATAGGTATGTTTTTTTTCATTGGCGGCGCTAGTGTGCGGCGTAAATACTTAATACGCGCTCTTAATACTTATAGAAAGAAAATTAAAAAAATAAAGCATATCAAACCTTCTTAGTTCCTCAAAGAAAAGTTGCAGCTGCTGTGGGAATAGAAACGTGCATCGCCTACGACCTTTCCATTCGTTTATTCTATTATAATACCGACGAACACGTTTCTTAATAAACAGAATACGTTTCCATAGCACGTGGACTATTCTTATTACTTAAATGACGTCACGTTTCTAACCAAATGTAGATTCTGTTATAAATTGTGGTAGAATACAAGTCTCTGCTTAATACTATTGTTGTGTTATTATTAAATTATAAGGATGAGGAGCTCAATGGCGCAACAGCTTGTATGCTTCGGGTTCTGCGCTCTTGCAAGCTAAGCCAGATAAGATAGCCAGTCGCCCAGTAGTTGAGGATTCTTTAAGTGCGCAACTGTCTTCAGCCTTTTCATAACTCGCCATGAGATATTAATAAAGTGAGATTATCCGTTGTAAATTAGTCAAACATTGTACGTGAATGAAATACAATCAGGTAAGATGGTGGTCAAAATACATATTTTTGGATGAGGTTTTCTAGCAAAAGGAAAGTAAAGTAAATAGGCTATAACTGTCCCACTGCTGGGCAAAGGCCTCCATCATTGAAATCAAGTCATCATTACAATTGATGGGTAATGGCTTAATCACCACGCTTGCTAAATGCGGGTTGGTGACAATAAACCCGGGCTATGTATGCATCAAAATCTGAAACACACTTTGTCTGAACTGGGAATTGAACCCGGGACCGACGTGTGATCGCTTTGCCACTCTGCTTTCTTCTAGCAAACTTTACAAAAATAATGTATATAAGTATGTTATCATTTGTAGCTAGAAAAAAAAATGTACTGAGAACTATGTCGCTACCTATACATGGCTCCACATACTAGGCGACACGCGACTGCGACAGCTCGGCGACTAGACGCGACGACAGGCTGCGGCCAACAATTTTCATATATTTTGTTCAAAGCTCCGCACACTTGGTGTCAGTCGCAGAGTCATGACGACAAGCTAGGGGAGTCGCGAAACTGACGCTCACAACTGCCGCACGACTGGCGTGTGTGCGCGTTCACGTCGCGACTAGACGCGGCGACTAGACGCAGCGACAGTCGTCCAGTGTGCGGAGCCATTTATAATGGCTCTACCCGCTATCTGGCAGGCAACTTTTAAATTTTAAACGAGCTTCGTTCAGCTTTTGTTTTCGAAACGTTCGCGTATACGAGTTTCAAATTAAATTTGGAAACGACGCCGGAATACATTTAAAACTTTTTGCGTGCTCATCAAAAAGCATATGTGAATGACACCGATACTGGAGGCTTATTGAGTAATGTTACAGAAATCTGGGTTTCAATCGCGGTATCATTTACTAAGCCGTTGGGCCGCGAACACTGTTTACGAATGAACATTTGATATTAACAAAAAACCACAGTGGTATCATATGCAGCAGGTGTAATATTGATTTAAATATTGTTTGTTTTCTAAAGTAATGTGTAAAATAAATGCGAGTAGATCCATAAAAGTTGTTTCATTTCACTATATATTGTTCATTATGAAATAAATAAAATAAATAAATTATTTTGACTAATTTATCATGGCGGTTGGGTCATTAAGACCTGCCATGTTTTAGCTTGCCAACAGTTCGACGACTATGCATGCGACATTGCCGTTCTTCTCATAAGCTGGAGTTGTCGAACTCCTTTACATGTTTTGGCAAATAATCAGTTGTGTGGCCACTGCTTTAGTAGCTGCAGGTATCCAAAGTTCAAAAAGGTAATTATGAACCATCCCCGTGTAACATTTTGGCGCCATTTTTCCTAAGCACTATTTTAAATAAATTTTATTATTTCTTTTAGTGTAAATTAAAGATTAAAGATTTAGTGTAAATTTTTATTGTTATTTAGTATGTCTTATAATTACAATATATTACAGTTACTTTTGTTTGAAATTAAGGTACTTTGATAAATAGAACCGGATGAAAAAGATAGACGGCTAATAGGTATTATCCATTCAGAAAAAAAATTTTTTGGCAAAAGACCATCTAATCGTGAATGATAAGCTAAGGTTCTAAAATTACCCTAAAAGTCCATCAAATATATTTAATCTGATAATTTATACAAAATAAGTGAGATTAGCAATATGGAGCCAACTTTGTAGATATAATAAGCATATTTATAAAAAAATATATTATTAAGTATATAAGGTTCTATTACTACAAAAATGTTTTCTTTTAGTACGTAATGAAATGTAAAACTAAGTTATAGTCAAGTTTGACTCGGGTCTTTAACACAACACTGATTTATCTTAAATAGAGTATCCGGGTCATAATGACCCACCCCACGTAGTCATTTTCTACCCCCATGACGCCGGGTTAAAGTAACTATTGGCTTGTTTACTAACAAAGAAAACATCTAACGTCATTCTAGCATGAAGCTGTCTGCAACTTTATGCGTAATCTAGTGCCTACTGGGAATAATATTTTACTTCATATTATTTTGTTTGTCAAGTATTAAAGAGGTCATATGAATTGGAACTATTTTTAATATTAAAAGGCGTTTAATCCTCTCAGCCAGAACATTATGGAAATCTATCGCCAGCCACGTTGTTTCGATTGGAAAAACCACATTTCGTTGCGGAAATTAAAAGTCATTATCGTCGAAATGGAACTGTGGTATCTAAAGGTAGCAATTGGATATTATAGCAACCGGACAGTGAGAGTTTATATTAGAGGTATAAGCATGAAATTATCTTTAAGAGAGCGACTTTTACTTGGCATCAGAGGTTTTTTAAGTATTGTAAATACAATTTGTAGTTATATAAATCTATAGCCTACATATTTTTGAAGTCAGTCATATAAGAGGTAAACTAGACCGTGAGTAGACTGGTTTTAGGCTTCGAGGGCATTCTTAGTTCTTATTCTTAAAAAACACTGATCAAACCGAGTACATGTACCCCACATGTACTCGGTTTGATCAGTGTTTTTTTTAAAGGCTTTATAGGCAAGTATTCGACCACGATCTCACTTATGATGATGATACGGCCTAGAATGTAGCATACTTACCTAGATAATGCCTGTTCACCCTTGCCTTGAAAATGTCCAGGTTGTAGGTATCAGGAAACAGATCCGCAGGAAAGGAATCTACTCCTGACTGACACTGATAAAGTCTGTTCGTGACTGGCTACAGCCACTACAGATCGGCCGTTGTGCTTCGATGTGGACTGTATTAAAACTCGGTTTTTGATTATTGCTTCTTTATTCTTCTATATGGGGGTCCGGAGATCTTACAAAAATTTGCTTTTTTTTGTTGACCCAGGGGGAAAATATGCAAACATATTCAACTTGCTTTTTAAAAAGCAATAGTGATCTGAGGCTGACCTTTTATAGGAAGGCCGACCCAGTAAACGACCCCTGGGGTTGAGGGCTCTGAAGGCTATCGGACCGACGCCTCCCAGAGCGGGAGGCGTGGGTGGCGTTACTCACTACGAGTACATGCCGCCGCTGTGCCGCTCAAACTGCAGTGAAGCTGCCTATGACTTAACTTGTTATCAGTGTCCTATGCCGCAAGTAGGCAATCCAGGTCACGTGACAACTGATTTGGTTGGTCCGAAAAAGCGTGTTTGGGCTTACGGAAATGGGAAATGCGTGGGAGGTCGGAACTATATTCCACTGCCTTTTTAATGAGAGGGTTTGAGTGTGACTTATACACATATTAGGTCGGGAACTAGTGACGTTGCGGTACAGCTGCCGGCCCATGTGGGCTGTTTTACATTTTACCCTAACCAACTACCCACATGAACCGTCGTAATTTATGCAGCTGTCCCTTTCGCTCGGACCTCTCTTTTATTTATGCTTAACGATAAGATACCCTACATATTTATAATTTCTACTTACATTAAAAAAATTAATTAACTTATTTAATTAACTTTACTTAGTGAGGCATTAGGCCCCTGGGCACGTTTACCTGGCCCTTTTAAACCCATAAACCTTTACCTTTTTACCAATAAAAAGCACAAAAGAATAATAATTTATTATCAATTACATATAAAACTTATATAATTAACCGTATTACATCTTATGCCGTTTTACTTGCTAACTAAACTTATACAAATACACAATCGAGACTTCTGTCCGTAACAAAGTCCTCCTGTTCAAAAATCGCACTGCAAGTAAAATGAAAGTGAAGACTTTTCCCGTGGTGGTACAAAAAATTATATATTCCGCCTCAATAACATCGTTTACATAACATATCAAACGTCAGTGACATCGTTGCCACAAATAGGGAGACTGCAGAAAATAAGCTTCGTGTGAGTTAGTCGAGCGCGTTATGTATTAGGTGCTTACCTATGAAATTGACGTTTTGCATGAAGATTTTTTATAAAATAATATTTTTCATACTAACGTTTTTTTTAATTTTCTTATCATCTATTTATGTTAGCACTATAAAAATTGTAGAGTAGTGTGTTTGTCTCACTAGCTAAATATATCAGACATTAAAAATAAAAACAATCAAGTCCCTGCAAAGCTACAATGAAACAAAAGGTCAATTCCGCGAACAAAAAAAAGAAGTCAATTAAAAAAAATCGGGCGTTAAAGACACAAAATGAATAATCATTGTTAATACTGAAGCCTAAGTAACATAGTCCTAATTAAAAGTGTATAATAATATTAACAACCAGTATTGACTTTTAGAAGTAATACACCTATTAATAAGCGAGAAAAAAACGTCAATTTCATAGGTGAGGACCCAATATTATGCTTACCTTCTGACTTCTTCATAACATTCTATTATACTTCACGAATTGACAGTTGTTGTTTTTATTTGTTCATACCCAGTTTGCTCGATTTGTGTACAAGAGAAAATTTGGCTATTTGCTACGGTTATGGTGGGCTGGGACACATTGCAGCTTATACGGAGGTTGCAACTGTTAATTCACTATTGTCTACTTCTGCGGAATGAAGTGGATAATCCGGTGGCTGTTGAGCGTATAGGACTGTACGTACCGCAAAATTAGATGTAGGAACTAATTCGTCAAGCAGTAAGAAGGTTCCAATTGGTCAAGTGTGTTTTTACCGCGTGTTTTTGTTCTGATTTGTCAAGCAATGCAAAAGTAATAATTAGTCAAATTCAAAAATCATTTTATTCAGTTTCAGTTTAGGCTACAAGTAGCTCTTGTGAATGTCACTATGCCATCGGTTCGTAAGTCTACTCTGGGCGGGAGATCTTGTACTGAGAAGAACCGGCAAGAAACTCAGCAAGTGTCCAGCTCTTTTCTCCCTTACAGCGTCAAAAATATTGGAAAATGCCCGATCATAGCAGGACACTTTCCATTACAAATAAACACAAAACATACTTATAGAAGACAACCACAACATGTAAAAAAAAAACAAATAATAAAAATTCTAGGTTAACAAATTTACATCAGGCAAAAGTTTCAATTTCCACAATGTCATACAGTACCACTACAGTATTCTAGTAAAAGTCAAAAATTGTTTCAGAAGAACAAAGTCGAACTATAGTGAATAATACTAAAAATAAGATAAGTATGCAAGAGCAGACCAGCCCCCACAGGCGGCACCCGTTCACGAGTATGAAGTCAAGTCCCAATTTGTTTCGATTTGCCAAGCCTTATTTTTGTTTCAACTGGTCAAGCCAATGAAAAGTTCTAAATTGTCAAATGTTGTTAATTTACTTGGTGAAATAATCATTTCGCAACATGGCTGAACAGGTTGTAAGTTTTTTTTTTTTTTTTTTTATACATAGCACGGCAAATGACTCCATTTCACCTGATGTTAAGTGAATATGGAATCCAGATGCGATGACAACTGGTGCAGCGTGAAAATAACGCAGCATCAGTTACCCTCACTCTGCCGGCCCACAAGGTGCCTCTTCACGCCTCGTTTGAAGGACCCCATATCATAGGAAGGATGGGAAAACGTGTGCAGGCAAACTATTCCATGTTTTGGAAGTGCGACAAAAAAATGAGTCACCAAATTTCTTAGTGCGTGATGGAATATTTGAGACAGTGAAGCGGTGACTCCGGAGAGCAGCACGCGTACTCCTATGGAGGAAGGGAGAAGGAGGGATGAGGTCAAAGAGTTCTTCAGAGCACTCGCCATGGTATAAACGGTAAAACACGCTGAGTGACGCAATATCTCTACGCAATTGCAGAGTTTCGAGAGTATTTGTGACTTCTGCGTTGCCGATAATGCGTACAGCGCGACGCTGCAATCTGTCCAAAGCATCGAGAAGGTACTTTGCGGAACCGTCCCAGATGTGCGAGCAATACTCCACGCAAGACCGTACCTGTGTCTTGTACAAAAGGCACAACTGGTCAGGCGTAAAGAATCGCCGCACCCTGTTCAGAATACCGAGTTTTCGTGAGGCTGTTTTGATCACGGCTTCGATGTAGTCTCTTTGGTTTAGATCGCAGCGAATCGTCATACCGAGCATGTTGATACTGCTCTGCAGGCTTGGAGATGTACCCTGAAGAGTTGGAAGGGGAAGGAATGGTGACTTTTTTGCCGTGAACGCGCACACCTGTGTTTTCTTGGCATTGAACTCAACAAGATTATTGGAGCCCCATTTAGATATGAGGTCCAATACCCGATTGAGCTCAATGACAAGATTCACCCGGTTAACTTCGGTTTCGACCCGCCCGGCCGCTGGGTGACCGTTATATCCCCCATGCACTGTGCTAACATCTGCATAGCAATGAATATTTCCAAGTGGAAGCATATCATTGATATGCAGAAGGAACAGCGTGGGGGACAGAACGGAACCTTGAGGGACACCAGCGTTCACTGACATGAACCGCGAAGCGCATCCATCAGACAGGACACGGATTCTCCGCTCATGTACGAAGCCAGCGACCCAGTTGCAGAACTGAGCAGGCAGACCGTATGCCGGGAGCTTGGAGAGAAGAGCTTTGTGCCAGACCCGATCAAAAGCTTTGGCTATGTCAAGGCTAACAGCCATCGACTCACCACGCTTGTCAATAGCCTCACCCCAGAGATGTGCAACGTACGCTAGAAGATCACCCGTTGATCGTTTCGGCCGAAACCCATATTGGCGATCATGAATTATGGAGTGTTCTTCCAGGTAGTGGACTAGTTGTTTGTTTAAAATACGTTCCATGATTTTGCACAAAACTGAAGTAACGGCTATGGGGCGGTAATTAGATGGCTCTGACCGATCTCCTTTTTTCGGGACCGGTTGCACATTAGCTTCTCTCCAAGATTCCGGCACACAACCAGAAGAGAGCGAGAGACGGTAAAGGCGCGTTGACACGGGGGACAACTCCGCTGCACACATTTTCAGGACTATTGCTGGAATGCCATCAGGGCCATTAGCTTTCCGGACATCGATTGACTGCAGCTCCGCACGGACATCACACTGCCTGATTTTAAAATCAGGCATTGTGTGGCCAAAGTGAGGAATTGAAGGTGGCTGTGCATTGCAGTCATCGATTCGGGAGTTAGCTGCAAAGAGTTTGGCCAGGAGATCGACCTTCTCTTGCGGCTTGTGAGCTAAAGTCCCGTCAGGACATCTCAGTGGTGGCAGCGAGGGTTGGCAGAAATTGGATTGCACGGCTTTGGCCAGACGCCAGTAGCTACGGCTGCCCGTAGGATGCGTCAGAAGTTCTTGGCCGACCCGTGCAACGCGCTGGGCATCCGCTCTAATGTAGGCTCTTTTGCAAGACTTGGTGGCATTATTATAGGCTGCTTTCAGCGAGCGAGTTTCGGGATCCCCAAGAGCTTTACCTCTGATCCCAGCGCGGTATGCCGCCTGCCTGTTATCGACAGCTTTGGCACACTCACGGTTGAACCATCGGTTGCGCCGGCCTTTGCTGACGAGATAGGAGTGCGGAATATAGTATTCCATACCTAACACTATCTCATCAGCAACTGCAGTCGCACTGGCTGTCGGGTCCTTCCCACTGAAGCAGCGCTGCCCCCAAGGAACGGATGCGAAATAGTCCCGCATACCATCCCAATCTGCCGACGAGTAGTGCCAAATTTGGCGTTTCGATACCGCTGAAGGCGGTAGCGGGGCCAGAGGCGCTTTGCTGGATACCAAGCAGTGGTCCGAAGATCCTAAAGGAGCTCGAACTTCCACTCGGTAACCAGCTGGGCGACTCGTCAGCAGAAGGTCCAGCAAAGAGGGCGCGTGACCGACTATATCTGGGATCCTGGTGGGCTGGTTCACCAATTGAGTCAGGTCGTGCGTGAGAGCGAATGCGTGGGCAGTTCTACCGGCATGGTCAGTTTTGGAGGAACTTAACCACAACTCGTGGTGAGCATTAAAGTCCCCCAAAAACACCAATTCCGCCGAAGGAAACCGCTCCTGCGCTTCATCTGCCACCCGACTAAGGTGTTCTATAAGTCGAGTTGTCTCCATGTCGCCATTATGTGATCGGTAGACGCAGACGTAGACACGGCTATGAGAGCCCAAGTCGACGTGTACCACAAGGAGGGAAAAGGAAGGGTCCTCCAGACAGCGCAGACGGCGACAGCAAACGTCCGTCCGAACAAACAAGCAAACTCCGGCTTTGGCTTTAAAGGATTCTTCAAGCACAAAGCCGGGATAGTGCAGGTAGGTGGTGTCAGCTGGACAGATTATTTGTGTCTCCGTCAAAAACAACATTGCTGGCCGTGCCGTCTCAAGATGGTGGTGGACGGCATTGAGGTTTGCATGGAGTCCGCGGATGTTAGCGAACTCGACCTCAGTAGGAGAGTAATGGGGGGTCTGGATCATACTAGATCCATCCCCCCCATTACTCTCTCTAAAAATCTCTATTCAAAATGATATCTCTCTTCAGATATTTCTATTTAGAAAAACTTTTGAAATGATACATCTGTTTAGAAATTAAAATTATAGGTATTTCTTCTTTAAAAATTAGAGGTTCAGAGAGGTTTTATATTAAAATGAAATTTTAAAAAATCCAATATTTTACATAATATCGTGGCATGAACAATGTCACTACTTCAAATGTAATTTTCAGTTCTTAATGATCCGCTAATTTTTTTGTGAACAGCTAGTGGTTTATTTATGAACAGCTCATCAGTTCGTTATGATCTGCTACATGATCATAATCCAACCGTTTAATACTTCTCATCTAATGCGTCAAACGTGTTGTCTGCAATGACGATAAATTACAGAACCACTACCATATGAATGTATCAGGTATCAAGTATAAACAAATGGAACTTCATTGATATCTTTGTAATATAAAAAGAATGGGTTGAGCAAGTACTTATTATTATATGTGTATATGATACTTACGGATATGGTTACACTTCTATGCTTCACCTTGTTATTATTTTCGTATTGTAGGTATTGTTTGGAGTAGTAAGGTGATGATTCAGATTTTCAGCAATTAAACAATAAGGTACTTTAAAATATTTATTACATTTCTTAAAAAATAACATTATTTTCTACACACCACTTATATAAACACATTACGTTTTTTAAAGCACATATTTTATTATGGTATATACAACTAAAAGTAAAAGAGGAAATTGAATAATTTTCATATAATTTCACAAAACTAGGACAATTCTTACTTTCTAAATTATGTATATTATTACAATTTAAAATGTTTTTTAACCATAACACTTTTTCATGACCTTTAGTAAATATGCACTTATTTTTTAAAAAATCTGTTAGGTAACTTTTATAACAGAAATAAGGTATATAACCTTCATTCCAATAAATGCCTCTGTTTTTTTCTATCCAAGCAACTTGGGAACGTTCGGTCTTAGATAATGTAGAAAACAGGAATGGCGGTTTTATCAAAAGCACTTGAATGCGTCCTTGACTCATAACTGCTATTTCTTTCGGAATAAATTCATTTTTGTCGGTTTTAAACCCTTGTACATCCACGATGACATTCATGATAATTTCCTTACAATATTACTTAAAGGTTTATATTCGAATAGACGATCGTTTATTATCAGACAGTAAGCAGATGTATTTTCAGGAATATCTTTAGAACATTCGATTTCTAACCGCACATCGACTGGTCCCGTTTTTAGTGAATCGTTTTGTCTTGAACAGTCAATAACAAAAATCGGAGCTTTTTCTTTAAATTGGTCTAAATCAAGCAAGGGATCAATGCACGAGTTGTAGTACGACTGACGAAAATTAGCATACATTTCATATAATATACTATATTTATCTTCTTCAAATTTAAGATTGAGTGAATCATATGGATAGTATTGCGAATTTAAAAATAATTTTATATTGGTAACATCGCAATGATCAAACATGGATAAACTTTTACATGTATTATTTTTTCTATTAGTTTGCATACCAAATATAACAAATCTTGGTTTCTCTAGCTGAGAAGTAGTTTTGACAGACCACGAATGTTTTGTTGTCTTTGGTAGTAATGGATATTCATACAAATCCCAATTTCTAAATGCTAAATGTAGAGAACGATCTCTCTCTAAGCTCTTTAGAAGTAGCAACTTATTACGATCACTAACTTTTATATGTGGCACACGCCATTGTATTTTCTGTATGTCTAATTCTACGTCGTCATTTTTCTCCATAAGGACACAGTTTAAAGAAGAGCTACTTCGAAGCAGAATAAGTTCGTGTCTACAGTTAATAATAATTTTATTATAATCTTCAGCAAATCCCAGTATTTTATTTAATGGTACAATAACACTGAAATGACCATTTTTATTTTTCTTTCCAGTTAGGTTCCACCCCCAAATAGCAGCAGCTCTACTTTCACCTTCATTCATAGATATATATGATTTTAAAGTTGTAGTTATACCAACATTTTTATTTCGATCAATTTCAACACCATTTAATTCATATCTTATGTCTTGAAATAAATGTAATATAGAGTTGTTAATAAAATTAACATCCTTTTTTATTTTTTTTCCTGTGGTGTCTTTATTATAAACAGTTGCATAGCCTTCTATGAAAATTGAACTAGCTGATGGTAATACGTACAAATCTTGCTGGTGAATGGGTATTCTAATTTCATCATTATCTTTAAAACTGTTGTTATATGGATTATAGCTGTGAATCTCGTAACACTCAATGGAGTTATCCTGTTGAGGTGATTCCGTGATTTGTAGCATTCTATACTTTGAATCCAATATTTCTGAGAAAAGCTTTATTTTCTTTAGTAACTTTTTTAATGCTAAGAATACGGCGGTCACGTCTATATTCTTTGATTATAGGAAGACGAATACTGCGTTTCGCGTTGTCGGGACGAGTTTTATTAAAAACTATCATTTTTTTTCTCAAATGATGACCAAAATATGTAATATTAATTAATTAGACTACCACCGCTAGCAATAATAATCACTGACAACCTGATAATGTTTGTATTATATGAAGTGTTAACTCATATATATATATATATATATATATATAGCTACTCTGTGTTCATGCTAAACATTAAAATAAAACTCTCTTTTTTAAAATAACTTATTCTTTTTCCAAAATGACTTCAGAAATTTTAAACACAAGTGTCCACAATTATATAAATTATTGTGTTGCATATTCTCATAATTATATTGAATATTTTTTCCTACATATTTTATTAATTCTTTGGGTGGTTTTAAGTTACCGTAACTATCAAAATATTCAATGTAGTTGTTTATCTTGGCATAGGCTACCCAGTGAGTGCCAGAATTTTTAGAAGAGTCAAGATTAATCACTCCGCATTCTATTGGTAATGGAACACTTGGTAATTCATCCCTCATGAATACACCTCTGAAGAAAGGCATATTATTACAATGCTTCAATATATCAATATTAGTTAAAGCTCTATTGGGTAGCCGCGGATTTAGTTTTTTTTCTTGGTAACGTATATGCCTAAACCATCTTTGTAGGCCTTAATATGTAACCCTTTTCCAATAATTAAGGCTTCCATTTTTCTGTTGTGACGTTCTGATTCTAATAACTGCTTTTTAGCTATTTTAAATTCGTTAATGGCTTTAGCAATTCCAGCAGCACCTCCCGCTAAACTACCAACAGCAGATAGACCAGCAAATATTGGCACTAGTGGGAGAAATCCTCCAGTTTTCGGTACTGGTATAATCCGTGGTACTTTGATTGGTAAATCGGATGTAAAGTCGCGGGCTGCCGCGTAGGCTAATTCCAATAATGCTTTTTTACATTTAGGTTTCAATTTTTTAATCTGTTTTTTAGTATGCGACACAATATTTTTTAGCGATTTCTTTATTCCTGATTTTATTTCGCTAGTTTTCTTAGCTTCTATTGAATTAGATTTCTTTTTAATTGAATTACCACCTTCACAGTGTTTTGTTTTCATCGTTAAGTCTTATTACGAGTATAATCTAAATAAATAAAGAATTTAATCTTTTAAATGAATTACACAAGTCTTTGTTGTTATATGGACAAATAGGTAATGAATAAAAATATATGAGTACTCGCTTAAATACATTATATTATAAGGTTCTATAAACCCTTATATTTTAAGATACCTAATATACATTCGTTTTGTCTATCCAACTATTCTCACTAGAAGGAAGTCCTAACCATTTGACATATACTTGGTTTTTTTTTCTTTTCAAAACCTTTTCAACTAAGTATAAATCAGGATGACAAGTTTTCTGAAGTTCCTGAGCATAGAATGCTCCAAGAATTGGTCGACATTTTCCATCTTCTATTTTGTAAGTTGTCGGGTCCGTTTCTTGAATTTCTTTAATCTTAAATATCTCCGTCGACCAGTTAGGATAATAGCCTTTATCGAAACATCCTTTATATTTACTTATTCTCACAAAGTCACCAACGTTAAATTTCTTACAAATTTTTTTTTTCGTAGAACGAGATTTGATAATGTACCTCTCCAATATATTTCTTTTATTAAAATGATCTATTGAAGCTGGCGGACAACCCAAAGTTCTATGAACACTATTATTGTATTCATTCACCACTTTATTGAGTGTCCCATTAAACCATTTATAATTACCATTAAGACTAAATTCTTTATACAGTTTGTTTTTTAGAGTTCTTATTAACCTCTCAACTATTGAGGCTTTTTTTGTAGAATATGTAGAATAATGATTAATGCTATACTTTTTAACAATATCTTGAAATTTATTATTATAAAATTCTTTTCCCAAATCGGTTTGTATGTTTATTGGAACACGTCCTTTATCTATTAATTTTTGAAATGCTTCAGAAACATGTTGCTTATTCTTTTGTTTTAAAGGAATTGCCCAAGCATATTTTGAAAAAGTGTCTATAACTACCAGTATATATTTATAACAATTATTCACTTTAGATATTGCTTGCATATCCATCAAATCAGCTTGCCAAAGATCATCGATATCTTTGAGTATTACTTGTCGTCTTGGAAAGTTAACTCGGGCATTTTTATGGATTTCATTTATGACATCTGCTTTGCTCATAGTGTTTGTTTAATTTTCCAGCGATTTCTTTTAAAGTTATGGCTTTTTCAACTTTTCTTAGTCGACCGCTCAACTCAGCAATTATTTTGTTCACTTGTTCTAATTTCTTCAAAACCTTAGTTTCAAGCTTGTCATGGCACTGTGCACAAATACATCTACAAGATTCAGAATTCAGTTCTTCTAATTTTGATATTTCTATACGCTCAACACTTATTTCTTCTTCAGAGGCTGGAGCTGATATTTGCTTGGCTTGAACAGTTAACATATTGATCAACATTCATGTTACCTCGACAAAATGTGACTAAGTATTTAACTTTATTCCAGACATATTTAATCTTTTATTATACCAGCTTCTTTTAATTCTTCTATAATTGATAATATTTCATTATTGTGGTTAGTATTACCAGCATTTTTAGAAGCGATCAAAAGTTTTAATCTTTCTATTAGTTCATTTGGGTCATCCCAATAAACATAATCAGTATTATTTTTATATTTTTTCAATAAAGGTAAGTACCCCCCTCTTTTTAATGCCGTTACTTGTTTTAACGATTCAGATACATTATTTTGTTGCGAAAATAAAGGTTTAATTATTTGACGATATTTTGAACTTTTATCACCCTTTAACTGTCCGTTTGGATCATAATCTCGTTTATGAGCGTTTGTATTATGAAGCATATCTTTGTAAGCTATTTTATCCTCTTCACGCACTAGATTTAGGTCAGGCTTATTACGTAATAAAAGTTCCTTTAGACCTGGAGTTAATTCATAATGTTTATTATTATTAATGGTTACTATATTTTTTTTAGGTGAGTTTTTAGCATTATTTGATAATGATATCTTAGCATCCCCCATCATCAAATTTTTGTTTTCATAGCGTATCCCAAATGGTATATTTAGGTTATTGTCGTAAATTTCAATCATATCTTCTTTGTTTAATGAAATCAACGAATAATCAACATTTTTTAAATTAATTACCTTATTTCTTGCACAATCATGTGATTCCGAGTCTTCACTCGTTTTAATGGAATCTTTAAAACTTTCATAGTCGAGGGTTGAGCTAAGTCTTCCTATTATATCATTATCGGTCTTAGAGGTGCTGAATGTACAATTATCTTTATCAGTTACCTTAATTAGCGTATCTAAAGGATCTGTGATTGGTTTAAATACTTTTTTGAATTTTAAACTAGTCGCGTCATCTTCATTTTGTATTGTTTTTATTTTATTTTTTATAGTATCTATTGATTTTATCAATTGTTCTTTAATATCGATCTCCATCTGATTTTCAATACACCCAACCGTTGTACACAAGTATTATATTTCGATTAACATTTTTTTCAGTATACAGCTAGTATTTAAGTAGATAGGTATCTGTCTGGTCATCTGTATTTTGATTTAAAAATATATAAATATGTCAAATCCTTGTCTATATCTACCTCTGTTTAGAGGACAATCTTTACATATTAATAAAAAGTCAAACTGATTCTGCCATATAGTGGAGCAAAGGTTTTTGAACTGCAACCACTCAATATCTGTATTGACATGCTCATTGTATATATGTTTCAAGTTTATATCGTCTTGTCTGAAGACAATCAACAGATTGGCGTTATCTCGTATTAGTTGCTTAGGAATTTTAGAATAGGTTTGAGACAAGTAAAAGCAATCTATCTGTTTATGTCTTCCCATTGCGAAATAATTACGAATATTTATTTGATTTTCACATGCGACATCATCAAAAATAATTATTGAATTAGTTAAAGCTTCATTAGGGTGTATTACTTCATTATTATCTTTAAAAAGAAAGAACTTAGCGGTGGGAATACTGTTCAAAACTTGTTTCAGAAAGTTATACTTCGGCTGAAATGCTGTTTTTGAATATAAATAAATATGTTTGAATTTAAGACCATTTTCATGCAATATTAAATTGAGCATAACATTTGTTTTCCCGCAGTTAGATGGTCCACATATTATGCATCTAATAGTATTAGGTAAGAGCGTACTATGTCTCACTTTGTTTGAATGATTATCTAATTTTATATTACTGACTTCCAAAGTCTGGTGTTGCTTAATGAACTTCATTGTGACATCTAAGAAGAAATAAAACTTGTTGACATTTATATATACATATAGTACTTCTCTTACTCACTTCGAGTCCAGCTTTTGCAAGGCATGAATCAAAGGTAATTAATAATAAAACATCTGAAGACTGTGTATAGAACATCTTTATTTAAAGTAAACATATACAATAGTAGGTATACAATATTTATTTATGATTAAAAATAAGAATACTGTTATTATAGTCTGTATCTTGATTACATGAATGCAGGTAAATGAATGATTACATAATTACTTATTATTAATTGATATAATTACCATAATTATTATATTATTCTAATTAGAATAAAATATTAAAGTGTCCCCAAGGCAATGTTTCTATATTATTTGGCAATATATACCTTTTATCATCATTGGCACTCATCACTTTTTTGTTCACTTGTTGTGAATATAATACATGCTTGATTGATTTAATGAAATTCATTTTGAAATAAGTGCTTTCATTACTAAACAATGTCTTATTGTAATCGGATAAACGTAGCTTCTTTGTGACATATTTTGAAACGCCTTTAGCTTTTTTAATTTGAGTTTTAGAGGTCAATAAACAATATAATTTTGCTCTTAAGCCAGTGAATTCACTAATCACATCTCCACCCAGCTCATCTTTGAATAGCCCAGGTATTTTAGCGTTAACTAGGGGTATTGAATAAGGGTTGTTTGCGTCGTAATTACTGGTGTCAAATTCTTTTAAATTGCTTTTTATATCACTATAAACATCTTTTGTCTTAATTAAGTACAGTAAGCTGTCAGTGTCTGTGTAACAAAGCTTAATGTTAGTCTTATACTTATCTTTCATACTGTAATGATATTGATAAAGATGTGACTTAGCATATTCTAAAACAGTGAAACCTATGTAGATCGGTTTGTCTAAAACAATTAATTCCGGTTTTAGTTGAATGCCTACGAAATTTTCTGAAAAAACAGTAACACATTTCAAATTTGGTTTACAAATAAGTTTCTCAGCACTCAGTTGTTTGTTTGTAATATTATCGGTATCGTTCCATTTAGTAACTAATTTTATATCTACTTGTTTCCGCTTATTTTCTATCGTTTTACCAAAAATTGAATTATTTAAAAGCTTAAAAAAGTCTTTTTCAAACGCTGTTTTGGATGATTGTCGGAGACTAGTGTTTAAATCTATATACATTTTTAAGTATTCTTCTTGCCTAAAAACGAGAATGCGATGTATTTTTCTAAGAACAAGCCCATGCTTCAAACATTGTTTTAAATTAGTGTAATGAATTACATAGTTAAATTTATCGTACAAATTAGCTATGAGTTTTGCTGTTTTTCCTCCTGGGGGTATAAATTTTTCTGGAGCGAAAGGTAAATCACTATGAACATCATGTAGGTGGTCTGGATATTGAAGGTCTACCTCTAATATAAAGCCATATTTGCTTTCATCTGAAATACTCATAACGTCAAAGAAATCAATTTCCTCTTGATTTAAAAATCTAAACTCTGAAATAGGGAACTTTTTAGTCATTGCGTAACCGTACAGATTATTACAATCAAGATACAATAAATAAGTAGAAGACAATCGATTATCATATTCAGATAAATATCTATTATTAGCTTTTGCATAACGTAAAGAACACTGTGCCAAACCACCTCGTATACCCTTTTCTAACATTTGATATATTTCAAGGTTGTCAATTAATTCTAATTCAACACCTGTATAAAGAAGCATAGCATCCCAGCTCAAACTAGGTGCCGTAACATAGTATGCAGGGTCTAATTTATAGTATTTCAAACTTAAATTGCGAAAATTTTCAAATATATCACACAACAGCAAAACATCACATTTTAAATATAAATCTGTATAGTCGCCCATATTACGAATGTTAAATATATTCCATACAGTTTTTGCGTGATCATATTCATCATCAGTAATATGTTCCAATTTCAATGAATTATAGAAATATTTCTTAGTTGGAAGTCTCGTTTCTTCATACTTTTCCCAAGCGTTCATATAATCATATGGATAAATACCTTTACGCTTAAGTAAATGAATATTTCCGCTATTGAATTCCGTTGACAAGTGAACGAATTCTTCATTTGTCAAATTTTCACTCAATGTTTCTAAACTTGAGCTAAGAAATTGAAACGAGTCAATGAATTTCATTTGAATAGAAGATTTATCGTTCTCGTTAGCAATGTATTTGGTAATAGTTAAATACTTTTCTTTACTTTTAGGTATAATCTTAATGTGTCCTTTGTACTTTACTAATTCTTTGATAAACAAATGAGAGTCATAGTTTGATAAATTATGAAAAACAATAGGTATAAATGGGCATACTCTATACATTAAATTACAATGAGCATGTGCAGCTCCTCTGTACTTTCCTGTAACATGATCGTGATCACATACTTTGTCATTAAATAATAACCGATCACAAATATGACACGTACTAGCACAATTATAACTATGATTTTCTTTTTTTGACAGAGGGATCATAGGCACTTTAATAGATAATCTTTTACTTATTTTCTTTACATCTTCTATTAATTTAGTTATAAACACTTCAACACAATCTGAGCCTCTATATGTAACATACTTATTTTGACTCGAATCATGTGAACAACAAATATAATACCCAAAGCAAGAGGGTTCATGTTTTTTGAAGTTCTGTGTTTTTTCAGTATTTTTTTCAGAACAACTTAGTAACAGACTCTCAAAATCAGCATAGATTACATAATTTATCTTTTGTTTTCGTTCATAATTTTTAAAACCCAGTCTTCTATTAGTTTCAGGCAGAATGGTTAAAACTTTAGAACACATATGGAATTTATACTTGGTTTCACTACAGTAAAATTGTAGACACGATTCACACAAAAAAATACTACCTTTATGATTTGTAACTTGACGTCGTACCAATCGTAATAGATCTTTTATCAGACAGTAATGAGCTTTTCCATTTCTTTCTAAGTACAGTAAATTCACATGATTTGATTTTCTTGTATTTGTTAAATATAGAGGTCCAGTCACTCTATCATTATTTTCATCTATTCCATAAACATTTATGCTTATGTTGTTATTTGTTTCAAATAATTTTATGTCCTGATATGTAACGGGGAAAGACATTCCTTCAATATTAAAAACAGAGCTATAATGTGGATATGATGCTGTCCTACATACATTCTGCTTAACAGGATATAATGCTGCTACAATACTCCATAAAAAACAATGATTGTCATTATTTTGTAAATTCACACAACTTTTTGAGTTTCTGATTTTTTTTGGTAAAGGTAAATACGTACCACCTCTCAATGGACAGTATTTATTTACATTGATTTCCAGATGGCTTACTGAATGATATGACCATCCAGACTCTTTATGTTGGAATTCTGATAATTTGCATTTTAAAATTTCTGTTATATTCGAGTAAAATTCATTAATATTCGTGTTTCTACTAATTATTTCATATTTCGTATTGAAAGACTTCAGTTGTTGTTCTTTGTTCTTTTCTAATATAAAGTTACCAAACAGTTCAAAGTTCATTTTGATACAAATATGTTTCTGCAGCGACATATCAACTAGTTTTAAGATATCGTTTTTATTCTCACACAAGAAATCCTCAGGCTTGAGGTATTCCTTGGAAGGATTTAAACGATACGTCACGATTCTATTTTTAAAAGCACTTGAAATAATGTAAATGTTTTGAAATTCAGTTCGTAAGAGACTATTGGACTTATGTATATTGGTTCTCAGATGATATTTATATTGATTCAAAGGTAATGCAATAAGACATTTTTCACATTCAATAAGTTTAGAATTATTATGTTTATCATCAATATTATGGTGCCTTCGATGCGTAGACTGGTTCTGTACTGTAAAGTAATAAATAAATGTGAGCTTATAAAACACAGCTTTTAATAATTGTACTGATTAGGGGTCACATTATTTATACATGAAATACTTATTTAACTTAATTTAGAAACATACATAATTGTGTTGACTAAAATATTTGTATACACTGAATAGGTAAGTAATAAGATATAAGAAACAAAAGATTAATAAAGAAGTAGTAGACAAAAGATTACAAGTGTTATTATTTTAATGGATATAGTGGATATGTAGTGGATTCATATAGTGTATCCATATCTACTATATACATTAGTAATAATTACTAACAAAATCTAGAGGACGGTGTTTAAACTCTTTTCTAGTTTCGTTTACATATTCTTTTAAACGATCCCATGCAGGCGTTCTGTCATCGGTACGATTTTTTACCGTCAATACCGCATGTCGCCAACGGTTTATAGGTGATACGCGTTCGATCTCTTCAACGTTGTAGATTTTGAGCTCTACATAATACTTTCCAATTTTACTCTCATCACTTTGCCTGCTTAACCCGTTAGCAACTCTACGAGTGAAATAAGAATATAATGGCGGTATTTTTTTACCCTGTGCGGTTCCAATGGGTTCGGGTTCGTCTTCTGGTTCGTCGCTGTCGGTGCCGAACAATTCATAAGAAGTCGACCTCATGCAAGAGCTGATTGGTTTGATGACAGTCTTCTTTTTCTTCTTCGGTTTTTCCTGAGATGATTCACCTCCCGCCGGTCTCTTTTCACGCTGAGAGGTCGATGGTGACGGTGACGAAACTCTTGATTTTTTAGGCTGGACCTGCTGCTCAGCTTCGTCTCCAGAAGAGAATAGATGGGCTGCTGTTTGCTTCGACCTAAAAAGATAAGTATGATTAGACATATTAATAATTAAGAATAGAGTAGTCAGAGATTGTATGTATAAAAGAGTGAATTATGAGAGTAAATAAAATCATGGAATTAGTGAATAATATTATATAAATATATGAAATTAGTGAATATATAAAATGAGTGAATATATGAAATGAGTGAATACATGAAATGAGTGAACAGAGGAAATGAGATAATATATGAAATGAATGTATAGGTAGATATATGAGATAATACATGACACGAGTATGTATATATTGAATCGATCAATGGACGAATAATTAAAAAGGTGAATTGAAAGAACACATTAAGTACTTACATTTTAGAAGACTGTTTTTTTTTCTTTGCTGCACAGTAGAAACAATTGAGGACCGGTAAGTACTCCCAGAGGTGATTTAATGGCTATGGAGATCCAGAACGCATTTTTATACACACGAATTTAGCGTCACGGCTCCATATTTGTAGAAAATGCATAGTAGCAAAACAAAGGCTAACATAATAAACGAGCGTGAAAAACGCTGCGGTTGATCCGCTAGATCAGTTATTATATTATATTAAATTAAAACGCACATATTGCATAGTCCGAGGCGGTTTGACCGCTCGTGTATACCTGCTTATAGAAACAATGAGGCACGTGGAAGTAAGATGAGCGCATTTATCTGATTTCCTTTACTAAAAAGGAAACAAAAAAATAAATCTTATTTTGAACCTTAATGACAAAAAAACATCTGAACAGATATCTATATAAATCAAAGCAATATATCCTAAAATATCATTCAAACTCGTTCGTTTGCTCTACAATGTCGGTAAGTAAAAAAAATAATATACTTATTGTATTATTAATAATTTTTTTTTTTCAGTTTGTATTGTTATACTCGTTATACTTAAATATTAAGTACTCATATCTATGTTTGTCGAACTTTACTCAAGATTAGACTAAATTAAATTAATATTGCTTTGTTTCAGGAATCAAGTGATATTATCCTGCCTAATAATTCATCATACTCACCTTTATCGCCGGTGCCAGATGAACAACGAATGCGTCAAAATGTGCTAAATTATTTGGAAAGAGAGAGACCATTTCAACCATTCCAATTTGAAGAAAATGTAAGCAGAAATAAAAGAAAAGGAAGTGATGTTATATACTCTTATATAAAAAAACCTGCAAAGGGTATGCGATGTAAAATAATACGCTTACAAATTTTTGACGGTAAAGATTATGAAAGCACACAATGCAACTGTAAAGCTACCGTGTGTGCTCAATATGTTGTCGATAATGTGTTCAGCGATGATATATACAAAAGTGTCAACGATATTTTGACTAAAATGCATAAAAATATGTAAATAAATGTATATTAAAAATATGTTTTGTTTTATTTTATATCACCTGCACCGATAATTTACATTGGATAGTTTCCCTAATAATTTTTGCATTGAGTATGTATTCAGTAAAGATTAGGAATAGTAATTGTATACTTTCTACTTTTTTAATATAAGAAAATTATGTGTATTAATGGATCACGCATTAATTATTTTAAAATTTAATGCTAGGTTTGAATATATGAAGGCAGAGATCTTTTATTATGCAGAAAATGTATATAACAAAAATAAACTGATTTAATTAAAATTAATTTACTAATATTATTATTTTGTAATATAAATAATTATGTAGGTACACAGGTACCTATAGTTTTGAGGCGTCGATGGGTAGCGACTAGAAAAGAATGCGATCATCTGCCATATAGGGCATGCGTGGACACGTGAAACAGACAACAACAATTACTGAGATATCAGTGTTTATAGTGAAATAGTATTAACAGTATCAAAATTGATTTTAACTTGTTAATAATCTAAATATTAATTATGAGGCACAAAAAACTCGTTGGAGAGATTAATCAAGGATACTAGAATAATAAGACTGGACTTTAAAGTTATTAATATATTTTGTTTAACGTTAAAATAAATGATTACTGCCTATTTAGATAAACGTATTACAAATTGATAGAAGCTAGAACAGGGCACAACCACAAATATTTGTTTTAAATTAAATAGTAGTATAATTTAATAAAGATTTCTGAATAGATGTATCATTTCAATCAAGTTTCGGAATAGAAAAATCATTTCGATAAGCGATTTCTGAATAGAAGTATTATTTCAAATAGAAATTTTTGAATAGAAGAATCATTTTGAACAGATATTTTTGAATAGATTTCTGAATAGAAGTATCATTTCAAATATAAATTTTTGAATAGAAGAATCATTTTGAACAGATATTTTTGAATAGAAATATCATTTTGAATAGAGAGTAATGGGGGGGGGGGGGATGGATCTAGTATGATCCAGACCCCCCATTACTCTCCTACTGACCTCAAACGGTATGGTTGTGGTGGGGGTGTGCACCGCTGTAGGACCAGTTTTTGTTTTAGGCGCTGTCATGGTGGAGAAAAAGAGGGAGGCGTGAATCGAGGAAATGCTACCGCGATGCAAATAGTCAAAGTGCAGCGGCCTGTTTCACCAGGGATCTGCCTAAAGTTGAGTATCATTAACCCGCCGAACGGAAGGGCCCCCGAACCCCCCCGGGAATGGCCGCCGGGACCCCACCTTCCGGTCACCAACCGGCACGACGGGCCACCCCGAGATTATGCGTGGCATGGTGAGGCAGCCTCACGAGCTGGTTAGGCTCGCTTGGGCCCCTGTACTGTGCCACGGGCGGCCAGCGGGACAGCCGTTTCTACGGGTCTCCCTGGTCGGCGGGTTAATAAGGTCTTCCTGGCACTGGTTAGACGGAAGCCATTACAGACCAGATGCATCGCAGCACCATCCACTCGAGCTCTGGTTATACGCTGGCTGATCCCGAAACGCGGTCACTTGACGGGTTTTACACCATGCGTACGGTGGTCACTAACCAGACGGGGCAAGCCCTACCACGCAGTGGAGCATATGGGAGCTCTAAATTCCGTTAGTCGCCTCTTACGACACCCACCGGAGGAGAGGGGCGGTGAATTGTATTCTTTCTCCGTCACCGCACGGATCAGTTTATAATTATGGTGAATTTTAAATAAATAAATAAATGGAAAGGGCTATAGTTATTTTCATCCCCCCATCTCGGAAAGAGTATTTTTACTCTTCGATATCTGAGTGCAAAAGCCGTTTTTATCCCCTAGAGGATAAAGTAAATTGAATTTAGAACATCGTGTGCACTAAGTTTGTGAATTCAAAACATCATTAAACCTATTTGCTTCTACCTCCATGGTGCCCAATTTATCAGTATTGTAGCAACCGAGACTCCTTGCTCGGGCATACTTATTGGCAGCCACCGTGGCCTGCATTAAAATATAGTAGAAGAGAAAAAAGAAGAACATCGCGGACTCGGTGACGGGTCGCGACGACGAATTGATTGTTATTATTTCATGTTGAAAGTAATATAAATATTTAAAGCTATAAAGCATTATTATTCGATACAACCCCCCGTTCCTTAAGTAACGACCCAGCGGGGTGTTACAGTACACAAGTTAGTAACACCAACATTACAGTACCTAACAAAAATATTACACTTAGTAACTGTAGCAACGTTACTTTAAATTTTTCTTAATTATACCTAAATATTGTTTGTTGTAATTTAAAGATTATTCTGTAATACTTACCTTTCATAATGTAGTAGTTAATACCTAAACTGAAATAAAAGTATCTTGTGATTGTAAATGTTTTTTTTGCATTTAGTCATTTCCTCGCTGAGGTGGGATGAAAAGTTAGGTGTTGCACTCGAGTGCAAAGATTTTTCACCTGGTGCTCTTTTGATTCCCTCGCTAACGCTCAGGATTCTAATTTTTGAATCACTTGCTGCGCTCGTGATTCAATTTTAGAATCCTGAGCGTTAGCGAGGGAATCAAAAGAGCACGAGGTGAAAAATCTTTGCACTCGAGTGCAACACGTAACTTTTCATCCTACCTCAGCGAGGAAATGACTAAATGCAAAAAAAAAACATTTACAATCACAAGATAATTTGATTTCAGCTTAGGTATTAACTACTACATTATGATAGGTAAGTAAGTATTACAGAATAATCTTTAAATTACAACAAATAATACTTAGGTATAATTAAGAAAAATTTAAAGTAACGTTGCTACAGTTACTTAAGTTAAGTGTAATATTTTTGTTGTAGGTACTGTAATGTTGGTGTTAGTGACTTGTGTACTGATAAATTCGGCACCAAAATAGGTTTAATGATGTTTTAAATTCACAAACTTAGTGCACACGATATTCTAAATTCAATTTACTTTATCCTCTAGCGGATAAAAACGGCATTTGCACTCAGATATCGAAGAGCAAAAATACTCTTTCCGAGATGGGGGGATGAAAAGGAGTTTTGGTATTTCTGCCAACGCTTGTGTTTTGTTTTTTTTTCTTTGTCTCTATTGTTTCAAATGTACCTATTTGTATTGTATGTGTTTCGAGTGTTTGTATTTCTGTCTGTATAAGGTTTTTCGTAATTGTAAAACAGGGAGAAACTATTGGGGGGGGGGTCAATTGACCAATTGTTTGTTTTTATTTTTATTTTTTATGTATATTAATGTGTGTGGTCAATAAATGTTACTCTCTCTCTCTATATATATTGTGACGTTGCTCCGTTCCGTTTCTAAGTGCCTACTAAGTTGATATCAGCCACCACATTGTCGAATAAATATCTATCTACGTTTATGTAGATCCAATTGAATTACCCTGTCGTCAAGTACGCAATATTAACACATTATGGCGGGGCAATGATAATTAATTCTCATAAATTACACACCAGTGACGTTCAGAATTAATATCCGCTACGCGAGTGTGAGGGTGTCATTCCCTTGGCAAGTTGTCGGGAATGACATATTGTTAGTGGAATTTCGCCCATTAATAAGTAATAGTTGTTAGTAAACGTTTGCTATTCGTTTAACTTAATCGCTGAAAGTCTTTTGTTCGAGGAGAGATATTGCTGTTCGCTTAATTTTTTTTTATTTTGGCTCTTTTAGCTAATTTGTAAGCAATGGCTTTAATCAGTTATGTACAATGGGTGTGCGCGATGGCTTATGGACACTTGGATAGACGTAAATAATTTGTCATGATCGTCTCAGTGCTGGGTCTAAGCCTTCCCAGCACTGGAACACCAGTAAGTATGTAACCGCTCGAAGCGATGCAATAGTTTCAAAACAAAGTAATCTTTGAAATTTCTTACGCTAAAATAATAAACTGCCTTTACATGATCATACAGAAGTTATTAAATCCTTTTCTGGTGTAGGACATTATTGTCGACTTGTCTAGGGTAATATAATTTATGCCCGTTGCTGTAGAGAAATTGTATTGAAAAGATTTTTGAAAGTGTCGATGCCTACCCTGCTCCCGCAATTACGCATGGCTAATCGAATAGACATACATAACTATGTATGTCTATTCGATTAGCCATATACTAACAGTGGAACTCCACTTCGCCTACATTTAGTGATCGGCCGTTGAAAGTATCAAACATTAGATAGGTACTTTTTACTTTTTATTTTTAAGTGCTAATTGCTGCACTGAAGCCGAATTAAATATTTATAAAATACAGTGAAAAAATTAAATGCCTACCCGATAGACTACTATAGCGTTGTGTTATCAAATTTGTGGTATTTCATCGGTAAAGATGAACCTGCATTATCATCGGTTGCAATAACCGTTGGATAGCAATCTATCCAACGGTTACTGCAACGGAAAAAACAGTAAAAAAAAAACAAAAAGCAGTAGAAAATTTCAGTGCTTACGTCAACCTTCCCTGTAGCATAATGGTCAGTTCAGCCGTCCGGATTGCGGAAGACCCAAGTTCGATTCCTGGCTAGGTCGGGTAGGCATTTAATTTTTTCACTGTATTTTATTAATATTTAGAAAGGTACTGTTTGGTATTTTTCTGCTGTATATGTATATTGCTAATTCGCCCTGGAAAGATTAAAATCGGGCAAGCCACAGCTGTTGTACCGTCCGTCGTGTGCAAATTTATGTAAATGTATACATTTTTACCAGTTCGTAACACACTGGAAGTATGAAAAAAGCTCTTTGAGTGAGGTTAGCTTCAACTTAAACTCATCCTAATGTTCAAAAATACATATATCATATATAATAGAACTTTACCTATGAAATTGCCGAAAGAAGCTTTTTTTAAATTTTCTTAGCATTTATAAGTATTAACATTATAAAAACAGGAAGCCTGTTTATTTTCACTAGCTAAATATAGCAGACCTTAAGTAAAAAAAACCTTCAAAGCTATAGCTAAATTCCGCTTTTAAAAAAAGAAGTCAATATAAATAAATTGGGCCAAAATTAAATAAAATTGTTATTTCTACAGGATGCCGCCGCCGGCATGACGCTGACGCTCGAAAGACGCCAGTGTGGGGCATCTTTTAATTATATGTGTGTAAAAACAACCAGAAATGAGTTTTAAAAGTACTTATTAATAAGTGAGAAAAAAGGTAAAGACCTAACATATATTTATAAGAGTCTTGTTCAATCTTTATTGTTATACTGTATAACTATATGGGGCGGTACCTACAAAACAGCATTTATAAACATTGAACGTGCACAAAGACTAATTTTAAAAGTAGCTTTACGTAAGAAGAGACTCTTTAGCACTAATTTATTGTACAAAGAAGCTAATGTTCTGACAGTTAGACAATTATATATACAACAGTGCATTCTTTACGTACACAAAAATTCTTCTTTTGATCCAAAACTATTAACTAAACGTAAAAAAAACACAGTAGTTCGCGTTAAAATTACCAAAACAGCATTTGCTCTAAAACAATTCTCGGCTCAATCGGTTTCAATATACAACAAAGTAAACAGAATATTAAACATTTTCTCACTAACTTACTTTACATGTAAAAAGAAAGTAACATCATGGTTAAAATTACAAAGTTACGAAAGTATTGAAAAACTTTTATCCGACAATTAATGGGTATTTTATTTATAAAAAGTAGTAAATTAATTAATTGATATATTTATATATGTTGATTTATATTTATAATGCTTATATATGTATTGTATATGTATGTTTATATATATATAAATATATATGGGTTTAATAAATCAATTGTGTAAATAAATACAAACATAACACAAAAAGAACGTAGAAGGGAAAGCATTAAATTATTTGGTCATAATACAGAAACATGCAAAATATCACACATAAATTTTATTAAATATATATCAAATACACCTACACTATTTAAAATTATATAGAACCACTAATCTATAAGCTACCTATGTAACTACAAAAAAAAAAGAAAAAAAAAATGATTGTACAGTAAAGAGAGGGGTCTCTTCTAAAACAGGTTTTTTCAAACTTAACAGAAGAGACCCACACATTTGTAAAAACCTACTTGTAGTTAATAATAAAAGATATTTTGATTTTTTTGATTTTTGATATATTTTAGTGTCTCAAACGCAAATGCGTCTGCCGCATAGATATTGCGCGTTTTAGTATTTGGTTCAACTATGGAAGCTAAGATAAACATTCTTTGGTTGACCCGCTTGTCTAACTTTGTGTTTCAGTTAAAAACATCTTAAATTAGTATTAAAAAGCAAAGAATAAAACACATAATCCATATAAATTTGAAAAAAGACAAAGTTTTGAACAAAATTCACGAGTGGGATTCGAATCCGCACCCCACGTTATGCCGGGTCAGGTGCACTGCCAACTATGCTATCGTGGCTCAATCCAACTCGCCGAAATTAATTAATTGTTCGCAACAATATTTGCGTAAAATTATCACACTAATATTATAATTGCGAAAGTTGTGTGTATGTGTGTATATTTGTTGCTTCTTCACGCTGCAACGGACGAATGGATTTGGATGAAATTCGGCATACAGATAGTTTATAACCTGGATTATCACATAGAATACTTTTTATCCCGATATTCCCACGACAACGGGAACCACGCGGGTGAAACTGCGGACGGCCGCTAGTATGTAAATAATCATACTTATTCAAACTAAATAACAATAGTGAAATCGCTATGTTGCTACCTCGTTCGCTATTAAGGTCGGATTTAGTCACATCAGTCTGCTAATGTATTCACACATTGCATCATAATACGAGCTTGGTAAAGCTGTCACATAATATCTTACTTGCTTACTTGCAACTGGAAGAGACTTAAAAAATACAATTCAATTATAATGTAAATTCCGTGCTTCGTAACGTACGTAAAGCTATTGATCCCGGCTGCATTCATCATCATCATCATCATTATCATCATCATCATCATCATCTTCATCTCATTTATGTCCCCTCTGCTGGTGCCCGAGCCTACTCTATGGATGGGTAGGGAGAACGGGCCATAAACCACCACGCGAGCCCAGTTCGGGTTGGTGGTTGTTAACGACTACTGATGCAGCCGGGACCAACGGCTTAACGTGCCTTCCGAAGCACGGAGGAGTTCGAAGTGATAATTTTTTTATTACACATTTTTGACCGGCCTTATTAGGCATATGGTTAATGGCCCATTCTCCTTATTTATCCATAAGGAAGGCTCGTATCCCAGAAGTGGGACAGAAAATGAGCTGTTGGTGATAATGTAAATTTAATGGTTTTTTTTAAATATTAAAAGGATGCAAACGAGCAGGTGGGTCACCTGATGGGAAGTAATCGCCGCCAAACCAAAGTATTCGCAGATGCGTTGCCGGCCTTGAGGTAGGAGTTGGATCTTGAGGAGGACGTAGAAATTGAAATGTTTTAGCAATGTTGTTTAGTAGCTGCTTTATAAATCACCATCAGCCTATTTATATATGTCTTTCAGCTGAACACAGACATTTCCATCCAAATTGAACCATGGGAAGATCAGGCCATAGAAATCAATTCTGTTAAGGCTACGGATCCATAAGAAACGAGCCCTTTCATTCTTCAAAGGCCGTCATTTGCAGCTCCTCTGGTGTAGCGGTTGTTTTTGAAGGCTGTGATTGCATACCATTAGGTGACACGATTGATCGTTTGTCACCTCTTAGTCAGTAAGTAAGTAAGTAGCCATGACTACTGGACAAAGGCCTCCATCCTTGAAATCAAGTAATCACTGCAATTGATAGGTAATGGCTTAATCACCACGCTTGCCAATTGCCACAATCCACAAAACCGGGCTAGGCATCGAAAAAATCCGAAACTCAATTTGCCTGACCTGGGAATGGAACCGGAGACCTTCGGGTATCTCTGCTCCGAAGATGTTGAAAAAGCCCACAGCAGGGGCAGTGTCCTTCTGCGGCCTTTTGGTCCGCGGGAGCTATTTTATTTCGCTCCTACCCTCCTGGTTCTACTTACGTAGAACCAAGCGAGCACTCCTCTATCCGCCACCTTGGGGACGCGTTCCCATAGGGGTTAAAGGCTCCCCCGGGAACCGGGCCACCGAGATCACCTCTTACATAAAAAAAACAGAAAGCCAGTTCCTCAGCGGTAGAATATTAAGAGAGAAGTGCGCCTCCATCTCCTTATCATTAAAATTACCATCTGGTGATAAAAGTCAATAGCTTTTCCGTCATAGAATAAAAAATCAACTATATTCTTATAATATTTATCTTTCATGTTACCTAAGTCCTTGACTAAGTGCACAGCAAGGCTCGTTAGCCTCAAAGCAAGTTAGTTATTTATGACACCATCGCTTTAGGTAATTTAGCGGGCTTGCTATTTTCATAAGTGAGATAACTATTATGCAGCATAGAACAGTTATTGATTTATATAATAGGAAGACTGAGTTGATGTGTTTGTATGATACAAACACATCAAAACTAGGGGACACCTACGGCTAATATAATAATAATATTAATACGAGTCAGTCAGTCACCACGGCCGGTGCAACTCTACCAAAAAGTCGGGTTCATAAAAAATGCCTAGAATTCCTTTACTTTTTATGCTAGGAAAAAGTTATAGTCCAGTACCACCAACCACCACGTCCGAGGAGACGCGTCTGGTTATGTGGGACTCTCTCCCCAACTCCCACGATTTGGGAGAAGAGGATACCCACTAAAAACCCTAGCACACCCTCACTTGCGCCAAGGTGATCCGAGACCATCGGTTGAACAGTATCTTTAACAGGATTGAAAGAGTACAAATAAATTCATAAGAAGCATGACCTACCGTTTTAATATTCCTAGAAATAGTTCTCGATGGCGCAGTTATAGCTGTTATGGAACAGCTATAACTACGCCATCGAGCTTTTCGTGGTTACAATGTAATCGAATATAAGACTTGTATGTATGCCGTGAAAAAACATTGTTCTTATATAATATATAAAAAAGTATGTATACACCTTTATCGCCAACCCTGACTTGCGAAAACATCAACGAGACAGGAACTTCATTTTACTTTGAGAAAACAGCCATTGGAATTTTCCCGCTCATTTACAACAGGGCAGGGGAGTGAAAAAAATATTCTCCCCCTGTTTACGCTACCTTGTTTACGCAGTACATCTGATGACACTCGTTACGGGAAATGAAAACAAAAGGGTTTCATAATAAAAACAACGAAAAATAATGTAAAATTGACAAGACTTCTTCAAAATATGGTGGACATCTGCTGTGGCGTGATGATGGCTCTATCTGTGGTGCACAGTTTGGTTCTGCAAGAAATTTTGTAGGCTCGATGTCCATGCCTCAGTGGCCGAGTGGCATAGCGCTTGACCGATATCCAGAGGTCCTGGGTTCAAGTTCCAGTTCTGAAAAAGTGTGTCTCGGCAAAGGGGATTGAAACAATCTGGCATGTCGACCCGCCGCCGCCATTTTGATTTTTTTTCGAAATCGCGGCGCACGATGAAAGTGATATGTATGGGTAAATGAAATATAGAGCAACAAAAAATGTCAAGTGACATGGTACCTTAAAGTGTCACGTGACCGAGATATTTGGAGGTAAAAATCGACATATGAGTACAACGATAATCATTAAAAATATACTTATTATGTGTCTAGAGGCGTCAGATTGTATTCAAATAATCGTTCCCAGGTTGATTATTATTATTACTGTTTATTGTAAGAGAGTAGGTAAGTACATTACATACCTACTACTATATACTACCTACTAGAAGCACATGATAACTAACTAGTACCTACTGTAATTAATTATTTGCCTACTAAATTGCATCGCATCGCAAATATTGCAATAAAACGCTATATTATGATGATGATGATGTACCTACTCTCTTACAATAAACACTAACAGTAACAATCAACCTGGGAACGATTATTTGAATACAATCTGACGCCTACAGACACATAATAACCCCTTGAGCGTCGATCGACCACCAGGTGGCCGATAACAATTGAAATTCTATTGTGTCTGGTATTCGCGCGCTCAAGCTCATATGTATATTTATATATATATATCTATACCTCCAAATATCTCGGTAAAGTGACACTTTAGGGTACCATGTTTCTTGACATTTTTTGTTCTTCTGTGTGTCCTCTACCCATACATACGACTATCATCGTGCGCCGCGATTTAGACAAAAAAAAATCAAAACAATGGCGGGTCGACATGCCAGCTTCCATACAAAAAGTTTCGAACCCCTTTTATTTTGTAGCCTTTATTAGTATCTAGGTATATACTTGGATCTTATTGTGCCTACATCTTAAGAGGAAACACTAAGGTCGACTGATTATATGAAAAGTAGACAAAATCAACGTTTCGTAGTCCCCTGACTTCTCCAAAACTGGACTGATTTATTAATTTTTTCATTAAAAATTAAAGAAAAGCTTTAGCTGTGTCCCTATGTTTTGCTTTTTTTTTATATAATCTCGTCAAATTTGTTTGCTGGATGTCTGAACACAGAAAAAATCTGGCCAATTTTTAAGGTTTTTAAAGCTTCATATCTTTTTAATAATTAATTCATGAAAAAAAGCAAAAACAGGGACACAGCCAAAGCCTTCCTTTAATTTTTATTGAAAAAAGTAATTAAATCGGTTCAGTTTTAGAGGAGGAAACAGGGGACTACGAAACGTTGATTTTTTCTACTTTTCATATTATCAGTCGACATTAGTGTTTCCCCTTAAGAGTAAGTCTGGTTTAATGTAAGAGTGTATTACAAAGTAAGTGCATGCTTAGACTGTTACTTATTTTGTAAGCCTAATAAACCCAGTTTAACCCGATCACCAACTCGTATTTGGCAAATGCGATCTCCATCAACTATAGTGATGACTTGATTGCAATGACATAGACCTTTGTAATACGTAGGTACTAGTTATATTGTTATATCATCCTGTGATCCCGGCATTGCGAAGATTGCTCAACTTGCGAATTCACAATCAGAATTGCGCAAGCTATTTGAGCTAAAGAACTGGAAGTGCAAATAATAAAATACTGCTTTCTAAGTAAGACTTTATATTGTGGAATTTACGGCGGGGAAGGTGAAGATTCAAATAAAATTGCAATTTAGATGGTGGACTGAAAAAGTGCTGTACAGTGCAGAAATATAAGAATTTGGGGACTCGTTTATTACGCAGTTAAGTATCGGAAAGTTAGTCTGAATTTCCTTATTTTTAAATAGTTTTACTACCGCAAATAGCTTGGCGTCCGCGCAAGCACTTACTAAAGTTTTATCACAATCAAATTAATGGCTTAAGAACACATACGGGCGAAACAAAGATACGATAATGTTTAAATAAAATTTAGATTCATGCATTCAAGACAAATACAAACACACACTACAACTTTCTTTATTATGTAACGTTTTTACTACGATTTACGACGTTCGGTTCTAACAAATTATAACGAGACATTTTCGCAAATGTCAATTATACCAACATGGCTGACATAACACTTGACAATCGATAATAGCGCGTATCCAAATTCAAATTCTTCTTGTAACACACCTTTTTTCGTTATTGGCAGTATCGTTACTGACATTATAACGAAAGCGTGTAAACATTTTCGTCAGCCAATAAGAAAAAGGTGTCATTGGCGCTATTGAAGTCCAATGTACCATTTTGCTCATTCCAGTAACAAGACACCCCTTAAATTGTTACGCGACGATAGTTTTTGATAAATAAATAGGGGTAAATAAACTTTCCTTGCTTTAGATATCATCTGCTTTCTGTACCTTTACTCGAGATACAAAAGCTAATACGTATATTTATAAAAATACAAACTTAAACAAAGAAGATAGGTATAAAATATAAACTTAAACTAAATTATACTTTTCAGATATTAATTTTGTAACTTTTAATAATAAAAAACCCCTTTTAAACTATTATTATGTCATTATTTATGGAAACAGAACAATCGATCGACATTGTTTTCGGAAAGATAATAAAAGAACCATCGCATTGCGGGCTTAGTCGCAATCAAGAGGCGTGGTAGGTAAAAATTTGAATGAAGTCGCGGGCGAAGTTGCTAGCAAAGTCGAGGGCGAAGTCGCAAAGACAGTCGCGAGCAATGTTAATTAGCTGTCTGTATCGGCTGCCAGAAAGGCAATGCCGATGCAGAGTGGGCAGGTTGGGGAGGAACAGGGAGCTGAGGAGGGATGGATGATGAATAATGGGATATATGGGACTTACTTGACGAGCTGACGTTGACGGCGTGGCCACGACACGACTATTGCGGAGATCCATCTCCAGCTGATGCTGGTAGAAATCGCTTATTTCGCACACACACACACACACGCGCACACGCCACTTATGAAGGGGTGTACCGGCCGGTAGGCAATTCACGAGTATTCAATGCTGAACGCGACGTCACTGGCGAGCCGACCGTTGAGAGCTCTGAGACGGAAAAAGAACGCTGCACGTCTATGCACCGGAGTGAAAGCGCGGTTCGTCAGCACACTAGCTCCGCCGTCGGCTTGTGCGGCGTATCTTTTATTTGAATGATTGCACCGTCGCGTTTCTGGCGCGAACACAGTCCAAATAGCGTAAATATAAAGCGAAGTCCAGACGAGGACGCCAACGAAGTCTTAGGCAAAATCTTGAACGAAGTAACCAGCGAATCTAGAAGTAGAATCGAATTCAATAAAACTTTCTCAAAAGCCCATCAAAACCAAAGAGCCTTTTAGTAAACGCATCATGTTTCTGTGCACAAAGCAAACAACTCACTACGTATACGTATAGTTCATACGTATTTTCAAACTGGATGTCTATTGCCATTTTGTATAATGGGGTTGAAGCAACGATCGAGGGCGAATGAAACTCGAACTAGGCACCCTGTACGCTGTATTGGCACGGAAATTAAATGTTGACTTGGTTTTTAATATCAAGTCAACATGCCACGAGAAACCTGACTCTTCGCCAGCACTTACTCCAGGCAGTTGAGTGACAGATGTATTGTGACGTGGTGGTGTAATGTTTCAAAGCGGGTCAGCGTTTATAGCAGACGTCTCCATTATTTGCTTGTAAAAACACTCCCGTGTGGGAAAAACTTTCTTTTTAGGCTTTTGCTGTTGTCTGCAGATATCATTACTGCCTTCGGGGGCTTAGGGTGTGTATACATTAGTTATCGCTTAAAGTCTTTCAAATAAATTCGGGTTAACCTTTCCAAATTGAATGCACTATAATATTTTGTCTATTTATATAGCGCTCCTTTAAAAACGTAACCTAGATAGGAACTTATGTTAAGTAATTAATGTTAAAGATTATAATAATATATATTAAGTAATGCCTAAGCTAAGCAAAAACGATTGTCTATCCATCTTAGTAGGTCAGTGCTACTGCTTAGTCAACATTTAAACAATAATCAATGACTTACTATAAAAAATAAGGAAATGGAAATTATAATAACATTATTGTTCTACTTTTGTGGCATTATTTCTCTGTGTTCTTGTGATCTCTAAGCAAGTCTTAAAATTATGTAATAGCTAATAATAAGTTATCTGTCTCATCATACGATTTTTTTCCTTTTTAACACTATTGTACAATGTTTGTTGTTCATAATTAATATTTATTTGTTATTTATTTAGGTACTTAGTATAGAATTGTTGTTTTGCATGTGATAAGATAAGATAGTTTTGATAGAACTTTATATTTCTATTTTTGCCTGAAAAACAGGATAATCCTAGTTCAGGCACATCATCGTGTTATTTTTGTCTAATAGTATGTTTAGTATTTAATTATTATATTGTAAAATGATTATTGAATAAAGATTTTATTATTATTATTATTATTATTTATTTGAATGTATTATGTTTGATTGGATCATCTTAATTTATTGATTCTGTATATTATGAACCCTACTTGGTTGATAGTAGGTATGTGTGTAGGTATCTTATCTTATCTTAGTGGGGCCTGCTGAGGTTTCCCTCTTGCAGTAACACTTCGACCCATCGGGATCTTTTGTGCAACCCCGTCCTTTCACTCTTCCTCCTCTGTAAAGATAGATGCCATAAGTTTGGCCACGTCCTTAAGGGCGAAGAGCCTGAAGTCCTCCGGTTTCGGATAGGCCGACCCCAGAAGTTCCATTCTTTTCCTAGCCAGAGAGTCACACATGTGTGTAGGTATGTGTATACATGTACTTATAGTACGTAGTCGTGTCAACACTTTTAGACTTGGGTGCCTTGAGATATTTTAACTGCTTTTGAATTATTTTTTGTGTAGTTTTTTTGCCCTTTTTGGGCAGCGATTTTTCGAAACTGACGTTTCTTTAAAAACAAGACTAACTCGATGGATTAAAAAGTTATGTTTTTTATGTAAGCACAATCCTTTCATCACACCTGATGTTAAGTTATGGAAAGGCCAATGGTGGAAGCGCACTTTACCCTCCCTCCTAGACTAAAGGACTGATTACCTTATGTCTAGCTGCCGGAACACAACAACGCTACAAACATTGATGTTACGGCAACATATTTAGAAAGTCTGATGTCAAGTAGAAGTAAGTCTAGATGTGCCCTCACCTGCAAATGATTTGCTTCTTATTTATCGTATTTTTTTTACGTGGGCAATGTGAACACGCGCTTAGACTTTAAGGACAGACAAAAGTTTCGCAAAACTATCGCTGTCACAAGATTTTTATATCACGTACGGGATAACAATGAGCCCATCCGGACCGGACTTCGTCTGGGAACCGGAAAATTGGGCCGGTTCTATCTAGAGTAGTCTCGATGTGTCGACACTTTCAGATATGGATGAGTTGAGCCAATTTAAATACTTTTAGGTATAAGCTTTTTTTTCGTGTAACTAGGTTTTCTTTTTGTGACAGTATCGTTGCAAGTTTGCCTGCTTTTTTTAGATGTAACACTTCGGCCAATTCACCTAAGTGAACGGCGCTAATTGTACAATGGTCAATACTTACCGGTTGGCATACACTGAACATCATTGTAATAATTTTACCTAAAGAAGATTATGATTAATGGAACTAAAAATTTAAATAATGAAATGTAAACAAACAATTCGTTCAGCAATATATCTTAAAAGAACACTATAATAAATTCCGAATAAATGGTTTCACGAAATTATTTATTTATTCCACTAAAGAAATATAATAATAATAATAATAGGGTACTTGTAATTACAAATTATTTTATAGTTGAGTGAAACCATTGATTAATTGGCTCCTTGTTTCTCTTTGTCCGTTGCTATCATGTTTTCACTTGCGGCGGTCGCCCGGTTTATGGTCAGTATTAAGAATAATGCAATTGATTTAAGAGTTTTAAATCAAAGATTTATTATTCTCTCGGTGGCCAAGTGGCAAACCGCTCGGTACAATACCTGAAGATCCTGGGTTCGATTCCCAGGTTGGGCAGTGTGGGATGGAATGTGGGATGCATAAAACGGGTTTGTGATCACCAACTCGCATTCGGCAAGCGTGGTGATTAATCTCATCATCATCATCATCTCAGCCAAAAACGTCCACTGCTGGACAAAGGCCTCCCCCAAGGATCTAAATAACCTAAATAACCTAATACTCATCTACTGTATCGATGACTTGAGTTCAATGATGGCGACTACGGCTTACTTTACAATACTTTACTGTCATTAATTTCTTACAAACAAAATTATGAATCTCAGAAGCATAATTTTTTTATTTAGCGTATCAACAAGATTGATTGGAAGATAGCTAGGCAGAATGAAAGCAAGCACTACCATAAACTTCCCCTGCTAGAAATCGACCCCAGGACTACTGAACATGAGAGATCGGCCTTACCACAGAGGTGGTTAAAATTACCACCTCTATGGTCTAGTGTTTGACCACTGGTCTCAGACCCATAGGTTCCGGTTTCGATTCCCAGTGAGAGGTACATGTTTGTGTACTCGGTTTAGCTGGTGGTAGGGCTTGTTTGTCCACCTGGCTAGCTACCACCATCTTATCTAAATATATTGCCATAACATCAATGTTTGTAGCATTGTGTTCCGGCTGCTAGAGATAAGATAGCCAGTGCCTCAATAGTTTAGGATCCTGGGTGAAGTGCGCTTCCGCCATTGGCCTTATTATCACTTAACATCAGGTGAGATGAAGACACTGGTTGCTTACCAGTAAAATATAAAAAGAAATTGCTGTCGGCGTTATTTAGTCTGTTTTCTGTTGGGTCTTCCTTATAATAACAAACAAATGACAATTCGATTCCAGAATCACATCATCAGAATCAGAATCAGATTTACATAATAAAAATCTACATTCAACCTTAAATCATCTGGCAACCTTTTTGCTAGCAAAATATAATAATTACGTCTAGACACATTTATTTATAAGCCTGCTACCTGGAAATATGCAATCTTATTTCACGCACAATGAAATATTTCGGTGCGCGTTTCGATGTGTTTTATTGTTGACATTTATTGTGTTATTCGCCAATACATTTTAGCAATTGACATTATACGCAACAAAACGATCGTATAAGTAACAAATGGGATGGCTTAGAATGAAATCGTGCATTCATACTGGTTGAAAATGATATATTACGATAATAAACATTATATTGATCATAGCGGTCAAATTAATGCCGTCTTTGTCGGTATATCAGCATTTTTAGGGTTCCGTAGCCAAATGGCAAAAAACAGAACTCTTATGGATTCGTCATGTCTGTCTGTCTGTCTGTCCGTCGGTAGGTATATCACAGCCACTTTTTTCCGAAACTATAAGAACTATACTGTTGAAACTTGGTAAGTAGATGTATTCTGTGAACCGCATTAAGATTTTCACACAAAATAAAAAAATAAACAATAAGTTTTGAAGGTTCCCCATACTTAGAACTGAAACCCAAATTCTTTTTTTTCATCAAACTGATACGTGTGGGGTATCTATGGATAGGTCTTTAAAAATGATATTAAAGTTTCTAATATCATTTTTTTCTAAACTTAATAGTTTGCGCGAGAGACACTTCCAAAGTGGTAAAATGTGTCCCCCCCCCCTGTATTTTCTAAAATAAGAGAATGATAAAACAAAAAAATATATATGATGTACAGTACCATGCAAACTTTCACCGAAAATTGGTTTGTAAGTAGTAAGTAACTAGTTTTTTTTTAATACGTCATAAATCGACAAGAACTTTTATATTATGTTACATGCTGCTACGGAACCCTTCAAGGGCGAGTCCTACTCGCACTTGGCCGCTTTTTAATAAGTTAATAGCCTTTAACTGTTACAATGCTGGACAAAGGCCTTTTTTTTTTTGATACGGAGTGTAAAATCTGCTAACAAACGCATCAGCGGGTTACAGGGGACCCGCTGGCTGTCCGAGGAAGACCAAGACTCTGTTAGAGAAAGCGAGTCCAGGCCGACTCGGTAAAAACCACTCCGATGTCCTTTCGTCACCTTGGGACCAGCAAGCCGGCAATCACCGCGTCGTCCTCATCTGAGGAGGACACATCGAACGCCGGCATGGTGGGGCCTGACGGGGTCATGGTCATGGGAACCATTGAAATCAAGTCATCGTTACTGGCGGTGATTACAAACCCGGGCTAATCATAGAAAAATCTAAAACATTTATTTATTATTTATTTATTTATTTATTATATTACAATACACAATTGGATTGTTGCTTACATTTAACCTTACATCGAGGAGCTCGATGGCGCAGTGGTTAACGCGCCCGGTCTGTGAGTGCTGAGGTTAAGCAACTTTTGAAAAGGCCGGTTATCGGATGGGTGACCAAAAATTTTTTATCTCGTGCTCTTCCGTTCTTCGGAAGGCATTTTAAGCCGTTGTTCCCGGCTGCATTAGCAGTCGTTAACAACCACCAATCCGCACTGGGCCCGCGTGGTGGTTAATGGCCCGTTCTCCCTATCTATCCATAGGGAAGGCTCGTGCCCCAGGAGTGGGGACATAAATGAGCTGATGATGATGATGAACTTACATCAATTACATATTATTATTAACTTATCTACTAAATATATTATCTTATAAAATCTTACACATTTACACAATTAGGTACCTACACATTAAAGTTGCATTACATAGATATATTACAATTATTAATCTTTTTTTTAATGTTAAAAAGAGGCAAACGAACAGGCGTGTCACCTGATGGGAAGTAATTGCCGCCGCCCGTGGACACCCCCGCAAAACCAAAGTAATCGCTGAGCAAAGATGCGTTGCCGGCCTTGAGCAAGGAGTTGGATCTTGAGAAGGAAGTAGGAATTGGGAGGGGGAAGGGATTGGCCTCTGGTACTTTCACTAACCAGATGAAACACAACAGCAACGAGTGCCATTGTTTCACGCCGATATTCTGTGAGAGGGTGGTATTACGCCGGGCGAGCCGGCCCCTTTTCGTGCTGCAACGCAGCGTGGTTCTACCACTCAGACAGTGTCACTCATTTAGCACCACCCAGGGGTCACGTTTAGGGTCTCAAGGGTAAACCTACGGACGCGAGTAACTTTAACCCCCAAAATCTATTTTTCAATATTTTTGTCCGACCTGGGAATCACTAATTATTTGAACCCGGGACCTTCGTATATCGGGCCGAGCGCTTTCATACTTGGCCGCTGTGAAGCGTTAAAAAAAAAACGAAAAAATCATTATTTGATTAGTGAAAAAAATAATAGTTAACCTTTAAACTACATGACCAAACAACCAAACCGAGCAAATACCTAAATAATAAAAAAACCTGTCGTTAAAAACTTTACGTTCAGACCAATAACCACAAAGTTATAATTACAGCTAATTCTGAGTCAACCAACTAATTGCTAATCGCTAAAAAAAAACCAAGGATGAAAAGGAAAATGTCGTTGAAATCACACAGAGCTTTTTTAAAGGGAGTACAACAACGTTTATAATTTTTAATATTCCCTCACGCTAATGTTTTACGGGCACATCATCCCGCAAAGAATTAAATTTTCCTCTGTGTTGGAAAGCGGCAACTTTTTCAGCTCAGGGTTGGCACAAACACATGAATAATGCAACGGCGCCGGCGTACACTGTTTACATGGAAGGGCCTGCATAATACGTGACACCGGCTAATACTACTATTTAATATAAACTAGCTGACCCGGTGGACTTCTTACCGCTTTGACAGTTTCCATAACAACAAAACAAACAAATAATTTTGTTAATGTTTTTAGTATTTTCCGTTACTTATTATTTATATAAATATTTTTTTTTTATTAAAAAAGCGTCCTATTTCCTTTCCCAATACTTTTGAGAACATGTGTTCAAAGTTTCATGATGATCGGTTGAGTAATTTATGCGTAACAAATACATTCACATATTTTATAATACTAGGAATAGGGATAGTAAGAATATTATTAAATGTCCACAAATATGTTCATATTTATGTAGTATTATTATGTATGTTTATGTAGTTTTAAGAATATCGTAGTATATGTGTTGTATGTATGTACATAATATTGTTATTCATAGTTGAGATATTTTTGTTTGCACTTTTGTCGCTTCCTCTTAAACATGATGCTCCCATACCACCTTAGGTTGGCTGGAAGAGATCTCTTTTAGAGATAAGTCCACCTTTGCTCACCATTGTTTGTAAACTGTTCTCTGTAGTTGTGTTTATGTGCAATAAGAATATATATATAATTTGAGTACTTATTCCCATTGATGAATGACATTTTAACGTTTCTTTAGGTCAGGGCTTATTTCCCAGGTCTTTCAAGACTTGTTACGGATTTATCGATGAGGAGTAGCCCGGGTTTATTATCAACAAACCGCATTTGGCAATTTTCCTTTGTACATCCTCTGTATAGGCACTATACAGTACTATACCGAAATTATTCAACACTTTTTACTTTGAAAGCCAAAGGCGCCCATTCAATGTCAACAACTACCGTCACTAACATCCGATCATAATATTTTTACAAATATTAAAGATCAGTTAAGAAGTAAGCAAGCTATTTATAAAATGTTCAAATAATTTTTAACGCAAATGTTGCAAACAAATTACAAAAACACAAATGCTCTTATGGTATATATATATCTTCAGGTGTTCTCAAGAGCACCTGACCCGGAATGTCAGGAGGGTGCAGGTTCAAATCCTGCTTGTGGAATTTTTTTCAGCATTTGTTTGTGATATTCCTTTGTACAGAGTGCCTATAATGCCATAGTAAACAATTGACAAAAAGCTAAAAGAATAGAAATGGATTAGAATAATTGACACAACGATACATACGTAAGTATAAATGACGTTGGATTGGCTTATACCAATCCAATACGATTATAATTCTATGCCATTTCTATTCTAAAGCATTATGCCACTTGTGTAGGCCTCTGGACAGTAGGAACTTTTTCAGGTCAGGGTTGGCACAAACACATGAATAACGCAGGGGCGTACACTGTTTACATGGAAGGGCCTGCATAATATGTGACACCGGCCAATACTGCTTTGGTCCGGTTAATATTGATGTGTCGGTCAGCTTCGAATGGAGGTCGGGAAAGTCATCAGTCAATTCCGTCTAATTAAAAAAGTGGCAGGCATACCAGTGCTTATTGTGCTTACACTAAGCTTTTTGTTTAATTTATTCTTTATATTATTATACCGCACGACATTTTTAAAAACTAAATCATCATCATCATCATCATCAGCTCTGTTTTATGTCCCCACTACTAATGGATACGGAGAACGGGCCATAAACCACCAAGCGGGCCCAGTGTGGATTGGTGGTTTTTAACGACTGCTAATGCAACCGGGACCAATGGCTTTACGTGCCTTCCGAAGCACGGAGGAGCTCGAGATGATAAATTTTCGTCACTCATTCGATGACCGGCCTTTGCGAAAGTTGCTTAACCTCAGCAATCGCAGACCGGGCGCGTTAAACACTGCGCCATCGAGCTCCTCAAAAACTAAGTGGTTCTAACTAGCCCGCCGAATTTTTTTTTTTATATAACACCTATGTATATTTTTACTATGTACATCAGTGGATGAACTAGTATAGACTGATGATGATGACGATGATGATAATTTTACTGATCGCTACTTAAAAATATAATTATTGGAAGTTATCATTTATTTTTTTATTATTTTAAAGACTTTTTGATTTTTTTATATTACTTACCTTCTTACAACAAATTACATTGAATTACATTATTTCATTTAATGCACATTTGTCAAATAAACTTCACTGAGAAGTTTTCAATAAATATGCTGTTGTAAACTTAGTATGGGGTCATAGGGGAAGAAACTATTTAATCAAATTGATAGCAAATATTTCCTCCTTTCTAAAGCAGATACTAGCGCAACGTAGACTCGTTTCATACTGCTATAGAACTAGCACTCCTAATAACAGTCCTATCAACCGATTAAGGAAGCTAATACGATTGTCTTACGTATGCGTAAGCGTCAGTAGTATATTGGAGCGACACAAGCTTAAAAATATTTATTTTTATTCACAAAGCGCTGAACACACTGAAATGCGCTTTTTTATGCATGTTTTCTATATAAAGTATACAACATACAACGCCAAGAAAATATATGTTAAAATAAACTATATTAGCAGTTTGATAATGTTTCCAAAATGCAGAAGTTTGAAATTTTTCGATAGAAAATCCAAAGTCATCACTAAACTGTATCTATTTATACGATTAACGTTTTCATTTAATAAAGTACGATGTCGATGAAATTAAGTATCATCCTTTACGTAATACTTACTGTTTTTAAAAAAATCGCTATTGTTTTTTAAAACACCTAGATTTTAAATAAACAACGTGTTTTAAGTTTTTTACTAAGCGCTCACTATATGCATCCCTTTTGCTTGTATGCATATCGACAGAGAGCGATCTGTTTCATGGTAGTATTATTGTAATATAAACAAATAAGTTGAGTACTTATTCGTCTGGGTGACATTGAAGACTGAAGTCGAAAGTGTCACAAATAACAACGTCGAAAACAAAACAGTAAAAACAACTACAAAAGTCAAACATTTCTAAAGAAGTTTCTGACAAAAAGTAGCTGCAGAAATGAAACAGCAGAAACGAAGGAGCATTGACGTTGTCTTAAGTTCGTGCGAATCGCTTGAAACAAAACAATTTACAACTATATACAGTGTCTCAGAAGTTGAGGATTCCGGATGCAATGAGCTTCCAGCTTCAACCTTATCATCACTTAACATCGGGTGAATTAAGGCCAAGCACTTACCCTGGACAACAATAACTGGACCAATTTGGAAATCTAAAAAAAGAAAAAGCAGTTCCATACAATAAAAATACCTACTCACCTAAAATGTATGGAACAGTTGCTTTTTTCCAGTTGGAAGTTGGTCCAGTACCAAAAGTTGTATCTATTCAAAAATGTTGTCAGCTGTTTAAAGTTAAATCACTACTTAAAATTCACGGTGTATACTGAAACCGAACTCTGTACTGATTCTTAGATCTGTTGTTTAACCACTATACCAAAGAGGTAGTTAAACTAGTACCTAACTAACAGCAGTATTGAGCTTAAATTAAATTAGAGTGAAAGCAGAATATATCGATATGGAATATCTAACGTTCATATACTAAACTAGTTAGCACTTAAGCTGTAGCTCGTGTAAGATCCTCATTTCGCAAGTTCAACAAGAATAGTTGTTTGGTATGGTTTAATTTGTGCGAGGCAAGCACGAGCTGTGATTGTGGTAATTTCCAGTACTCTGAAACGCAGGGATTGTCTATGGAATACTCTGAAACAAAACAAACATGCATAGTCTTTTCTTTCTTTTGTTTTTAGTACTAACTAGTTTATAAGTTTCATTGTTCCTAACATACATAAGAGTCGATGGTCTGAAATAAACGGTTTTACATTTTTTTTTCTAATCTTATTTGCTGTGGAACCTCTTTAGTTCTTAATTGCGAATGCAAAAAAAAAAATTCAGCTTATTTTAACTATAATGTTTAAGACATTTTATTTTATTATTTTATTTATCGAGGGCAACCAACAAAACATACATACTAAAATTAGTCTTCATCTAAGCGTTATCTTAAATAAGGGATGCAAAAGTAGGCTTATTTTTTTATTTAAATTATAATTTACTCAATATACATCGACATTATAGTTAGTGTTTATATACATTTCACTATCTCCTTTAGTTATACAACGTGTAACAGGTTAAGCGCACACCCAGAAAGTAGTTTGTTATAAATCGGCTTCTCAATCGATGAAAAATATTTAAAATATAGGTAATTTTTTTTCCAAAATTATTAAAAGTTATTGAAATCACAGTCACTTCTTCGTTAAATAGTTAAAACAAACGAAAATAAAACGTAAGTCAATGCAATAAGGGTCTTTTTAAAATGTGGTAGGTCGGTAGGCTAAAGCGCTAATATGCCCATACTGTTTGCCCTCGTTAAGTATAACTAATAACTTTAATAAACCAATTTAATTAAATAAAAGTAAAATTATTTTACACGTTTTTTAATAATAATTAAATATTCTAATTGGGGTGTCTGAGGATATGCGTTCATTCTGTGACATGTTGTATAGGTACCTCATTACTGACCTATTTAGATGCTCACTCTGTATATGGTAAGTCGTCCGTCATGTGGTCGGCTCCAGTCTTCCTTAATTATAATCACCTACACTTGTTTGTAGCGCTCGCTAGGCTTCGCACTTAGAATATTTAGTGTTAAGATTAGGTTCTTGTTCCTAGACCTAACTTCTACCTAGTAACTAGAAAAAAGTGGTAGAAATAGCGATGTTAAGCAATTTTAAAAGTTCATGTTTTTGGGTGTTTAAGTTTTTTGCTAAGTATTATATTTTGTACTTATCATTACATCGGAAGCTCTCGTTTTGTGTTTCAGGTCCATATAGGTACAGTTTTCAGCAGGTAGATACTTACCTGTATGTGTGTACTGTAGCAACCGAGACTCCTTGCTCGGGCATGCTTACTGGCAGTCGCCGTGGCCTGCATTCAAACATAGTAAAAGAAAAAGGTGGAAGAGAAAAAAAAGAACATCGCAGACTCTTTGACGGGCCGCGAGGACGAATAGATTATTATTATCACATGTCAGGGGGTGCAGCGTGGACGCAAAACTGCGAGTTTCAAGTTTCTTTATGATAGCGAGCGAGCGGCGCGTGGCAGTGGTGTGACAACGGCGCACGACTACGAATACGCACGCACGCTAATATCTGTACAGAGTAGGCTGGTGATTTAATTAGAGCAATGTTTACTTTCGTAAAATCATAGGCGTTTGGGTAAAAAATAAGAAAAGTCTTAATAATTTCATATTCATGTTTTTTTATTGAAAAATAAGACAACAGTGACCTGCGGAATATCAATACAAACATTTTGATGTCGGATCATTGTTTCATTTGTGCTATATTTACAAAGTTTCTGAAGAAATAAGTTTTTAGATATCATTATTTTACGTATTCTTTATGCAGTTTCTGGGTATTTGTTTCAAATTCCAGACAACCATGACCTTGTGAACGGATTAAGCTAACCTATACTAGTCCTTTTAATGTATAAGACCTATTCAGCGCCTAGCACCAGTGTGAGTTAAAAACACGTAAATTTTCAAATTCCGCGCTGCACCCCCTAAGCTTTAAAGCATTGTTATTCTATAAAACCCCCGGTATAGGTCGCGCCAAACTTCAGTCCCCTATGAAGTTGCTTCGTTGCGCAGCTGTACAGTCAGGCCCTACCGCTCGTCCCCGCCTTCGCCCTACTGACGCCTATTTTTTACTACTGCGACGCGAATCGCGCCAACTTCAGAGGGGACTAGAAGTTTGGCGCGACCTATACCTTAAGTAACGACCCATCTGGGTGTTACAGTACCGTAACGACGCAAAACAATAACCATAAAAATGTGTTGTTTATAACAAGATTTCATATCCACACGCGATATACGCCGGGATAAGCTAATAACAAATTGAATATTAATTGGTGACCAGTATTGAACTTAATCGAAAAAATTGTTCACACACGTTTTACGTCGGGATCAGTAAATATTATCCCCACACGATTTACGCCGGGATCAGTGGGCAATATGGCTATTACGCCAAATTTTTTTTTTGTAATATTTACACATGAATTTCATCGGGATAATGTAACTAAATAACATCAGGATAGTTTTATATTTTATAGCGGGTAGGTATTCGTCAGAAAAAAATCTGATCGTGAGACGTTACCTAAGCAACAAATATTGATTTTGAAGGTAGTCCCATTTTATGATAATAGTTAAGAATAATATTAAAACTTATGATTATTTACATATAATATTACGCAAATAATATATTGTTGCAAAAAATTACAATTTGAAAAAAGACGTGGCTCGAGGAATTTTTTCAACAATTTGTCTCTTTTTTTAAATTGTAATTTGTTCGCAACAATATTTGCGTAAATTTATATGTAAATAACCTATACTAATATTATAAATCTGAAGAGTTTGTTTGTTCGTTGGTTGAACGCGTTAGGTAATCTCAGGAAGTACTGGTTCGAATTGAATTTTTTTTGTGTTGAATAGTTCATTGATTGAGGAAGGCTATAGGAGGCTATAGGCTATATTACATCACGCTATGACTAATTAACGCGGGTGAAACCGCGGGGCACAGCTAGTCATAAATATAGCTTGCCTAATTCTTAACTGATCTTTCAGTATATTTTGTATACATTATGTTATTTATTTCATCTTTTTTGTGTTTTCTTACATGTAATGATGATCCTTTATATTTTGTGTTTTTATTTGTGATGGAAAGTGTCCTTTTATGATACTCCAATATTTTCCAATATTTTTGACGCTGTAAGGGAGAAAAGAGCTTGACACTTGGTGAGTTTCTTGCCGGTTCTTCTCAGTAGATACATGGTCTCCCGCCCAGAGTAGACTTTTGAACCGATGGCATAATGACGTTCGATAAGAGCTATTTGTATCCTAAACTGAATAAATGATTTTGAATTTAGATTTTTTTTAAATTTTGAATTAAGATCGGATGTTGATGACGTATTTGTCGACATTGAATAACGCTCCTTTGGCTTATAAAGTAAAAATGGATAGTGTTGATTAATTTCGGCGAGTTGGATTGAGCCACGATAGTATAGTTGGCAGTGCACCTAACCCGGCATGTCATGGGGTGCGGGTTCGAATCCCGCTCGTGGAATTTTTCAACACTTTGTCTTGTAACACTTCGGCCAATTCACCTAAGTGAACGGCGCAAATTGTTCAATGGTCAGTACTTACCGGTTGGCATACATTAAACAACATTTTAATAATTTTACATAAGGAAAATAAATGATATATGGTTATAAAACTAAAATAATAAAATGTAAACAAACAACCTGTTTGACAGATGTGTAGGAACTGTCATCCGTTTGGGAACAGAACGTTTCGTGTTCGTTCAGGAACAAAACTTAAAAGAATTAAATCCTAATAAATGGTTTCATTAAATTATTATTTTATTATTTCCACTAAAGAAATATAATAATAAAAATAGGGCGAAGAAGTACCTATATTTACATTTATTTAATTTACCTATATTTAATTGAGTGAAACCGTGGACTAATTGGCTCCGTGTTCTTCTTGTCTGTGGCCATCATGTTTTCACTCGCAGCGGTCGCCGGTCTATGGTCAGTGTTTAACTATAACCTAGAAGTCCTGGGTCAGTTCGAGAAGATTCTCGTTCAATGCCGGCTATATAAGGCGGCAGAGGGGATGAACACCCTCTTTCATCTACCAGCATTCCTGCCGTGACTCTGCTCAATTGTTTTAAAGTTAATACCAGTTTTCTATACTACATATAAATTATAACCCCAAACTCGGGTAAGTGTTCTTCGTCAATAGTAATTTTTGCTTAGCTTTGCTGATCTAGATTTTCTGTTTTATTTGTTCAAGTTACTAATTGTGTCCTACAGTAATTGAGAATTTAATTCATTTAATGTTTTAATCCTTTTGTTGAAATGACGATTTTAAACTCATACGAGTTAAATCGTTCTAATGTCATGTTTTCAAAATAGATAATTGTATTGTGGTGAAGCGTGATTCCTAATGGATCTCGTGGACGAAATACAATTAACAGTTAATTTTATCATGTAGAAATCTCTAATGGTTTATTAGATTTATAAAATTTCATTGGGCCGAGTAGCCGTTACTGTGGCGTCGAGCCTACCTTCACAATTTAATAATCAATACTTATTATAAAATATTTATTCCCTCGGGAGTTTTGATGGCTAATTGGATTGTAGTTAATCATTACTGTTGTTTTCTACCAGGATTAATCCCAATTACATTCCTAAACCTTACCTTTTTATGTTTCAATTGCTTAACCATTAGAGGTCAATGTTAGTGAGCCAGGTTCATTTGCAGCAGCTTACCCTAATCCCAGACCGCGAAGCGGCTGGACTTACTGAACATCTGTTCATTCCTTTCTTTCAATTACAGGGTTCTTGTACCGGGCAGCGCATACCCCCTACCGGGCAGCGTCTTCTTGTACTGGGCAGCGAATCCCTGGGGCACACTACCGCCTGCACTCCGGAGGCAGCTCTATAAGCGCCTACCCGCCTGCATTCCGGAGGCAGCTACTGCGGCTGTCCCAGCTTCGGGATCCAGATCCCACCGGCGCAGTCTACGGTCCGGGTCTAGGCTGACCTAGGCGCCGAACTGCGTTCGTGTATTCAAGACCCCCAAGAAGCTAAGTCCTCTTGTTAAACCGCGCGGCAGTACTGAGCGAAACAAGCGACCAACGTAACCCACTACCCTGAGCGGAATAAATCGATTGTACCGATTCCATCTTTTATTTCATCCATCTCTATCTGAACCTGGTGGTGCCTAACACCACAGCGCTTCAGTGGCGCCCGGCTCGCTCAAGGTTGCTCGCTCAGTGCTGTCGTAAATTTTTTAATTTTTTTGACTGTGTGTAAGTGGATATCAGTGTTTTAGTTTTTTTGGCGGTGTTTTCTGTGCACCTGGCATTTTGTCCGTTAATTATTTTAGTTGGTTCTTACTAGTGGCTACTACGCTGCTGAGCTAACTTTAAATTTAAACAAAAGTGACCTACCTCATTTTTTGTAATAACCAAAGGTGACCTACCTCACTTTTTGTAATAATTTTTTTCTTAAGTGTTAATTTCCGTTTTTAACGGCATTATTTTAAATAACAAGCGACCTACCTCGTTTTTGTTGTTTGAATTATCATAGTACCTCATTTAAAGTGCTTATAGCTTTAAAAAATCCGTTGCGCCGTTAACGGTTTAAACTTAAATTTTTAAATTTGAATTTGCTGATACCCACTTAATTTTTTTAACACGAATTTTATTATTTTAAATTTTTATGCTGCAATTGACCTGGTAGACTGGGAACACTTGCTTAGTTTTTCTTTTGTGTTTTTATTTTAACCGACATTCTCGAACTGACTGCTGGCTAGCTTTAGGAACATTTAAAATTTTGTGACTGACCGTATTATCGCGCCATTTTGTGAATACGTGTGCTTCCGTGCCAACTATAAATAATTAAAAATAATCTTAACTTTCAAAAATCTTAATAATTTTTTTAAATAAAATCTTTAAATTTTCAATTGAAATGGCTTGTCCAATTAAATTTTTGTCTCTTCAAAAATCCGAACTAGCATACGAAGTGGAAGTTCGCGGTCTAGAACCTGGAGATTCCGTTCAGGAGCTGCGAAAACAAATTGTTAAAGTTGCGAATGATTTTCCATCTGAGAATATTTTAGTCTTTTTTGGAACCAGATAGGGATATCGAGGCTGTCAAGGAGTCCCTAACTAAAGCGTTAAACTGTAATATACGCCAATTGAGGAGTGCTTTTGACAAAAATCTTTTTACCCTTACTGATAATCTCTTAAATCATATTTACCATAGGATGAATAGAATCACACCTACGGATAAATTAAAGGCCGAATTTCAAGAAATAACTTCGTTGTTTAAAACAATCTATAGGAATTTAAAATCAATGGAACCACAGCCGCAACCCACAGCAATACCTGCATCATCGGAGCAGGCTGAGGAAACGAAGGTTGTGTGTGTTGTGTGTGAGCGGAGGTTATTGTCGGATTTAGGAAAAATTAAGTACTCTGGCAAATCTTGTGTCCGTGCGTTTGTCCAAAAAATAGAGGAGTTCGCCACCTCTAGGGGGTTGCCGAACGATAGGCTCTTGTCTTTTATGTTGGAAGTTTTCACGGACGATGCTCTCCACTGGTATCGTGGTGTAAAGGACAGCATCAATTCTTGGGACGAATTAGTGAGGCTTCTGAAGCAGGATTTCGGTGTGAGCGACTATAGCTACCGTCTCTTGGCAGAGATCCGTGCTCGCACTCAGGGCGAGAGCGAGAACATAACTATTTATCTCGCAATTATGCAGGGCATGTTCGCTAGGCTGGACAAGTCCATGAGTCCAGAAGATAAATTGGAAATTATTCTACACAACATTAGGCCGTGTTATGCCAGTACCTTGGCTGCGGCAAATGAGATAATAGACATCGAGCATCTTAAAACACTATGTCGTAACTACGAAATTATCCAAACTCGCATGTCTCATTTTCATGAGCCACCTAGTGCGGGTCCAAATACAGTGGCACCGGAGTTTGCCTTCCGTAGCATTTCATCGTCAAACTCTGCTAATATAAATAACCAATTTAATAATAAAAGTCTTAATCCTAATAATAATTCTAGTAATCAAAAATATTCTAATTTTGTTAAAAAGAAATACTCTGTTGCTTCATTGTCATCGACACATAGGAACGATTCTGGGAAATCACGGAAGGTGTTTTGTCCCAGATGTAGATCTGAGTCACATTCGCTAAGGCAGTGTACTAAGCCTCATACTATCGTTTGTTTTAAGTGTGGCAAAAAAGGTGTTCGTTCTCCAGAGTGCCCTAATTGTAACAAAATAGGAAATCAAAAAATATCTAATAACCAGGAACAAAGTGATGAACACATCACTAGTCATTATGTGTCTCCGATCCTGGACTCTAAAAATAGTTCTTCGCGTCCTTTTATCACTGTCAATGTCGGTGACAAAAGTATTGTTGGTCTTTTAGACTCTGGTTCTGGCATTTCCATTTTAGGAAATAAAATGGAAAAATATTTCTTTAATCTAAATTATAAACCTACTACTTGTGATACCATACAGCTTTCTGCAGCTGGCGGACAGGAATTTATATCTAAATCATTTTTAAATCTACCATTGACTTTTAATAATCAAACACATGTTATTAAACTTTATATTGTACCTGGGGTACAAAACAATCTTATCTTAGGAATGGATTTCTGGAGATCCTTTGGGTTGTTTCCCAAGGAGCTAGATTGTTCTATTGTAGACTCTTCTAAGGAGCCTAATCTATCTATCGTGAATCGCGCGGTACCTATTGCGGCGATTGACGTGATTAACCAAACCGTCCCTGCTGTGACGGATTCTTGGTATCTAAATATATTCAATGGTTGTAAATCGTCTCCGGCATCCTTTTTAAATTATAAAATAACAAATAATAAATTATATCGTTTAATGAAGAGCATGGACCCTCTAACTAGAGAGTTTGATTGGAAGGAAGTTGTTCCTAGTGAATCCAGGCGGGATATTTTAACTAAAAATCATACCAGTTCTACTTCTGGTCATTTAGGAATTTTTAAAACCTTAAAAAGTATATCTTTAAATTATTTTTGGCCTGGTATACATAAAGATGTTGCTAGTTTTGTCAATAATTGTGAGGCGTGCAATTCTCGTAAACACGCTAATCATTCTAGACTAGGTTTTATGGGTCGTCCTAAGGAAGGTTCTAGACTGCTTCAAAAACCCAGAAAAATTAACGATCAGGTTCAAAGCTCGTTAATAAAGTTTCATGCTAGAAACTGTGCTCCTTATAACCTTCGTCGCAAAAGTCGCGATTTTTATGTTGGTGATTTGTCTGGCGAAAAACATATTATCAGAGGACTAAATAAATCAATAAACAATAAATCAATTCTAAAATGATTTTATTTTACTTAAATATACAAATAAATTGCGACTAAAGCAATGTTATTGTAGTATAAATTGTTAAGTGGAAATCAAATGGTATAACATTGTGACTAAAACAAAGTTGGCCAAATTGAAGGTAAAAAACTAAAATAAATTTTAAACTAAAATAAATTTTAAACTAAAATAAAATTTTAACTAAAATAAATTTAAACTAAAATAAATTGTAACTTTGATTTTAGTTAACATTGGGTCTTACAAGTGTTGGCTTTATCAGAGCTTAAACTTGAATAAAATTAAACTTAATTCTTAAACAAAACTTTTAATAAAATAAAACTTTTATTATAATAAATATTTTAAATGAAATTAATTTTAAATGGAACAAAATTAAGTTTTTACAAAGTTTAATTGCTATTTACACTAATAAATGAAATTAACCTTTTTAAGTCAAACAAATAAAATTTTAGTTACTTTTACTGTTGTGTATGCCATATATGCCTTTGGTAGTACTAAGGTGTGGTGTCGTTTGTTGGTTCTATCCCAAATTGTATTCCTCCAACAAAAAAATAAATAAATAAGCAAAAGTTATTGCATTACAATCTACCAGACTGGTCATTCTCAACTGTAATTTTGTTCAATTACTTTTAATTGAATTACTATACCTTACATTTTGTTAGTTCTGCACTAACCAGGACCTCTAAAGTCTTGTAGTTGGCAATACCTACCTATTGTCAATCCTATTGTGGGTATTTTTTTTAATGCATTTGTTAATGTTTCGAAGGACAATTATTCTGGATAAAAGAACTACTAAAGTCATATTTGGGTGTTTTGTAATTTAAAATAAAGCACCCTACTTGTGGGTGCGGTCATAAGGTTGTTTGATTATGGCTGCTACTGCTTAAGACAAGGAAGTTCTGAATGGGCAATTTGAAATGCAATTTGTTTGATGTGATGGATGTAGTACAATATGGGTTTAGTGTTACAGGGAAGATAGGATTTTCTTAGATGGATTTTTCCTAGGAAAAATCCTACTCTAAAAAGGGGGATATGTAACACTTCGGCCAATTCACCTAAGTGAACGGCGCAAATTGTTCAATGGTCAGTACTTACCGGTTGGCATACATTAAACAACATTTTAATAATTTTACATAAGGAAAATAAATGATATATGGTTATAAAACTAAAATAATAAAATGTAAACAAACAACCTGTTTGACAGATGTGTAGGAACTGTCATCCGTTTGGGAACAGAACGTTTCGTGTTCGTTCAGGAACAAAACTTAAAAGAATTAAATCCTAATAAATGGTTTCATTAAATTATTATTTTATTATTTCCACTAAAGAAATATAATAATAAAAATAGGGCGAAGAAGTACCTATATTTACATTTATTTAATTTACCTATATTTAATTGAGTGAAACCGTGGACTAATTGGCTCCGTGTTCTTCTTGTCTGTGGCCATCATGTTTTCACTCGCAGCGGTCGCCGGTCTATGGTCAGTGTTTAACTATAACCTAGAAGTCCTGGGTCAGTTCGAGAAGATTCTCGTTCAATGCCGGCTATATAAGGCGGCAGAGGGGATGAACTAGAGTTGCATAACTATCGATAGTTTCGCTATCGATAGTTGACCTCGAAAACTAGTAACAATATCGATAGTGCTATCGATAGTATCGATAGTATCGATAGTATCGATACTATCGATAGTACAAATTAAGTAATACTATTAATAAGAAGCAATACTATCGATAGTATCGATACTATTGCATCACAATACTATCGATAGTATCGATAGTATCGATTCTTTTTAAGTAATACTATCGATACTATCGATAGTATCGATAGTATTGATGTCTTAAATCGCTAATACTATCAATACTATCGATAGTTTTAAAAACTATTGATAGTATTGCACTATCGATAGTTTAATAACCGTCGATAGTATCGTTTCCCAATTATAGTTTATGTAGCAAGTAGTAGGCAGGCGGGAATCGAACCACACACCTTCCGCATTCCGGGCGGCTGCCTTAACCACTTGGCTACCGAGGTCTGGCTTTCAACCGTCGAAATTTGTCAGTGCTTGATGCTTATGTTTTTAATCAACATTGCGTCATCAAATCTTAGAAGTTTTCACCTCTGAGATCCGAAAGAAATATTTTTTACAAATATTTGAAAATTCGGTTAAGATGAAGCTGCGTTTATAGATTAATGTTTTATATTTTAGCAGCAGCAGTTTTTTATTTTAGTAGTATTACTATTAGTAGTATAGCTGCTTTTAAACTATCGATAGTGTAATACTATCGATAGTTTTTAAAACTATCGATAGTATTGATAGTATTAGCAATTTAATACATCAATACTATCGATAGTATCGATAGTATTACTTTAAAAAAATCGATACTATCGATACTATCGATAGTATTGTGATGCAATAGTATCGATACTATCGATAGTATTGCTTCTTATCAATAGTATTAGTTAATTTGTGATATCGATAGTTTCGATACTATCGATACTATCGATACTATCGATAGGCTATCGATACTATTGTTATGACGTCAACTATCGATAGTCTATCGATAGTTTAGCGATAGTGGACTATCGATAAACAACTCTAGGATGAACACCCTCTTTCATCTACCAGCATTCCTGCCGTGACTCTGCTCAATTGTTTTAAAGTTAATACCAGTTTTCTATACTACATATAAATTATAACCCCAAACTCGGGTAAGTGTTCTTCGTCAATAGTAATTTTTGCTTAGCTTTGCTGATCTAGATTTTCTGTTTTATTTGTTCAAGTTACTAATTGTGTCCTACAGTAATTGAGAATTTAATTCATTTAATGTTTTAATCCTTTTGTTGAAATGACGATTTTAAACTCATACGAGTTAAATCGTTCTAATGTCATGTTTTCAAAATAGATAATTGTATTGTGGTGAAGCGTGATTCCTAATGGATCTCGTGGACGAAATACAATTAACAGTTAATTTTATCATGTAGAAATCTCTAATGGTTTATTAGATTTATAAAATTTCATTGGGCCGAGTAGCCGTTACTGTGGCGTCGAGCCTACCTTCACAATTTAATAATCAATACTTATTATAAAATATTTATTCCCTCGGGAGTTTTGATGGCTAATTGGATTGTAGTTAATCATTACTGTTGTTTTCTACCAGGATTAATCCCAATTACATTCCTAAACCTTACCTTTTTATGTTTCAATTGCTTAACCATTAGAGGTCAATGTTAGTGAGCCAGGTTCATTTGCAGCAGCTTACCCTAATCCCAGACCGCGAAGCGGCTGGACTTACTGAACATCTGTTCATTCCTTTCTTTCAATTACAGGGTTCTTGTACCGGGCAGCGCATACCCCCTACCGGGCAGCGTCTTCTTGTACTGGGCAGCGAATCCCTGGGGCACACTACCGCCTGCACTCCGGAGGCAGCTCTATAAGCGCCTACCCGCCTGCATTCCGGAGGCAGCTACTGCGGCTGTCCCAGCTTCGGGATCCAGATCCCACCGGCGCAGTCTACGGTCCGGGTCTAGGCTGACCTAGGCGCCGAACTGCGTTCGTGTATTCAAGACCCCCAAGAAGCTAAGTCCTCTTGTTAAACCGCGCGGCAGTACTGAGCGAAACAAGCGACCAACGTAACCCACTACCCTGAGCGGAATAAATCGATTGTACCGATTCCATCTTTTATTTCATCCATCTCTATCTGAACCTGGTGGTGCCTAACACCACAGCGCTTCAGTCTTTTTTAAATATTAAAACTTTCTTGTGTTTACTAGATCACTGACTAATTCGGCTTGATGCTCCTCAATCAATGGTGACGATTGTGTCGTCATCGGTTCGTCATCGGAAGAATACGATTCTATTCTCCTACGTTTTTTTACTAATTTCTTTACTTTTCGTAACAGACTTTCTACTAAATCACTATCTTCCTAGGTAAAAGGAAGCGACCTAATAAGATCGCTTTCTTTTACCCATGTTTAACAATTTTAGAACGAAATTTATTGAGAATAATTTAAATTATAATAATACTTTGTGGTTCGGATGCTTAGAGCATTAAACTAAGCTCTAAGTTCGGATGACACCAAAACGAGTAATGACGGACAGCGGCTGCCTGTGTAATAATAATATAATAATAATCAAAACAACATCTTTTATAACAAATAATTTTTAAACAACTTTACTTTTTTTTTAACTTTAATTTTTAAACAACTTTGTATGGTGAGGATGGCATCATCACGTTTGCTGCATGTAAATGGTAATCATCTTGGGGAGAGATATAAAGTACAATAACCTTTACTCATTAGTCTTCTTGACATGTGCTTTAAATTGATGTAAGGGCATTGTTATTTAGAATTTATTAAACTATCACATTTCCTGACTGTACAAATGACATTGAATTAGTATGAAAACATCTGCTATTATTTTTCGGGTCAAATCTAAGCGGGTCGAGTGGGCGCGGACCCAGTACAACAACATTTTGTGGAAGTTCACTATAAAAAGTTATACTTTTACCCAAGAACGAGCCACCTGTTTTATGAAGCCTGAAACGGACGGATGGCAAGTTTATTCTTATTGCGAATGTTAAAACAATGAAGGTCACATTTTTTAACAAATTTATTATGAATTTATTGTGAATATTGTCAGAATCTGTGTTTTTCTAATAGTTAGCAAGGCAAATAATTCTACTAATGTTAAGTGGAAACTAATGTTGAGTGAAAGGAGGAGTTCGATGGCGAATGCTGAGGTTAAGCAACTTTCGCTAAGGCCGGTCATCGGATGGGTGACCAAACATTTTTCATCTCGAGCTCCTCCGTGCTTCGGAAGGCACGTAAAGCCGTTGGTCCCGGCTGCATTAGCGGTCGTTAACAACCACCAATCCGCACTGGGCCCGCGTGGTGGTTTATGGCCCATTCTCCCTATCCCTCCATAGGGAAGGCTGTGCCCCAGCAGTGGGGACATAAAATGAGCTGATGATAATAAAAATAAGTGGAAAATGAAGTCCAGATGCGACGACAACGGGTGCAGCGTGAAAACAAAGCAGCATTAGTCACACTCACCCTGCCGGCCTATAAGGAGCCTCTTCACGGGTCGTTTGAAGGACCCCATCTCTTAAGAATTACAACCTCCGACATAAAACTCCCACCGATGTGCGGAATTTAATATGTCGACTAAGGTGATATTGCTAAGCAATTAATTACATTTGTTTTATGACCTATCGTTATTTGTAATTACTTTCGATGCTTTTGTACATTTTATTATTGTATTGGAGGTTTGAGAGTAATGGATTTCTCTCATTCAATAATATGAAAGGTACAATATAGCGAAAATCTGATAAAAACTTACTATTAGTAATATGTAAGTATTTCGTTGGAATGCCTTAACATATATTTGGAGTATATTTTGATTTCAATGTCCTCATAAAAACTGTTAAAATATTTATTGGATTAGCCAATAAAATAAGTTGTTGTGAAGATTGTCAATTTATTTTCGTTATTATAATGTAAAATTATTTAATAATTTTCTTTAATTGTGATTCTTGTCTCCGTAATAAGTGAGTAAAATAAACCAACTTTTCCGCCCTAGCGGCCATGTTTATTATTTTTATAATGACGGAACGGTACTCGGCAGCATAATCTTAAATGTAGCTATAGTCAGCATTTGTTTTTCCCGAGATTACTTGTCTAACTAACTAACTCACTTCACTATTCACCTCTAATCGCATGATCATTATAGTGCCGTAACTACACTCATCTTTTCTAAAGTTTCACCGCTCCTATAGGCCTCCCTAATGATTTCGCAACGAAGTACCAGTCACTAATGATGTGACCTCGGTTGCTATTATTTTGAAGCGGATTCGAGGTCTCTGCTAGCATCCATTCAACTGTTTCATCTTTTTAATTAGTGTCATTTTTATGCTGAAGATGGGGCCTTAGGCAACGCGTCACACACGATGACGGATAGGCGCCCGGTCTCCGATTGCTAAGGTAAAGCAACTTTTGCAAAAGCTGGTCATCGGATGCCCAAAAATGTAACATCTCGTGCTCCTCAGATCGCACGTTAAGTCGTTGCATTACGTGCTATATAAGGCTGCATTAGCAGTCGTTAACAACCACAATCCGCATTAGGCCTACGTGCGGTGGTTATAGCCCGTTCTCCCTATTCATCCATAGGGAAAGCTCGTGCCCCAGCAGTGAGGACGTGCATCAATACGACGTATATACCTACATTGCAAGGAGTTGTATGTAACCGCATCGAAGAAGCGCACACGTGTGATGCGTTGACACGCGTCAATGCAGCTAGAATGCGTCAGCCGAATTTCGTCCGTGGGACATGGGACTCACAGTGACGCGTGAGGGGCGAACTTTGTACGGAACTAGGTATCGACGTCGCATCACCTTGTTTTGATGGACGGCAAGTCGCACTGAGGATGAGGTGAAGATGAGGATAATGTGTGAATTTTCCCCCTCACCACGAATATCTCCATGAACGCTTCGGAGGCCTTTGCGTGCCCTTGTCGAGTTTCTTGCGGCTTCTTCTCGGTACAAGGTCTTCATCGTCGGGTTTACGAAGTCATGGCTTCGAATTAACGTTCAAAAAACACTTGTAAAAGTTCATTTGGAATTTAAAAAAAAAACATTTTGAATAGTATTAACCGCCCCTGTGGTTTTTTTGGTGGCTCGGTTTGCTTGGTGGTAGGGCTTCTTTTTTGCCTGGCTAGCTACCACCATCTTATTTAAGTCGCTATAACCACAATATTAGTAGAACAGTTGGAGATAAGATAGCCAATTGCTCAATCCACCTTTGGCCGTATCATCACTTAATATCAGAGGACATATAAGCCAAGTGCTTGCCCATAATAAATAAAAAAATAGCAAACTCTGCACTATACCTACAATGGTTTTGTCGTTCAAAATACTAGACCGTTCCGTTTTCTTTTACAACCTTACAGCTAAATTACAATGTCCCAGATTTGGCACAGCATCTGTTAGAACTATAAAACTGCCCGTGCTTACTAATCGGTTTCCAGATTTATATGAGTTTCTAGAATACATTGTACTTTTATTTAGCAAACATCTTATGTTATGGTACTTTGTTTTTTTTTACATAAATAACTACTTTTGTATTAGATTTTTTGTAAAATGTAATAGTTCGGTGTAGCTTACTTTGTGGTTAAGTCAAGTATACTAACAATATTATGGGCAACAGCCTGTAATAAATAGATTTATTTTTATTATTTATAACAAATTTTACTTATTTCAGTTAGTTACTGTTATTGAAATTTGTAGTATGACTAACTGAATTTTTTGATAAGATTGGGTAAACTACTATAGATAATATAAAAGCTTACTCAATGCAAATTTTTAAAGTCTTCCTTATATAGAACTAGGGATACCAGTGAAACGGGATTTTCATATTTTGTATTAATACTGCCTAACCTATCTAATCTAATAAAGAAGAATTTAAACAAATTTATTCATTAAAACCACTACAATGATAGCTAGTCGAAATAATAGCGAAAATACAAACAATTATTTCATCAGTCATCATCTTCAGCAGCTCATTTTATGTCTCCACTGCTGGGGCACGAGCCTTCCCTATGGATGGATAGGGAGAACGGGCCATAAACCACCACGCAGGCCCACTGCTGGTTGGTGGTTGTTAACGACTGCTAATGCAGCCGGGACCAACGGCTTTACCTAGCTTCCGAAGCACGGATGAGCTCGAGGTGATAAATTGTTGGTCACCCATCCGATGACCGGCCTTTGCGAAAGTTGCTTAACCTCAGCACTCGCAGACCGGGCGCGTTAACCACTGCACCATCGAGCTCCTCAACAATTATTTATTTAGTTATTACTAATTTATATTACGAGTATAACAAGAATAACCTAATACTACTAGCACTCGCCAAGCTATTGAGAAAAAAACATATCTACCGCTGCAAATCAAACAAAAACTACAGAATACAAATTTTCCATCCATTCTAAGCCACCGCAGATTTGCATAAACCACTCTAGAAGAGTATCAAACGTAAGATTAATATTCATGGATGGCAATTTGTAACCCCTGGCAAGGCTTATCCGGTCGGCCGCAAGTTTGTTACGTCGGGTGAATGCTCAAAGCAACGTCGAAAACGAAAACAGCAAACAGTGAAACCACAAAATAAGGAGACTTCAGAAGGAAAGCTTTATACAAACGCGCACACAGGTCCTCTAACGAACACGGATCTCACAACAGCTGCGCTCGGACTGGTTCGAGATGGATCAAGATTGGGAGGTTAAAGTTACTCGCGTCCGTAGGTTTTCCCTTGAGGCCCTACACGTGACCCCTCGGTGGTGCTAAATGAGTCACACTGTCTGAGTGGTAGAGCCACGCTGCGTTGCAGCACGAAATGGGCCGGCTCGCCCGCCGTAATACCACCCTCTCATAGAATATCGACGTGGAACAATAGTACTCGTTGCTGTTGTGTTTCGTCCGGTGAGTTAACCCCACTCCCAATTTCTACTCCCTCTTCAAGATCCAACTCCTTCTTCAAGGCCGGCAACGCATCTGCGATTACTTTGGTTTTGCGGGTGTCCATGGGCGGCGGCGATTATTTCCCATCAGGTGATCCGCCTGCTCGTTTGCCTCCTTTTAATATAAAAAAGAGATTCCTCGTCCGTAAGGGGTTTATGTTTGCTTTGCTCGAACGCAAAATGTATTAATTAACTTACTTTCTGAGTCAACTTGTTTTGTAGTGGAACACTGTTCAGAACACAGCGAACTAGTTTGTAATAGAGATTCTGGGTAAAACACTAGTGTTTTACCCAGAAGAATTACTAGTAATTCCTCTGCAATTTCAAGCAAAAATAGCAATAATTAAATAGTTAAGTATTTAGTGGAGAATAAAAATGGTACACGATGGCGCAGTGGTAAACGCGCTCGGTCTGCAATTGCTGAAGTTAGAAGAGAGATGAGAAGCAAATTTCGTAAAGGCCGGTGTTTGGTAACCAAACATTTATATTCTCGAGCTTCTCCCTGCTTCGAATGGCACGTAAATCTGTTAGTCCCGCCTGAATAAGCAATCGTTAACGCTGAGTCCGCGTGGTGGTTTCTGGCTCGTTCTCCCTGTGGTGTTTCCATCCATAGAGAATCCTTGTACCCTAGCAGTGGGGATGTAACGAAAGTAATCAGTCTCCATCCATAGAGAATCCTTGTACCCTAGCAGTGGGGATGTAACGAAAGTAATCAGTCTCCATCTATAAAGAATCCTTGTACCCTAGCAGTGGGAATGTAACGAAGGTAAGCAGTCTCCATCCATAGAAAAACCTTGTACCCTAGCAGTGGGGATGTAACGAAAGTAATTAGTCTCCCTCCATCCATAGAGAATTCTTGTACCCTAGCAGTGCGGTTGTAACGAAAGTAATCAGTCTCCATCCATAGATAATCTTTGTACCCTAGCAGTGGGGATGTAACGAAAGTGATCAGTCTTTACTAGTGGACTTTACGTGTCCACGAGGCAACTAGCTCTCAAGCTAGTTGCCTGTCTCAACACTAATCTTAAAAGTACCGGATGAAGAATGCGCTTCGGTGGGTTCTAATCTGGCGTTTTGACCTGACGTAGATGGTCCCTTGTGCTTGCGCAAGGATGTCTGACACCTTTAACTTTATAACCTTATGGTCGGTAGGGGGTGTCAGGATTAACTTTAAAGTCGTGTAGAGTTGGGTTGTCCCAATGCTAGGCAAAGGCTTGCATCATTGCAATCTCAATCAATTTGGGGGCTAAAGTTACTCGCGTCCGTAAGTTCACCTTTGAGACCCTACACGTGACCCCTGGGTGATGCTACATGAGTGACACTAGCTGTGTGGTAGAGCCACGCTGCGTTGCAGCACGAAATGGGCCGCCTCACCCGGCGTAATATCACCCTCTCACAGAATAACGGCGTGAAACAATGGGACTCGTTGCTGTTGTGTTTCGTCTGGTGAGTGAAAGTACCGGAAGCCCATCGCTCACTCCTCCCTCCTCCCAATTTCTACTCCCTCCTCAAGATCCAATTGCTTTCTCAAGGCCGGCAACACATCTGCGATTACTTTGGTTTTGCGGGTGTCCATGGGCGGCGGCGATTACTTACCATCAGGTGACTCGCCTACTCGTTTGCCTCCTTTTAATATATAAAAAAATCATGTCATCGCTAAAATTAATTGCCGAATACGGCTTGGTGATTACAAACCTAGAATCTTGCACGCTCGTGACACGTCATCTCTTTCGTTTCTCTTGTATCCATTATTGTTAACATTTGCAAGAAAAACTTACTTGAAACAATCATCTTCAGTGATGTAGCAAAGCGAGAAGCAAAAAGCTCTTTGACCTCATCCCAACTTTTCCCTTCCTTCATAGGAGTACACGTGCTGCTCTTCAGAGTCACCGCTTCACTATCTCAAATATCCCATCGCGCATAAAGAAATTTGGTGACTCGTTTCTTTTTCGCACCTCCAAAAGATGGAATAGTCTTCCAGCACACGTTTTTCCTCCTTTCTATGATATGGGGTCTTTCAAAAGAGGCGTGAAGAAGCACCTTGTGGGCCGGCAGAATGAGTTAACTGATGCTACGTTTGTTTTCACGCTGCACCAGTTATCTTCGCGTCTGGCCTCCATTTCCACTTAACATAATAATAATAATAATAATAATAAATCGTTTATTTCAGATTATTCATCCATATTTGTTAGTAAGACTTAAAAATATTGTTAGTATTTATATAAGTATGAAAAGGTACATATGAATCCCTATTGTGCCAAGAGTGACCATCACGAGAAAGGGTATGTCCCCGTGATTGTCACTCTCTGCACAAGGGACCACCAGAGCGGTGAGGTGAAGCGATCCGCTAATGTCTTTAGGATGCTGTTGGAACTGTTCCTCACTCTGCTGATCAGGGAGGCGGTTTTTTTGCGAATGACGGCTTCAAAGCCATCAGTTTGATACTCCGCAAACATCCCGGATGCACTGCAAAAACGCGGTAGACCCAACATCATCCTAAAGACATTGTTATACTGGATTCGTAGGGTCTCCAGAGATTTTTTGGCATGCTTGACCCACAGATTTCCCGTGTACATGTTTTGACAGTAAGCTTTAAAAAGCGTCACTTTCACATCTTCCGTACAGCGAGAAAATCTGCGAGCCAACATATTGCCTCTAACCGCTAGAACCCTTCGCTCCCGTTCAATATCATCATCATCTTTGAGGTCGCTGGTGATGACATGCCCCAGATATTTAAATTTCATCACGCGTTTGATGTTCAAGCCGTTTAGGGTAATCTTAGTAGCGTTATCGGGACATTTACCAGCGGCCTCAAATACCATGTATTCTGATTTTTTCACATTGTACGTGAGCCCATGCTCAGCAGCATACGACTCACAAACACTTAACATTTCTGTAAGGCCACCCACCGTAGGGCTGAGCAACACCATATCGTCAGCGTAGCTTAAATTGTTTATGCTAATTCCATCTATTCGACAACCGACACGCATGCTGCTCAGCCTAACGATGAGATCGTTTACGTAGATGTTGAAGAGCTTAGGAGAAGATAACCCCCCTTGCCTCACTCCGCACTCCAACACATACGCATCCGACAAGGAATCAGCCCACTTAACATAATTTGTTTGGTTAGCATACCAAAATTTGAACACGTTCAGTATTTCTTTCGGTACACCCCTCTTCCCCAGCTTCCCCCAAAACGTATCATATGACACCAGGTCAAAGGCTTTGGAGAGATCCAAGAAACAGGCGTATATCGGTGTTCCACGATCAGTGTAATATTGGACAGTATGCTTAAGACCTACTATAGCGCTTTCAGTTGAAAGTCCGGGTCGAAACCCGAACTGTGCGTCATGTATGTCCGAGTGTTTATCCAATTCAGAGTTAAGCACACTATCCAATACCTTAGCAATTGTTGTTGCTAGTGAAATAGGACGATAGTTCCCCCTGTCCGAGATGTCACCGGTCCTATCCTTAACAATGGGCACGACGATAGTTTTCATCAACTCATGTGGTAGGTACGAGTGACTTATGCACATTGAGAAGAACAAGGCCAGAACCCTCGGCAGGTGAACTCCAGCATACCGCAGATGCTCCACACTAATGCCGTCATGCCCGGGAGATTTACCGCCGCTCATGTTTTTAAGCGCCTCTCTTATTTGGTATGCAGTGATACTCAACGGCGATGCCTCCCCCCGACATTCTGACTCAGTGCTGTGGGCGGAGGCCGAAGGACCCAGTGGAGAGCTGACTCTAAAGTGATGCATGAAAGCATTGGCTATCTGCACCGGGTCACTTACCCCATCCACATTCACCGGTAGACCAGGCTTAATGTCGCACTTCTTAGTGGCCTTCCAAAAGCTTTTAAAATTTTTCGTGATTCGGTGTTTAGCTAGAACGTCCATTTTGAGTTGGTCTTGGTTACGTTGACACCATTTTAAACGACTTTTAAAAACTTTTCTTGACTCATTCATATCATCATAGATTCTGCCCGATGAAGGACGATTGTAATATACCCACACTTTGAAATTAAGCCTGGCCACCTTATGAGCCTCATGTACATGCTTATTCCAGCCACAAAGATGCTTATTTTTGTTTGGCTTTGTACAAGGTCGGTTTTTAGTTTTGCTAGCGGCGTCACATAGGGCACAAACAATACTATTATAAAGCCTATTTAGCACCAGCTTATGCTCCTCCAAACTGCACAACCCGCGACCGCAATGCGTGAACTCAGAGGGAAACTCAATCTCGCGCAGCATACTATGACAATGATGTCGGTACTTAGCTATTTGAGCCTCGTCTCTTTCGCCCCATATCACTGAGTTAACGTGCAGGTCGCGCGTCACCAATCTTGGTCTAACAATATTAAAATCGCATTTAACAATTAAAGGTAAATGATCCGACACAAAAACATCCTCAACTACCTCCACATCGACAACAGTCTGCCAGGCTGAATTAGAGACAACGCAGTGGTCTAGCCACCGCCTGCAGCTATGGGCCGCACTTACATACGTGTATGTGTTAGAATTCAAACCTAGTTTTTCTGTGTCAGCACAGATCCAACTCTGTTCGTGGCAAAAATTTGTTAATTCATTGTAAAACAATTCATAAGGATGAGCATTAAAATCGCCTAGACAGAACACACTCTCAATATTTTCGCATTCAACAACTGCACTTATTTCACCCAGCACTTCCGTAAATACAGGCAAATTGTCTAATGAATTTGTAGGCATATACACTGAGAAAACAATAATAGATCGCCCTCCAACAGTAGCCCTAATAGCTACCAGACGAGTACTACTACACCTTATCACAGTTACGCTATCAAAAATACCTTTTCTCCAAAGAATGGCCACCCCCCCATGAGGTCTACCCTTTAATAAGCCTGTCGATACATCGACAGCGGATTTACCATGATATTCAAAATCACTCGATATCTCTCCCAGAAAAGGCACATCATGGGGAAGTAGACACGTCTCTTGAAGTGCAACTAAATCGGATGTTTTACAGATATTTTGTAGGTCATTAAGTGACCTCTTAACAAAAAAGCAATTAAAAGTTGTAAAACATAAATATTTACTAGGTTCTAAACTCATTAAAATGTAAAAATAAAAAAACTATGAACTATTTTCTTTTTTTGTCTCATACAAAAAATTAACAAAACGCCTAAATGTTATACCACTAGGCCAGAAATCATCTTTTAAAAATAAATCTAGGTTATTTTTTGAAACATATAGCTTATACGAGTTATACGATTTTTCGTTTCGCATGCTTATCATTTTTAAAGAAACACTTACATCGGTTTTTTCTTTTATATAGCTAATAATGTCACTAACACTAGCTTCTTTACTAACATTAGAAATTAGAAGTGGAACTTTCACATCGGCCGCTCTAAATTTGCCCTCGGGCGCAATAGGAGCGCAACCTCTCTGACCTAATAACTTATATTGCTTGGCAGATTTCTTACGCACTAACTGCCATTCGGGGTCCACTACCACTTGACCGCATTTCACACTGTGCTCCCTACCTGCGCGCAAAAAGGTCGGATTCGCAAGTAAGTCCTGTTTAGAAACTGTGACATTCGCTCGAGTTTTACTGGTAGTATGCGAAACGCTCGCGCATGGCGGTGGCGGCGCCGCCGCCGCATCCCTCGAAACCGCAGTGTTCGGCGGGGCCTCACCGCGCACCACAGGATCCGTTGTCGTCTCGCTTACACCTTCGCCCTCACCGCACGCAGGGATCGCCCGGCAGCCGCTCTCATTCACCCCCGTCGGAACCACCGTGGCCTCCACGTGCCGCATATCTGTCGCTGTACTTTGTATGCAACTGACAGAGATAGAATCATCAGTGCCTGTACCTATTTCTTTAGGCGATGACTGTCGTATTATTGAAGGTCGGTTAACTACCTCAATATCAGCTGATGTTTGGGATGGTTTAATAGGCACATACTCAGGCACATACTCAGGTACATATTGTAGTCCAATAGGTCCACTATTCATATCAAAACTGTTCTGTAAACACGCTCTTCGTCTTTTGTTTACATTTCTGCTTGGCGTAAAATCAGCAATTAACGATGCATGTTTCATGTGTTCAACCTCTTGTTTGAGTTGGTTAAACTGATCAAATGTAATCATTTTATCCTCCAGTGTACTTAGTTGATTTTTAAGCCATAAAATCTCCTTTAGGAACCGGGTCACATCCACATGATCAAAAGTCACTGGCGGGATCAGATGCAGGTCTCTTGCCACAAAAATAGGAAACACTTGAGGATCAGCACTTTTCATTAAGCTAATGATGTCGTCTAGATCTCTTGACATTCTCTTCTTGTCCCGCTTTCGACGTTGAGGCATCTTATTTGCATTTGACATCGATTCAAAGAGTAACGACTTCGCATTTGCAATTTGATCAGCAGAAAATGATGTAGTACACAGCTGATGCATACTCTCTTCATCCATGTAGTCCATAACATTTCGCACAAACGCCAGTAATTCGTTAATTACGACGTTACAACTCGCGCACTTCACAACATTCGAAGACATTTTGAATTCGACCTTAGCTCTCAGTGAGTCACCGCATAGAACGATATTGACGCGTCCTCGCTTAGTCGCGACGAGCGCCAGACTGACATAAGATGGGATGGAGTAATTTGCCGAGCTATCTATACAAAAAATTAAAAAGTAACACAGCAGATAAATACATTAAAACAAACGATAGTTGCTTTATAATTGGCGAGCCTTAACCGAAATAACAATGAAAAACAAATGAATAGAAATATAATATTTGTACGCGACTAGACGCAGCGAGAGTCGTCCAGTGTGCGGACCCATTTACAGCTTGCGTAGCGATTTTCGAAGCTATATTTGCTACGAATCTCTATAGTGAGTTTGCGAGACTACGAGACAAGGTTGCTACGAGCCGTAGCTACGATAGTTATAGCAGAGAAGGGCGTATGAACATTTACCTTTTTATTCAACCCGAGATCCTAGCCTGGGCCATAGAGAAACTGACTATTTTTATACATCTAACTGTCAGCTTATAACATAATTGATTAGGCAACAGACTTCGATAAGGGAGTGGTAGCTAGCCGCTCTTAGCACAAATCTAATTCACTATACTCCATACCAGGAATCGAGACCAGGATTTCTATTACTACTCCGGTGATTGTTTTTAATGATCCCAGATCATTCTGGCAAGGAGGAAAAGTGCAGAAGTTTTTAGTGGGTTGCCCTCTTTCACTCTTGACGGGGTCAGAGACAGAGGCCCACATAACCATCTGCTTCCCACCGCAGAAATATGCGTAATGCATTTTCTCCTTTATTAAAATAGGACTCTATTACTACTAAACCACAAAGGTGGTTATACTAAGTATAACGTAATTAGATAGTCATAATACAAAATTTAAAAATGGCGCCGTTCGCTGGCCTCGCCTCGCTTGTCGCTTACCCTCTAAAGCCAAGCCAAGACGTAGCGAGGGCTCTAAGCAGATGTTATTATTATAGGTTGTTTTTCCATGGCGTCAACTCCGGTGAAATATAATAGTAATAAATCGCGATCTGTTGGGCGAAGTGGAGATAACGCCGCCGTTGTTCGGTATCAATGTCTAGATTTACTATTTGAGATATCAATGGCCATTTTGAGTTTTCGCAAATACTACGCATTTAATTGCAACTTTATAAGGATGTATTCGCGTTTGTTCACGTAATTATTGAGTCAGGATAAGTAATAATATGACGAATACAGAGGATACACAAAATATCTGTTTATACTGGTTATTAAAAATTACGTCTTTTTTTCTTTTATCGAAACCAATCAGAACATTGAAATATGCATTTTTACATAAACATACATAAAAATTATTATGAACGTCAATAAGAAAACTAAAACCATAATTTCTAGTGACTCTCCTTGTAATTTTATTTTTCATATCAACTAAATTGATATGTTAGTAAATTATCATATCTACCTGTATAATATTTAAAACGTTTTAAACAACCAAAACAAATTGATCTGAAATGATTAAATATATATAAAAAAAAAAATATCCCTGCTTTACCCCAAATCTAATTTCAAAATGAATGCGCGATGTCACCAACAGTAACATTTACTCTCGGCAATTTTCTTTTTAAATTCTCGCAACATTCATTTTTTAAATTGAACAAAATCCATCAAAGTCAAAAACGCTTCCTGTTAAGCGAAGCTTAAAATGGGATGTACAAAAATAAATGCGATCATTAGATTTTGTTTCGCAAAACAACATCAATGGAGGTGGAGAGAGCAAACGCTCATTCCTCATGAATATTCTTACGAAGACAGCAATGTAAGAATATATTTAAAAGTAAATGGACCAGTATGTTTTAGTTTAGGCAATGATGTTATATAGGTAGATACGTTATATGCATGCCATCAACATCAACTGCAAAATATGCTTCGAAATTTTTCGTTCGATTTTCGAACTCAGAGGCAACACAGATACACATTTTTATTTCAAATAATATTCATTTCATTGTATTGTCAAATGATGTTAAAGACATAAGAGATAAATACGAAAAAGACATTATAGTGTTTGTTATTTGGCATTATAACACTTTTATTACAACATCACAAAAATAAACGATCAACATAAAATAAAATAAACAACAAAGAACTAACGATAAGCGGCCACTTTGGTTTTGACAGATGAAAGGAATTTTTTATCCAGTATTTAAACAACACCTGTAACAAATAAAGGTGTCAGTATGGACGGTCACATTTTTTCTGAAATTCTAATATTCGGTTAGATCCCCAAAATAACTGTCACACGGACTCGGAACAAACCAGTGAGTAATCCAATGGCGTACCGGAATTTGACGACGTTCTATCATCAGTGGAGTTTTCAACTTTGTAGAATTTATGATTTTTTTGAGGAAATTCCAGTATGAAATATTTTTTTAAAGCAAACAGTTTTTTTTTGTGTGCGTGACCAAACCAATAACAGTTTGTGACACTGTTTCTGATCTAATAATAATCATAAGTTCCTTTGTAATCATAATAAGTTTTAATCTAAACTTATGTCTATAAAACAAAATCTTTACAATATTCATGAAGAGAAGATATATGTCAAGGTCCTTTTAAATGAAGTAGATGAATAGGATTCCCTTATAAGCGTGCCAGTGTGTGCTGAACTACTGAGTGCGATCGTGCCCAGGGTCGTAACGAGGTTGAATGCAAGGTCGTGACGTCATATCCATGGGAGATGAGTACTAATGGATGCAACCCCTATTCGTGTAGAGAAATGCAAAGATGACCTTTAGACGGAAAGCTGAGTGGCCCTGGCCTGGCTTTATTAGAAATTATACATGATGAATGTATTTCTCCACTAATGCAATTAGCTTCTAATTCTACGTTTGTAACAAGGAACAGAAATAAGGTGGGGGTGGCGATATGTCGCATATCTTCTCAATCGAGAGATTAACCGACCCAATGCTCTGACCGCTGAGCCACCGACGCCCCAGAAGACTCGTTGAATTCTTCCAGTACTTTGTGATTTACGCTACAAGGCAGCGGTATTACGTCACTGTGAAGTTACTACCCTCACAGTAGTCGAAAGAACATTGTTGCAAGTATTTAACAATCATAAATTGCTAGAAGAATTCAACGATTCTTCTGCTCAGCTTCTGCATTGGACCGGTTGAGAACGTTGGAAACACTTGTTTATTCATTTCTATAGCCATAAAGGGCTACATACACATATGACTAGAGCATTTTGCCGTATCATTACTCTGTCATCTGCCGCGAGTACTGATCAGTGCCATAAATAATTAAAATTCTATTGTGTCTGTATTCACGGTAGATAACAGGTTAAGTATCATTATTTTTAATAGAAGGTTAGGCAAATGACTCTGCTCTGTCTGATGTTAAGCAGAAGCACTGTCCAGATGCGAGGACACCTAGTAGAGCCGCATAGTAGAATCCTGCTACTAGTCATTCTCACTATCCTTTAAAGGACACCATGTTGTAGGAAGGAAGAAATCCGTCTGTTGGGAATGAATTCCATTTTTTGGTAATGCGACAAAGAAATTAATGACCAGAAGAGCAAGATGGCAGAATCCTGCTACTAGCCGTCTTCACCTTGCCCACTCGCGAGAAGCTTCTTTACACCTCGTTTAAAGGACATCATGTTGTAGGAAGGAGGAAATCCGTCTGCTGGGAGTGAATTCCATTTTTTGGTAATGCAACAAAGAAATGAATGACCAAACCAAGATGGCAGAATTCTGTTACTAGCCGTCTTCACTTTGCCAACTCACAAGAAGCTTCTTTACACCTCGTTTAAAGGACATCATGTTGTAGGAAGGAGGAAATCCGTCTGCTGGGAGTGAATTCCATTTTTTGGTAATGCAACAAAGAAATGAATGACCAAAGCAAGATGGCAGAATTCTGTTACTAGCCGTCTTCACTTTGCCAACTCACAAGAAGCTTCTTTACACCTCGTTTAAAGGACACCATGTTGTAGGAAGGAGGAAATCAGTGTGATGGGAGTGAAATCCATTTTTTGGTGGTGACAAGAAATGAATGACCAAATTTCTCCGTTCGCGGTGTATGTATTTTGAGTAGCAGTGCTCTCTTTTTAGTTTTAGTTAAGTTTTAATCTGGGCATCTTTGGAAGACCAGAGTCGCGGCATTACTTAAATGTTATGTTGAGAAGATGTCTTTATGTTGTATTATTATGAATATTTTATTTGTTACATTTATTTATTAATCACCTCTGTGGTCTAGTAGCTATGACCACCGGTTTATTTATACCCAGAGGTTCCGGGTTCCCAGCGTCCTCACTGTATCATTGTGGTTGGTGGTAAGGCTTGTTTGTCCGTCTGGCTAGCTACTACCATCTTATCTAAACGTGTCGCCATAACATAAATGTTTGTAGCATTTTTGCGTTCCGGCAGCAAGAGATAAGATAGCCAGCGCCTCACTAGTAGAGGATTCCGGGTGAAGTGCACGGAAGTGGAAGGTGGAAACCTTCAGCCTCATCATAACTTAACATCAAAAAAAAAGTTGTGATATCGAATAAATGTTAGTCTTTTCTATTTCTACAACGTATCATATTCTATTCGAGCATTTACATGGTGAGCCGAGCCGCTCGCTGCTCCCTCCGCCGTGTTATTGCCACCATAGAGGAACGATAAATCGTGGTTACATTTGAATCCTTTGTTATAATGACAACATTTTTTGATATTTTCTCTCATTCAACATATTCGTCTTCATCATCAATATAATCATCATCATTACCTTCACTATCATCATTATAATCATTATCATCATCATCAACATCTCAGGCAATACTTCCACTGCTGGACAAAGGCCTTGCTCCTTACATGTTAGCAAGACACAAAGAATAGTTTGTTCTAGGTTCTATTACTTTGTACGTTGTACTGACGTTTCGAAACCTTAGTAGGGTCAGAAGGAGACTGAGACACGAGTAGATTTGTATTGTGTTTCAATTCAGGCGTCTTTGGTGTGTGATATCCCTAATTGCACGGAGCTCTGTTATTTCCCTTTGATATCTTACGTTCACTGTCGCGTTTGTTAGTGAAAGCTCTAGAATTGTCAATGTACGGAGTAATTCAAGCATAACTATTACATTGTGATCAAAATGACATGTTATACATAATAGCGTTTTTTTTACCTGCGCCGTTTGAGAGGTAGATTTATTTTGCTAATAACAAAAATATTTATAATGTCTTACTATTAAAAAAAATCAATTGAAGCAATGACATAGCAATGTGTGTTTTTTTTTGCTTTACGGTACCTTTACTCTTAAGTTTGGGGTAATACGAAAAAAATATTTTCTTTTGTTATTGTTTTAGATAGTATTTATCAAACATAGATACGGGTTCTTAAATAGCGGCGGTAAAAAAATTACCACCCGATATAAGAGTATAATAATATGACAAAATTCTATATAACAAAAGAAAATGAAGTAATTCGAGCCACCAATATGTCGCTTTCCAAAGCTTGGTATTTCTCAGTGTTCACTTGAAAAAAGTATTAATACACGAGACATTTTCCAAGCTGAAGCTCTCAAACTTCCGAAGCTATCAATTCTTACAGACAAAAAGGCAATTTGTCTCAGTGTAAGGTTCTTTTACGCATCGAATACTTTCAAATTGTTCGGAATAATCTACGGGGAATAAATCGTGAGTTGTGCTAACTAAAATAACAGTACTCTTTTAAATCTGTACCGAATTAGGTATAATTCAATCAGATAAAGATTCGGTGGTTGTGTGGCATCATCCCCACTAGCTCATTTCATGTAACCACTGCTAGGTCACGAGCGTTATTCCTCTGGCAACTATGAATAGATAGTGAGAACGGGTCGTAAACCACCACGCGGGCCTAGTGCGGTTTGGTAGTTGTTAACGACTGCTAATGCAGCCGGGACCAACGGCTTCACATGCCTTCTAAAGCATGGAGGAGTTCGAGATAATACATTCTTGGTCACTTATCCGATGACCAACCTTTGTAAGAACGCTCTGTTTGAAATCTGGAAGTCATCATCATCATCATCAGCTCATTTATGTCCTCACTGCTGGGGCACGAGCACTCTCTATCGATAGATAGGTTAAACGAGCCGTAAACCACCACGCGGACCCAGTTCGGATTGATGGTTGTTAGCGACTGCTAAAACAGCCGAGACCAACGGCCTTAGGTGCCTTCCAGGAGCTCAAGATGACAAATTTTTGGTCATCCATCCGTCGACCGGCCTTTGCAAAAATTGCTTAACCTTAGCAATCGCAGACCGGGCGCTACAACCACTGCGCCATCGAGCTCTTTTGGAGCTAAAGGTCCTACGTCCGATTTCCAGGTCAAACAAAGTGTTTTTGAATCCAAAAGCTCCTCGCGTAGTGATGAAACCGAAACCCATTAATTGTAGCGATGACTTGATCTTAACGATTGACGCAAACTCATTTGGTCTTTGAGAAAAAATGAAACGTCTGGAGGGCTAAGGATCTTAGTCTGTACTCATCATTATTTTTGTGTATTTGTTATGTTTGTGTATTTTTTATTTAGTATGTGTTTATTATTTGTAAAAATATGGATCGTGTGTCTGCAATAAAGATATATAATAATAATTATTATTTTTGTTTATTTTTCCTCATATTAATTTACATTTTAAAATATTTTTTAAAAACAAAATAAATAAAACATTTAAAAATATAAAAAATAGGGGTCCGCCGGCATCGGGACCCGGGTCCAAGCTACCGGTGGTTAGAGCTCCAGAGACAGAAACCTCCTCACAATGCGTGCCGTATTGAGGAGAACTGCCTTCTGAATCAGGCCCTTGATCCAGCCGTCTAACGAGAGCCTCATTAGATGTTGATCGAGGCTCTTGGCCATCAGGCCGTAACAACAATCGGTATTATTATTATTAGCGTAATTTACTACTTTCTGAAAAAAGACAAAGTGTTGAAAAAATCCACGAGCGGTATTAGGACCCGCACCCCATGACATGCCGGGTCAGGTGCACTACCAACTATGCTATCGTGGCTCAATCCAACTCGCTGAAATTAATCAACACTATCTACTCTTCTGTCACCTTTGCAAGCCAAAGGAGCCCTATTCAATGTCGACAACTACGTCATCAACATCCGAATTTAATATTTTTACAAATATTGAAAGATCAGCTAAGAATTAGGCAGAATATATTTATGATTATTACGAGGCGTGAAGAGGCACCTTGTGGGCCAGCAGGGTGAGGGTGACTGATGCTGCGTTGTTTTCACGTTGCACCAGTTGTCCTTGCGTCTGGACTCCGTTTCCACTTAACATCAGGTGGAGTGAAGTCATTTGCCGAGCTATGAATACAAAATATAAAAGAAATTATGCAAATATTGTTCCGAACAAATTACAATTTGAAAAAAGAAAAAAAAATATGTAAATAATCGTAATTTACTACTACTTATATTATACTAACGTAATATACGTACGTATATTTACCTATTGGAGCTCCATTATTAAGTGCTATCCCTCTTAACACAAAAGTATCATGCCCTTTTGGATAGAGTGCTACAGAATTGGCGGAAACCTTTTTAAGTGCCTTTAGAATGGTACCTTTGTATAATATTTAGTTACAGGGAAAGGCTCTATTTTAAAAAGCCATGAGAAATATATCAAATAACCTTTGTGGTTTTTGAAAAGAGGGGTCAGTTTAAATATTTATTTTATTTTAAATCGTCACTGTGGGCAAGTGGTTCTTGATTACTTGATTGAGATATGGGGCACGGCTGCTGCTACAAATATAAACCCCCTACAGAGAACACAAAATAAATTACTAAAAGTCCTTTTTCACTACCACTATCTTACGCCTACAAAAGAGTTATATAAAAAAACTAAAATCTTCAACATAAAGCAACTTTATATTTATAATACATGTACATTAATAAAAAAATTAACTTCTAATTCCATAAAATCGAATATACAATTACAACTAAAAGAAAATAAACACAATCTTAGAAACAAATTTAAACTACATTTTGCAAAACCGCGTACAAATTACGGGAAAAAAACCATTCTTTCAGAGGGAGCACAGTTATTTAACAGCTTGCCAAACAACATAAAAGAGTGTGATAACATAAATACATATAAAAATAAGCTTAAGGCACATGTCCATTTATTGTAATAATAGAGTTGTTAATTCCATAAAATGTATAGGCATTTTTATTTCTTTTTTGCAATTTATATAAACTATTTAGACTTTAGACAAATCTTTTTAACAATGTTTTAGTTACTTTAGTTACCTACTAATTGGGCTAGGTCCCGGAGGTTTACTCATACTTATAATTATTTAAACTTAAGTGTGTAATTTCTTATATCTCATTTTAAGTGAACTTCTGTAGTTTTTATGAGAAATAAAGTTCTTTAAACCTAACACCAGACTGAGATCCAGAGGTCCCGGGTTCGAACCCCAGCGGAGGTATTTATTATTGATTTCAATTTTGTTGGTGGTACAGCTTGTTTTAAGCTCGCCTGGCTAACTACTACCATCTTATCTAAATATGTCACCATAACATCAATGTTAGTAGCATTGTTTCTCCTCAGTTCAACAATGGTTGAGGATTCCGAGTGAAGTGCGCTTTCGCTTTCACCCTTAACATCACTTAAGATCAGGTATGCTGAAAGCCCAAGTGTTTGCCCCAAAGATCTATAAAAGTGCGTAGTAATATGTAAAACTAGTCTAAGCGTTTGAGTCTGACGTCACCAAAATAATTTGCATCGAAGTAGTATGAACAAATTATACTTACCATTTTAGAATGCAATAAGCAACAAAACCTAAATTTTTTGTAATTACCTTATTCTTATACTCGATAAGGTCCTTATTTAGTTGTCCTTGACTCGTGCAATATCATCCCAATAAACAAGAAAAGATAAGAACAAGAGCCCATGAAAAACACATTTAGTTAGAAAAAAAAGCATAAGCTTTCACTAAGACCGCAATAAAATCATTGAGTGCTCGCTTTATAATCAACCCGCGTCCGTGTCGAGTGGTGTACGAATAGGAACCAGATATGGCTGTGAAAGGCGAAATTGTCCCTTATGCGTGGGACGATAAAAACCGCACGTGACCCGCAACGGAACCGCCGCGGGAATTTATTTACTTAGCCTCCTTCTCTATCAGAACTTTGCGAGGTAGCTAAGCGCGGCTTTGGATAAGTATGAGACTGAGCTAAAGGATCAGACAGGGCACTATGCCACAAAACAAATGCTCCACAGAATGCATCTATCAACAAATAGCTTGTGTAGGGCATGTGGAGAGGAAACGGAGTCAATGCAGCACCTACATTGTGACTGCGACTCTCTGGCTAGGAAAAGAATGGGACTACTGGGGTCGGCTTATCCGAAACCGGAGGACTTCAGGTTCTTCGCTCTTAAGGACGTGACCAAACTTATGGCATCTATCATTACAGAGGAAGAAGAGTGAAAGGACGGGGTTGCACAAAAGATCCCGGTGGGTCGAAGTGTTACTGCAAGAGGTAAACCTCAGCAGGCCCCACTAAGATAAGATAAGATAAGATTCTTATAGCTCTTGCTAAAGGATTTTTTTAACAAAAAATACATTTTATAGCTTGGAAGAATACTTTAATGAAACTTTTTAATTTGTATTAATGTGGAAATTTAGATTTTGTTTTTTTTTATGTGTGTATAAAATGTAATTTTTTATTATTTATTTTTGTATTGTTATAAACTTATGAATAGTGAAGCATCCGATTATCGGAGGGCGGGTAAAAAATATGCGGAAGTGAACACTATATTATTTTGATGGTTTATAGAGCGTAGTGGACTGTAATTGGCGGATCGTTTATCTATATATATAAAAATCAATTGCTGTTCGTTAGTCACGCTGAAAACTCGAGAATGGCTGGACCGATTTGGCTAATTTTGATTTTGAAACATTTGTGGAAGTTCAGGGAAGGTTTAAACGGTGAGAAACATAAATAATAAGTAACGGAAAATACTAAAAACGACAATTTAATTTTCCAATACAAAATTATTTGTTTGTTTTGTTGTCATGGAAACGATTTGTTTGTATTGTCGACATAGAAACTGTAAAAGCGATACGAAGTCCGCCGGGTCAGCTAGTCACTTATCACTTAGTATAAATACAGAAAGGGCGGTAAGAAAAAGTAATCCAAGGGCTAAGAGGTTGTGGCCTTCAATGTTCCGTGCAAAGATAAGCAACACTAACCTGGTAGTCTACAGCTGGTTTGTCCTCAAACCCTGGTGGCAGTGAAAAGTGGCACTTCTCAGGTAGACACGGAGAAAGACACGGCATTTGTTATTTCAATTATTTTGCTTTATGTTGGCAATACCCTAACAGGGTCATGTACTGTAAGTAACATCTTCGTAATTACAAAGATCTGTTATATTTTGTACATGTAGCAAATAAATTAATATGAATAACGTTAAAACGTTAACGTATTTAATTCATTATATCAGTAATTGTTTTTTTTCTCATTTAATTATGAAAAGGGGTCAGGGTCTGATTTTAGTCTTTGGCAAAACAATTGAATGCAGATCACCTGCTTCCTTGCTGTCCAAAAAGAAGGCCATAAAAAATATTCAATAAAAATCTAAGTACGCTTAACAATATAAATTCATACATACAAATAATTATAATAATTAAATATTTTACCTTAATCTAAAAGACCACTACGGGCCACCCCCGGCTCAAAGGTTCACATGATACCGGCAGCGTTACCACGTTGTATTGCCAGGGAGAGTCTCTGAACCAGGTATGACCTGCAGCGGCAATCGTACCCACGATCCGCTAAGCGATGCCCTATTTTAGAAATAAAAGATTTCGCTTCCGTGCCCCACACCCCAGAAGTCTCTACAGCGAAAGGGAGAAAGTGGTACTGTGACTTCAAAGCAGCATACTTAACAATTGTAAAATGTCCAATATCAATGTCAAATTTCGTTTTTTTTGTGAATGTTATTTTTTGCCGAACTGTTTTAGAGACAAATATTTAAAAATATATATAAATAGGTAACGTTACTCTCTATCATACGAACATACCAACGTCATTATATTTACCGGCAAATTAACTAGCCGCTCTATGCTGATTAACCAATTCGCAATAGGTAACGAAAAAAGTAACAATATTTGTACCTAATATATACCACTTATTACTTTATAGAAATAACGTTGCTTAACGATACCTATTGTGTGAATTTGGTAACGTCATCAAGCTCGCTTAGTGGTGCGTGAGAAAAAAACCACCAATAAGATTGCTTCCTCTCCCTTACGGTGTAAAATGGAGGAATGCTATTGGTCGGTTTTTACCGTATCGCTTAGCTACTTCGAATAGGTCTAGAGGACCAGTACCTTGCGGAAATTTATTTACTTAATCTGGATTATTGCGTATAAACGCCGCTGGCTTCCCATAGGTTTCGGTACGTCATTATTTCCTTTTTATCAAATAAACATAGACAATACTTGCTTAATGAGGTCGTGTTCTTGAGAACTTACATACTTGTAAGTTGGTTTTGCGCTTGATTTAACTTAGGGATAAGCGAGGATTTGGATTGATCATAGAATGTGTGTTTTATATAATTAAATGATATCAAAAGGGCACGGTATAACAATACTCTTTATAATAAATAAGTGAAGTTGGGCGACCACTAGTCTACATAAAAAATATAAAGGGTGCCCGCGCGGAATTTCGAAAATTTACGTGTTTTTAAGTCACTGGTGCTAGGCGCTGAATAGGTCATATACATTAAAAGAACTAGTGTAGGTTAGCTTGATCCTTTTACGAGGCCATGGTTGTCTTGGAATTTGAAACAAATACCCAAAAACTGCATAAACAATACGTAAAAGTAATTATATCTAAAAACTTATTTCTTCAGAAACTTGTAAATATAGCACAAATGAAACAATGATCTGACATCAAAATGTTTGTATTGATATTCCGCCACTGTTGTCTTATTTTTAATACAAAAATATGAATATGAAAATATTAATACTTTTATTATTTTTTAACCAAACGCCTATGATTTTACAAAAGTAAACATTGCTCTAATTAAATCACCAGACTACTCTGTACAGATATTAGTGTGCGTGCGTATTCGTAGTCGTGCGCCGTTGTCACACTACTGCCACGCGCCGCTCGCTCGCTATCATAAAGAAACTTGAAACTCGCAGTTTTGCGTCCGCGCTGCACCCCCTTAAATAAATAAAATTAACAAAAAATACGGTGAACTACAGTCGAGTTTCGACCACTGGGTGACCACTTATATATTTATAAATATAAATATATCCTCAAATACTTAACTATGACTATGATTACGGGATTATTACTACCTACATAATATACATACAATATACAATACATACAATACACTTCTCATCAGAAAAATCGAAACACTTCCCCGTTTTTATGGTTTCTGTCCTAATTTTACACAAAAGAGTTTTTATTCCATGAAAAAAATCACATGATTGTATAGCTGGCAGTTTGGCCATTACATGACAAGCGAAGATTCTAATCGATGAAGAATCGTATGGAAGCAGTAATAAGAGTGTGTTGTTTTATCAATTTCTTTCATACTCCATACAGGGTTATTTTTTTTTTAAATATAAGAAGGAGGCAGACGAGCAGGCGGGTCACCTGATGGAGAGTAATCACCGCCGCCCATGGACACCCGCAAAACCAGAGGAATCGCAGACGCGTTGCCGGCCTTTGACTTGATGAACAAACTACGAAACCTATAAAAATTTAATTTGAATTTAGAACATTAACATTAGGTTTTGAAAACCTTATATTATATACTATTAAACGACATTTGACATATATTCCTAAATATACACATTTTTCTGATAATCCTTACAAAACATAAACTTGCAAGGTGTTTCGATTTTTCCGATGAGAAGTGTTTAGCGTTAATTGGCGGTTACCGATTCGACAAGCCGATTGACACCTGCACACGAGCCCAAGGCCTCGATTCAGCTACTTTAATCGTCCACAATCTTGTCTCAGTGATTTGGCTACCGACACACTATTGAGTCGTTATTGAGTAAGCATACTCAAGTGCCGTGGTCAATTCACTAGAACATATTAACGATTAAATATTTGATTTTTAATAGCATAGTATATAGATAAGATAGCCAGTGCCTCACTAGTTGAGGATCCCGGGTGAAGTGCGCTTCCATCATTGGCCTTATTATTACTTAACATCAAGTGAGATCAAGGCACTGTGCTTACCCGTAAATATAAAAAAAAACACACTGTCAAATTTCTTCAATAGACTTTCAACTTTATTAACATGGCATACGGTTGAGTATTCATTGAAGAAATTTGACATTTTTGGATAGATTAATGTGCTGGCGTGTGTACTTTCATTCTATGATTTTATCAGAAAATCAAACATTTACAAACGTCCAATCGGAAACTTCCCTTCCGTCTAAAACGGTGAAGGGAATCGAAAATGCAATAACGTCCGTAAATCCGATCTTTTGACGAACACCCTTTATTACACGGTCCGATAGCCGGCGTCGATCGACATCTGTTTCAGACTTTTCAATTAGAACGAGTGAGATAGACAATCGATGCTGAACGCGAGAGATTAATGGAGTCTGCTCGAGAATGTTGAACCTTTTTTTACTTACGGTAATTATGAAGGAGTTTGATTAATGATCGTAAGTTTTGAAGCGTTACCTTTTTTAATTTTTAGATTTATTGTTGCTTTTTTACAAGCTACTATCATATATATCATAATCATCATGTACAATCTATATATGAAGGTCGTATTAAAAAGGTGATCTCATTACGCTTACTTATTATAAAGAAAAATGTAATGATGAAAAAGTTGATTAAATGATCTAAGTGAAAAAGTATCTAGGTATTATACCTTAGTAGAGGAGCTCGATGGCGCAGTGGTTAACGCGCCCGGTCTGCGAGTGCTAAGGTTAAGCAACTTCCGGAAAGGCCGGTCATCGGATGGGTGACCAACAATTTAACATCTCGAACTCTTTCGTGCTTCGGAAGGCACGTAAAGCCGTTGGTCCCGGCTGCATTAGCAGTCGTTAACAACCGCCAATCCGCACTGGGCCCGCGTGGTGGTTTATGGCCCGTTCTCCCTATCCATCCATAGGAAAGGATCTTGCCCCAGCAGTGGGAACATAAAATGAGCTGATGATGATAATGATGATGATACCTTAGTATGTTTGAACTAATTTATTATATTTTTTAAATGTTTTAAAATTCAACTGAGGTAAACCAATGACATGGATGACCTATTGGCAAGTGGTACCACAGCCTATTAATGATTGGTGCACTATGTGTATTCGTAATATAGAAGAAGTATCTATATGACCATAATTATCTATGGACTAGCACATAGAGGTTTTTTTTTAATTTATTTACTCTAAAACATACAATACTTTTGCATCATAGCACACCAAAAACCACGGAGGTTTGTCCGGAATGTTAGAACTCAACATAATTTTTTTTTGACTGGTATTGCAAAAGACGATGGCAAGAGACCGGACGGTATGAGTTTGAATACATGGAAGATGGGCCGGGTGCTGGTATGGGATGCAACCTGTTCAGACACGCTGGCCCCTTCCCATCTACATGGAACCAACAACAGAGCTGGTGCGGCTTGTGAAGCGGCTGAAAAAACTAAAGCATGCAAATACAGGGGTCTAAGCTCCGAATATGATTTTGTCCCTTTCGGTGTCGAGACCCTTGGTCCGTGGGGTCCTAGCGCTATAAGGCTTTTTAAGGAAATATCAAAATGGTTAGTCGACATCACAGGAGACCGAAGAGCTGGCAGCTACCTCGGACAAAGAATTAGTCTAGCAATTCAAAGGGGGGACGCTGCCAGTATCTTCGGAACCTTGCCTAAAGGGACTCCTTTTAATAATTTATTTTAGTTATTGTATTATATTTTTTAAGGTTTTTAGTTTTAGGTTCATTGTTCTTTTAATAATTACTTTTGTATGTGTGTATTATATATGAATATGAATTTTCTATACAGAATCTGTTACATAAAATTAAACATTATATTTCTATGATGACATCAGTACTACAATAAATAAATGAATAGGCTGCAACAAATTACTTGCAGCGAGCGATTGCATCTGCTCCAGTCTGTGCTCAAAAAACATCTGTGTGTGAGTAAACACTTGTAACTTTTATTAAGTTTTAAAATTGTATAAATTTAATTATTTATATGTTACTTTATAAGTTAATTATCTATGGGCCTGTTATTTATTTTGTAACTGTGTAGCCTGACGTAAATGAATTTATGATTATTTACATATAATTTTACGCAAATATTGTTGCGAACAAATTACGATTTGAAAAAGACAAAGTGTTGTAAAAAATCCACGAGTGCGGCTCTTTTAGATACTTAGTGTTGATTAATTTCGGCGAGTTGTATTGAGCCACGATAGCATAGTGGTAGTGCACCTGACCCGACATGTCATGGGGTGCGGGTTCGAATCCCGGTCCTGGAATTTTTTCAACACTTTGTCTTTTTTCAAATAAATGACTTTATTATTATCTCTTTATTTATTTTAAAAACAAAATAAATAAAACATTTAAAAATATAAAAAAAAATAGGGGTCCACCGGCATCGGGACCAGGGTTCAAGCTACCGGTGGTTAGGGCTCCAGAGACAGAAACCTCCTCACTATGCGTGCCGTATCAAGGAGAACTGCCTTATGAATCAAGCCCTAGATCCAGCCTCTCATCTAACGAGATCCTCATTAGATGTTGGTCGAGGCTCTTGGCCAGCAGGCCGTTGGCCGTAACAACAATCGGTACGATGACAGTCAATTGTTATTTTTTTTTTTTTTGTAAATGTAGTTTCTTCTGCGCTGTGCAGTGAGCCCATTTTTCTCCATAGCTACATGACGGCCTAAATGGGTATGTAGCAGGTAAAAAGTTTTTGCCGATATTAAAAAGTGGTAATTTATTAATTTAATTTGAATAAAGAAAACAAAGTTCTCTCCATCAGACGGATGGATTTGTACACACGCCTGCTCGTCGGAATAGAACAAGCTGTCAAATTTCCTCAATATACTTTGAACTTTATATCAATGGCATATGGTTGAACATTTATTGAATGTATTTTTTTTTATTTACGGGTAAGCACAGTGCCTTGATCTCACCTGATGTTAAGTGATGATAAGGCCAATTGGTGGAAGCGCACTTCACCCGGGATCCTCAACTAGTGAGGCACTGGCTATCTTATCTCTATTAGCTGCCGAAACACAACAATGCTAGAAACATTAATGTTATGGCGACATATTTAGATAGGATGGTGGTAGTTAGCCAGGCGGACAAACAAGTCCTACCACCAACCAAACCGACTACACAAACATGTAGCCCCCGCTGGGAATCGAACCCGGGACCTCTGGGTCTAAACCGGTGGTCCTAACCACTAGACCACAGAGGCGGTTAAATATCTGACCGTTTTGATAGGTTGATGTGTAGGCGTCTGTACTGAACAGATAAGAGCGCCATATTGTAAACTTTGAATTATTTCGCTTGCAATACCAGAAAAATATTTGTGGGAAAAACTTCTATGTATTTTTACAAGATTTTTGAAAAAAAATTATGAATTAATTTTTGACATTGAACAATTGGATTAAAAATCCATCCATCCATCTGCTGGGTGGTTAAGTGAGTGGTAGAAATCCGTACCATCCGTACGGATTTCGGTGTTACCCGTTAATTATTCAAAACATAATTCATCATCTACATTCCAGACGTAATAGAGCGTACCTAATAAAATACATGTAATCCACGCAAAATCTTGCCAAACACGCTCTGAGTAATAGACATAACGAGAGAAAATAATATACGAGTACGCTTCATGCGATATTCCTCATTTTAGGCTCGTATTCCAATGCAAAGCGAAGCGATTTGAAGGCTCAATTTTTTTATAACTAAATTTAGCTGTGGTCAATAAAAAGCTAGGTACAAGTGCAAATTAAAAAATAGCTAAGACTATATTATTACACGATTGCATAGTTACAACAATCCCTTTGCAAAAGGCAAATTTATTAGACGCTACTATGAATTAAAGTCATATTATACATTTTTTTTTTATTTCGTAGTAGTTTTTAAAATTATTTTTATTTTAATGAGCTATTTGTTTCAAACTCGTCTATTATGTTGTGCAGGTCAATAAATGTTTCTTATTTCTATCTTTATCTTTATAATTAAACCTTATCTCCTTAGTGGCTGTCTCTATGTATGTCGAGGAGTCTTTAAACAAGAAGTTGTTAGTCTCAAAATTAAAATTCAAGTATACTATTATAAAACTTTCAGTTCATCATAATCTTCATCATCACCCTATATTAGTCCATTGCTGGACATAGGCCTCTCCGGGTGCACGATCCACGGCTACTATCATCCAGCTCTTACCTTGCGAAGATCGTGCTCCACCTAGTCTCTTTCAATTTAATATTGCAGCATCTATTTAGTATGCATAGAAAAAAAAATTAAATATATAAATATATTACATTAATTTTATTAAGGGTAAGTAAGTGCCTTCATCTCACCTGATGTTAAGTGATGAAAAGGCCAATGGCCGGGACCCTCAATTACTGAGGCACTGGCTATCTTATCTCTAGCTGCCGGAACACAACAATGCTACAAACATTGATGTTATGAAAATATGTTTTTCGCGTAGCTTTTATTATGCTCTGGTCTAATTGAGCAGCGCTATATAGAAGTATTGCCATCCGTCTTTTAATAGAATAAGTGAATAATATGTTTTCTATCTTCATGTCCGTTCTGTGTGAACTGGAAAACTATTGCGTAACAACTAAATTTATTTGCAGTATCTTTTAATCTATTGCTTAGCCATTCAATTTGACCTTTAATTGTAATATTAGTAATCTTTCTTATTTAGGTAGGGAAAAGGAACTTAAAAGCCCCTTGCTATTAGGCAATAGAGACTATAATATGGGATCGCAGAAAATTGTGTATACTGATCTCCAAACTTCAGTATGAACATGGCATTAAATGATGATAAATAGGGCATTGAAGTATTAATTTTAATTGTTACTTTTAAGTCCTCGCGCGCCATATGTACGCACGGTCGTACGTAAGGTGGCCCGCTAATTATACCTACAGCGCGGGACGGGTTAATTTACCTTAAAAAGAGGAGGGGGTCTCAATTGCAATGTGTAACGTATGTATATATCTTTTTAATTTTATTTTGTTCTAGAAGGAGGTATTCCATGAAGCACACCCAAACGAAGTACACTCAGACAAAGCACACCTAAAGTATTCCACTTAGTACGTCCATTGGGGTGGTTGGGCGGTTTGATGTATGCTCAAGTGTGCGATGTTGAGCTATATGCGTCTGCCGTCAAGTCCTATCACGCACGTCCTCGTCGCCGCTTGTCCTGTCGACCACCTGTACAGGCAGGCGGCGAACCCACCCCGCGGTGGGTCGTCCACCCTGGGCAATGCTGTGGTCATGGTGCAAGCATCGCAGAATTACTAATCTACCTTGCAACCTCAGTAGCGAAGAGTGAAGGGCTAACCCGCCAGTGATATCCTGCACGGCGGGCCAATACCCTACCCTTGTTCCCATGATCCTATCCACATAATTTCACTCCTTACCGCACCCCTTATTTCCTACCCCTGTCCCGGAGGGATGACAACCTCGACTCCAAAATTGCCAAAAAATTTAATAATGGCACATTTTCGAACACGAATTTACCCCAGGAGGGTACCGGCGGAGCCGGAGAACCCCTCCCTGGGCCTTCGGGCTCAGGCTGCCCCTTGTATCTGGGGGGGGCAAAAGATTTGCCACTATTAATCGAAACCAAGGTCCCACAAGGGACGAAAGCGCGCCGCGCCCTTACGGGTGCAGGCGCGTTAAAGGCAGGGACTACTCTGAAGCAAAGTGGAGACGGACACCTTCGGGGACCGAATCTGCCTAGCGGACGAGGTAGACACCGTAGGGGGAAGGGCGTGGCGTCCGGTGCTCCGGCACGGCATCCACTGCAGTCGGGCTCCATGCCAGGGTCAGGTGGGATTGGAAACCTTAGGGGACCAAACCCGTCGACCTTTGTGCGAGGGGACCAGGCAGGTGGAAGGTCGATGCATGAGGGAGGGTGTATAGCACCAGCCCAGCAATCCCCTATGGAGGGCTGTGGAAAGGTGGAGCTACGGGAGCGGGGTCCTGATGGGATCCATCCCGTCGTCACCGCCGGACCATCGGGGCTGCAGGTACTGGGTCCTGATGGGATCCTACCTGTTGGCCCTCGGCCTGAAGTAGAGAAGGTGAGCGTGGGCATGACGACAGGTCACAGGTCGGGCCACCGCAGGCGTCGGATGAAGCTGTTTAGGCAGCAAGCCGAGGAGGAGCAGGCTGCGGTGGAACGATCAAAGCGGCAGAGGGAGATCAGCAATGAGAGCCAGGTGGCGCTTGATGCTAAACGCGTTAAGACTCACGGGTCTTACGCGGGAGCAGTAAGTGCTTTTAAGATGGCCATCATTGCTGATGACTATCCGGGAACTATGCTGGGGGAGAGTCACTATGTGGCCATCCAAGGAACCATTTGGGACCTGCTGGAGGCTACACCTGACCCTATCCCTATAGTAAACATGGGAGGCATTTCGTCGGGAGCCATTCTTTTCACATGTGAGGGGAGTGGCTCGGCGAACTGGCTTCGAGCGCAGGACGGCTTCACTGTTGAAGGTGTGTTGCTCAGGGTGGTTGATGCCAAGGATCTTCCGAAACCAGTTAAAATGGCGTGGAAGTCCCGAAACGTCAGCCGCCTTGACACGGGTAGAGTTTTGAAAATGATGCAGAGGTGCCATCCTGGATTGAAGACTTCGGGCTGGAAGGTCGTCGACACTAAGGTCGAGGGTCTATCAGTCCGGAGAATCATACTCATGGATGGGGTCTCTGCAGCATTTATCAAAGCGAAAGGCTATTGTCTTAGTACGGGTGTCGACAGGAGCGTCTTTAAGCTTCTAGAGGAGAGGCTTACGGGTGAGCCTGTCGACGCCCAAGGCGATAGCGAAGGAGTGAGCGCGGCGGGAGTGACTGGAGGTGAGTGCTCCCAAAGCGCCCTAGTGGCAGAAGTGCGGCCAGGACTGGATGCTCCAGTCGCTGCTGTAGAGGATGTTGGAGAGGAGATGACACCAATGGAATGTGGTGGGATCTCCTCCCCAAGATCTGAAGATGTTATGGGGGAGCTCGCCCTAGACAGGCTACTTCTGGAGGGGTCCTCCCCGTTGGGCGCGCAGGCGACAACGGATGGGGAGCCTGACTCGGAAGACGGTCACTAGGACATAGAAATGGCGGGACTAAGGTGCGTACAAATTAATTTGCACCACTGCAAGGCCGCGACTGCCCTTCTGGCACGCGAGCTTAAAATGAATAAATTTGATATTGCCTTAATTCAGGAACCCTATCTTTATGGGGGACTAATAAGAGGCTTAGGTGGAACTCCTGGCACTCTATTTTATAACTGTTCCACTAATGACATGAGGACTTGCATCTATGTCAGAAATGACCTACATGCAATGCCTTTAATCAAGTTCTGTTACAGGGATCTGACAGCTGTTAGGATCCACACAGGGGAGGGGGGGACTAAGCAAACGGTAATCTTATCGTCAGCTTATCTCCCTTACGAGAAGGCAGACCCAGTATCACCACAGATACGGGAACTGGTAAACTACGGCAGCCGAGAAAACGTAGATGTCATCATTGGCTGCGACGCGAATGCTCATCATGTCGTCTGGGGCAGCTCAGACACCAATGAAAGGGGGGAAAAACTTCTGGAATATCTGGTAAGTTCACCCATGCAATTACTTAATAAAGGTAGCAAGCCTACTTTCTTCAACGCCCGTAGGGCACAGGTGATCGACGTAACCATTGCTAACAATAGAGCGGTAAGGAACATCACAAACTGGCATGTGTCGGACGAGGTCTCCCTTTCCGATCATAACTATATATGCTTTAGGTACAGACTAGGTAAAACCATAGAGACTGTGCGTAGGAGGAACCCCAGGAACACTCACTGGGAGGGCTTCAAAAAGGACCTCAGAATGGAGCTGGATGGTCCTAGCTGTAAACTAAACTCAGCCTTGGACATAGAGTTTGAAGCTGACAGAATTACAGAAGCACTGATGACGGCTTGGCAAAATAATTGCCCAGAGACGAAATCAGTGACAAGGAGGGTACCATGGTGGAACCCGGAACTGGCTCGAATTAGAAGAGCTACACGACAGGCGTTCAACGAAGCGAAAGCGAGGAACGACTTTAGTGACTACAAGGAGGCCTTAACGCGGTACAGTAGTGCGGTTCGTAAGGCAAAGAGATCTGCCTGGAGGAAACATTGCGACCAGATACAATCTTTTCCGGAAGCAATGAGACTTACCAAGGCTATCTCTACAACAAAGGCGACTCCACTAACCACGTTAAGGAAGGAAGATGGAGTACGTACAGAAACAGGGGGTGAGACGTTGAAAGTTATGTTCGACACCCATTTCCCTGGATCAGAGGTCATCCAAGACAATCATGATCCAATCAGCTGGAGGGAACAGCAGGGAAGAACCTCCAAATATGACTGGATAGTAGCGAAAAGGGTAGTAGATGAACGTAAAGTTAATTGGGCGCTGGGGAGTTTCCAACCGTTTAAGGCGCCAGGGCCTGACAACATTTATCCCATTCTACTACAACAGGGCGCCTCCATTCTGGAACCTCATCTCTGCAGGCTGTATAAAGCATGCATAGCTTTTGGACACATTCCCAGAACATGGAGGCGTGTTAAGGTAATCTTCATACCCAAAACGGGAAAACCAGATTACGAAGAACCCAAAGCCTTTAGGCCTATAAGTCTACAATCCTTTCTCCTGAAGACCCTGGAGAAGATGGTAGACAAATATATCAGAGCGGGACCACTGAAAAGATTCCCACTCCATGGACTTCAATGTGCATATCAAGCAGGGAAGTCAACAGAAACGGCTCTTCATCATGTGGTGAGTCGAGCGGAATTTGCGCTGGAAAACAAAGAGATTTGCGTCTGCACATTCGTAGATATTGAAGGTGCATTTGATCGCACTACCTTTGAATCCATCAAGGTTGCAGCCAAAAACCATGGTGTGCCACGACCGATCTGTAATCTGATCGAATGCATGTTAAAGGGTAGAATTATCAACTCTGAACTGCTAGGTGACAGTCTACTTGCACGAACAACCAGAGGATGCCCCCAAGGAGGAGTACTCTCGCCTCTTCTGTGGAGCCTTGTGGTTGATTCAATCGTAGTAAGGCTGAATAAAGGACCATTCTACACGGTTGGTTATGCGGATGATCTGGTCATCACAGTTAGTGGGAAGTTTCCCTCTACAGTATCGGGGTTAATGCAACGTGCCCTGGGTTTGCTGGAGGAATGGTGCAATGCCCATCACCTCTCTGTAAACCCGGGGAAAACATCAGCCATACCCTTTACAAGAATGAGAAACATGACGGGACTGGGTAACCTAACACTCTATGGCACCCAGCTCTCTTGGTCCAAAGAAGTGAAATATCTAGGCGTAACGCTGGATAGGCAACTTACTTGGAAACAGCATGTGGACACAACCGTAGCCAAGGCTTACAGAGTTTTTGGCATGTGTCGGTCTACATATAGCAAGATGTGGGGACTCAACCCCAAAATCATTAGGTGGATCTACATGACGATGGTGAGACCGATCCTCACATATGGCAGCATCGTCTGGTGGCCCAGAACCAGGCTGAAGATCTGTAAGAATGCTCTTAGCAAACTTCAGAGAACAGCTTGTGTGGCGATCACTGGTGCCTTTAGAACCACTCCAACGGCAGCGCTGGAGGTCCTCACAGACCTTTCACCCTTGCACATTGTAATAGAAACAGAGGCAAAGAAAGCGTTACATAGACTAAAGGTGGCCGGACTGTGGGACGCAACTAAACCTCTGACTAGACACACAAAATGGGAAACAAGTGACATTCCTGACAGGATCATGGAAATGGGGTGCGATAAAATATCCCCCATATTCATGTTCGAAAAGAAATTTAAAGTTTATGTTCCAACCAGGGACGAATGGAAACGATGGCCACCGTCTCCGGAAAAAGACAGCCTAATCTGGTATACCGATGGATCAAAAATGAAGTCGGGCACAGGGGCAGGCGTCTATAACAACGACTTCAAGCATAGTCAAAGCATGGGAAAATTTGCCACTGTTTACCAAGCCGAAACTTTCGCAATTCTCCTATGTGCAAAGCAGAATATAGAGTTAGCTATGAAAAAGCGCAATATATTCATCCTGAGTGACAGCCAAGCAGCGCTCAAATCACTCATATCGCCCCGAATCGACTCTGGCCTTGTTCTAGAAACCACCAAAGCTTTAAACAAGCTAGGTGGACATAACAAGGTGCGATTGATCTGGGTCCCAGGCCATATGGGAATCCACGGCAACGAGATGGCAGATGCACTTGCCAGGGAGGGCTCAGAGACCCAGCTTATTGGTCCAGAGCCGTTCGTGGCACTTGCACCAAGTACCATCAACAAGGCCTTAAAAGATTACATCAAAAACAGGCACGGCATCGAATGGAAAGAGCAGCCGGGTATGAAACACTCCAAATCTTTCCTAGGTGAAAACGCCTTAGGACGGAGTAAGTTCATATGCGGAGGCAGTAGAAGGCAGGCCCGATTAACCATCGGTGCCTTGACCGGGCACTATGCCACAAAACAAATGCTCCACAGAATGCATCTATCAACAAATAACTTGTGTAGGGCATGTGGAGAGGAAATGGAGTCAATGCAGCACCTACTGTGTGACTGCGACTCTCTGGCTAGGAAAAGAATGGGACTCCTGGGGTCGGCTTATCCGAGACCGGAGGACTTCAGGCTCTTCGCTCTTAAGGACGTGGCCAAACTTATGGCATCTATCTTTACAGAGGAAGAAGAGTGAAAGGACGGGGTTGCACAAAAGATCCCGATGGGTCGAAGTGCTACTGCAAGAGGGAAACCTCACAGGCCCCACTAAGATAAGATAAGATAGTACGTCCATAGGTGGGCTTCAAATTGTGGTAAGTCTGTGGATACCCGGGAGTCCGCGAACAAAACAAATCAGCAGGGCAAGTGTTGCATTACCTAGCCTACACCGCACAGTTTTTAAAACATTCCTAATTATCCCTTCACATAGAAAACTGAGAAGCTCGATAGCGCAGTGGTTAACGCGCCCGGTCTGCGATTATCAAGGTTAAGCAACTTTGGCAAAGGCCGGTCATCGGACGGGTGACCAAAAATTATCATCTTGAGCTCCTCCGTGCTCCGGAAGGCAAATGAAGCCTTTGGTTCCAGCTGCATTAGTAGACGTTAACAACCACCAATTCGCACAGGGCCTGCTTGGTCCCTCCCGCCCGCTTGCTTTCTTCTATCCATCCATAGGGAGGCTCGTGCCCCAGCAGTGGGGACATATAATGAGCTGATGATGATGATGATGATAATAGAAAACTCGATCGACTGCGTTATGTTCATCATAAGATAAGATAAATAAACTTTTTTGTACACCAAAAATAAAACATATGACAAAAAAACTACATGAAAATACAAGTACAAAGGGCGGTCTTATCACTAAGAGTATCATATTATTATCATACACTAGTGGTCGCCCAGTGGTCGAAATTCGACCGTAATTTTATTAAGGCTGCACGGATTGTATCCTTAGCAATGAAAAAATAAAAAAATTAAATGTGAGTTTGGATTGGCATTGACAAATTTCGGACGCTCCTCTTCCATTTTTAAAATTTTTGAAAAGAGTATATATATATAAGCGTGTGTGTCAAAAACGTGGTACTGTGTGTAATGTTTGTTTTATTGATTTAATGTATTTTTTATGCATCATTTAAAAAAAAATAACATTCTGCAATCCTTCTCTATATAAACTATAAGTGTGCGAAATTTCATACTCATCCGTCCGCGCAATTTTCGTAAAAAGGGGTACAAAGTTTTTACTTCACATATTAATATATAGATACTAGAAAAAACATAATATTGCCCAAACTAAAGCTTAAGGCTGATCCTCCCTATTACTAGTGATTACCAACGGATTGTCGCTCGCACATCTATTAGATTGGAATTAAGAGGAGGACACTTCAGACTCGAGCTAACAGGCGAGGAACGTGATTGCGTTGCTCCGAGCTTAGTGGAGCGGATAGGAGCGTGTTGGTCGAATGTAGCGCTTCTAGATTGGAATGTGCTTCGATTATAGGTATGATCTTGGTAGGGTTAGATCCACTTACTTATAGTTTTTACGGATATAGTTGCTATTTTGTTATTGTTTGTATGGTGTCCAAAGTTTATCCCTTTTTGTGATTTTAATAAAATATGTTTTGTTAAGAACTCCGTTAATAATTACTCGTATGCAAGTGACCATGGAGCTCGTTGGCGCAGTGGTTAACGCGCTCGGTCTGCGAGTGCTAAGGTTAAGCAACTTTCGCAAAGGCCGGTCATCGGATGGGTGATCAAAAATGTATCATCTTGAGCTCCTCAGTGCTTCGGAAGGCACGTTAAGCCGTTGGTCCCGGCTGCATTAGCAGTCGTTAACAACCACCAATCCGCACTGGGCCCGCGTGGTGGTATATAGCCCGTTCTCCCTATCCATCCATAGGGAAGACTCGTGCCCTAGCAGTGGGGACATAAAATGAGCTGATTTTGAAATGACCATGATAGTTTAAAAAATATAAAATATTTCATCATCATCATCATCATCATCAGCCTGTACTAGTCCACTGCTAGACATAGGCCTACAATAAAAGAAAAGATCATTTATTCATTTTTTCATTTACTTACAATTAATTGTATTTTACTTACATATATCTTTTTATGTTTACTTTTTATTGTGACAGTGGGCTTTTATAGAACCAAAGTCGTAATGTAAGTAATAATTTTCATTTTCTGAAAGAGTACTCGATCGACTGTGTGTTATGTTGTTCATAAATACAAGAAAAAAACAAAGTTGCTCTAACTAATCCGCCCTATTACTATTCAAAATTCAAAATTCAAAATCATTTATTTAGTTTAGGCTACAAATAGCTCTTATGAATGTCATTATGCCATCGGTTCGTAAGTCTACTCTGGGCGGGAGAACTTGTACTGAGAAGAACCGGCAAGAAACTCAGCAAGTGTCAAGCTCTTTTCTCCCTTACAGCGTCAAAAATATTGGAATATGCCCTATCATAAAAGGACACTTTCCATCACAAACAAACACAAAAAAGGACAATCACAACACCCAAAAATACAAAAAAAAAATAATAATAATAAGTTTTGCAAAAATTACATCAGGTACCTACCAATTTCAATTTTCACTATGTCATACAGTACTAATAAAAGTCAAAAATTATTTAAGAAAACAAAGTTAAAGTAGTAAGTAAAGTTAAACTAGTGATTACCAACGGATTGTCGCTCGCACATCTATTAGATTGGAATTAAGAGGAGGCCAGTTTAACAGGCGAGGAACGTGATTGCCTTGCTCCGAGCTTAGTGAAGCGGATAGGAGCGTGTTGGTCGAATGTAGCGCTTCTAGATTGGAATGTGCTTCGATAAGCTTGGTAAGGTTAGAACTTACATAAAGCTGGCTATTTATTCATTTACTTACTTTTTGTTGATAGATAGATAAATACATAATACTCTTATTGCAACTTTATAACAAACATTGAACATAAACTAATTAAAATAGCTAAATTTGGCGGTCTTATCGCTTCAAAGCGATCTCTTCCAGGCAACAGGACGGATGGAGAGAACAAATACACTTTAAAATGGTATTTGGTTTCGTATCTATTGCTGTCTACTTATTTTGCATTTTCATGTCTTGAGATATCTTTATGGTCTTTTTTGGTCTAAGTCTGAAAGAATTCGTTTAAAAATAAAAACTTTAAGAGCATCTTTTAAAACGATTTTATGATACGATAAAAATTCGGAAATGCCATCACTGTTAAGAGTAAAACACCCCATATTTGGTGTAATAGTAACTGTTCTTTTTAAAAAGTCTACCAGATAGTAAGCTATAAGAAGCAATCAGCCAGTAAAGTCTAGTTTTTATACATTTTTTTAAAGATTATACTTGATAATTGATGAATGATAAATGAAGGTGGATATTCCCCCGATCCCTTTGAATGTTAGTACAGATCCGAAACTTTACTGTAATCTACGTAAATTTTACTGAGCGTATAAATGTTTAATTTCTTTAACACTTTTTCATTTCATACATTAATATCTAACCAGTAACAATCCACCATTACCACAAAAAGTACAACAATATATTATTGAACAAAAGAAAGAAAATAGCAAACATGACTTTTCACTTTCCCGGAAACCAATCATGTCCAAGTTATGAATGAATTGCACAGAAAGTATGAAACTAAATCCACCTTTACATCAACGGTAGCTATGCTATGTCGTTACATCATCATGAGCTCATTTTATGTCCCTACTGCTGGGGCACGAGCTTGCCCTATGGATAGAAAGGGAGAAATAAAAATAAAACAAATTTTACGGATCTACTCACGTTTATTTTATACGTTAGTTTCTACGTAATAAAAAAGTTACTAAGTCTATACTAATAAAATTTATAATATTATTAGAGGAAAGCTTTGTACTCGTATTTTTGTATGTATGTATGTTTGCAACGAATAAACTCAAAAACTACTGGACTGATTTAAAAAATTCTTTTACAATTAGAATGCTACGTTAGCGCTGAGTAACGTAGGCTATGCTAAAAAAAAGAAATGCGGTACGAAGTCCGCCGAGTCAGCTAGTATAAAATAAACGCAAATAGATCCGTAAAACTGTTTAATGTCAATGTGTAGAGTTCGCGTAAAATTTAGAAAAAAAAAATTAAAAAAAAAGCTATACAATAAAAAAACAAAAGAACAATGGTATGCCTCTATGTTCTGTGATTTCATTGTATCTAGACTTTTTGGTCCATCCGGCTAGTAAATACTATTTTACCTAAGTATGTCGCCTATGTCCAGCAGTGAACAGGTATAGGTTGTTGACGATGATGATGACGATGTTTCCATAACATCAATGTCACAATGTACCTATTCGTAAGCCAAGAACTTGACGAGGCTTAATACTAACTACAACTAGTGGCTTCTATCTAACTACTTAGTATCGCTATATCATTGGCATACATTTTTTAATGTCGACGTTTCGACTACTTTTCGTTAAAAGTTTCGTTACACTGGTGCGTGATGTTTCAATACTTTAAATGGACCGTGAAAGTCCAAAAGTACATAATATTATATAACATCTCCGTAGCCAATTGGCTTGCACGCCGGACTTTCATCATCAGCTCATATTATGTCCCCACTGCTGGGGCACGAGCCTTCCCTATGGATGGATAGGGAGAACGGGTCATAAACCATCACGCGGGCCCAGTGCGGATTGGTGGTTGTTAGAGACTGCTAATGCAGCCGGGACCAACGGCTTTACGTGCCTTTCGAAGCACGGAGGAGCTCGAGATGATAAATTTTTGGTCACCCATCCGATGACCGGCCTTTGCGAATGTTGCTTAACCTCAGCACTCGCAGACCGGGCGCGTTAACCACTGCGCCATCGAGCTCCTCACCACCGCCGGACTTTGGGAGGCGCTAACTCTGAGGTCCCGGGTTCGATTCTCGGTCGGGTCAATGTCGAAAACGAACTTTTCGATGTTGTGTCGGGTCTGGGTGGTTGTGGTGCCGTCGTTGTTCTGACTTCCATAATACAAGTGCTTTAGCTACTTACCTTGTGATCAGAACAATGTATGTGATATTTATAACAACGCATCATCAGTTCATTATGAGATGTCAGCCAGATTCTTAATAGAACCTATTGGTTGACGATTCCGTGCAAAGTGCGCTGCACCTTCACTTTTTTTACCATCTAGTGCAAAGAAGGCAAAGCGATTTTCCGACGAGGAATGAAAAATATCATCATCATCATCATCATCATCAGCTCATTTTTTTTTATATCCCCACTGCTGGGGCACGAGCCTTCCCTATGGATGGATAGGGAGAACGGGCTATAAACCACCACGCGGGCCCAGTGCGGATTGGTGGTTGTTAACGACTGCTAAAGCACGGAGGAGCTCGAGATGATACATTTTTGGTCACCCATCCGATGACCGGCCTTTGCGAAAGTTGCTTAACCTCAGCACTCGCAAACCGGACGCGTTAACCACTGCGCCATCGAGCTCCTCGAGATAAAAAATATGTCTTAGCAAAATAAAAAAACAAGTGACTCACGAAAGATAAGAAATGTAACTCACCTACCATTTATACAAAACAAGATTGAATAATTTCCACGCCATTCAAAGTTATGTTATACAAAGATCCCAACCCGTGAATTATCCGATATCTGTGAGGTAATCCCATCAATTACCGTCGGATCGTAAACGTTCCTCCCTATTGCGATTCGGATTTAGGGCCGTGACAGATAAGACACCCTTAAGGGTGCGACGAGCAAAGAAAACGAGAGTGTTCGACTAAAGTTAGTGACCAACACGCTTTTGCTGTATCAGATCAACCCTTCTTAATTTCACTAATTTCATTATCTGATGAAAAACTAAGGTTATCGAAAAGCCCGAAGAGCTGCTAAGCTCGAGTGACAGTACACTGGCAGGAATAATAGCCGCTGGGGCGGAACAATTTTCAAATGGCGACCGCGTACCGGAAAAAGCAGTGTACCGACGGACGAACAAGGTGGACCGACGATCTGGTGACAGTCGCGGGTTATCGCTGGATGCGAGCAGCTCAGAAACGGTCATTATGATGGCGATTCTTGAGAGAAGCTTTTGTCCAGCAGAAGACCTCTTTTGCCTAAGATGATGATGAATATTATTTGTACCGGCACTACTCCCTTATATGCCAGACATCCCTGCCCAAAGAAAATTCGCAGAACGAACCATCTACGTCAGGTCATAATGCCAGACTATAAAGCCGAAGCGGAGCGCATACTTTATCCAGTGCTCATAAGACGTGTCTCAAGAGAGTCGCCCCATGGACACGTATTAGACCACTCTCCATTTACAAGATAGGAAACCGGAGCTGTCAAGCCCGCTCATAATAATATACTGTATCGTATCTTCCTTTTTACATACCACAATTTCTTTATAAAGAACAAGTTTTCTAGGTAGGTAGAATTTTTTGTTTGGTTTTGTGCTTTGTATAATATGTTACTCGAATTAGAAACGCCGCAGTGTCAAATTTGTTAAACTAGGTTTTTTTTGTTTATTTTTTTTACATGTTGTGGTTGTTTCTATAAGTATGTTCTGTGTTTATTTGTAATGGAAAGTGTCCTGCTATGATCGGGAATTTTCCAATATTTTTGACGCTGTAACGGAGAAAAGAGCTGGACACTTGCTGAGTTTCTTGCCGGTTCTTCTCAGTACAAGATCTCCCGCCCAGAGTAGACTTACGAAACGATGGCATAGTGACATTCACAAGAGCTACTTGTAGCCTAAACTGATTTTGAATTTGAATTTGTCAAAGTAGGTACTCGGCCTGAAATATAGAGGTCCGAGGTTCAATCAGGTCACGCAAAGTATGATTCAGATATATCGATGCTTAGCTCGGTTTGCGATCACCTAAGCAAGCAAACGTGGTGAATAAGCCAATACCCATCAATTGTAGCGATGACTTGATAGAGGCTCGGGTCAGTAATAAGCTATTATAACTTAACTGTTTATTTAAGCATCTTTAAAAGAAACTTTGTAACAATGTCTACCTTTCTACTAAGTATACAAATCGGGAGATAAGTTATAATCCAATAACAAATAGCTTTTCACAGCAGTGTTCAGTCGTAAATTATTTCAGCGCCAGAGCAACGAGGGATTCTGCTTATTCGGCCTAAGTTCTGTTAAGAAGATAAGAGACTATTGGCACAAAATAAGGAGACCCAGAAAGTAAGCAAAATACAGACCGCGCTTGAGCAACTCATATACAACCTGGAAAAAAAATAAGCAATAATATTTGAGCAGCCTACTCGTACATATTTGGTGATAACTGTTTTTTTCATAAGTAATAGGTAGCTGAGAAATTTATATTTTTTAGACAAAAAGGGCGGGCGCGGGAGGCCTGAGAGTGCGGCGCGGGGAAGACGGCCGGCGGGGGTACAAGCGTGCCACGTGTCAAAGGTCACTCATCCGGCACTGCGCTTGCGCTTGTCAATCAATAACAAAATAGGGTTGTACAAAATGTTAACATTAAACTTAAGTAAAACAAAATATGACAATTTGTTTTTACCACACTTAATAGTGATATCTATGCAGTGAAGTTTTACAGGGTATACTATGTATATCACGGAAGAGTAGGGTTAGGTACTCTTGAAACACAATTGCAAAATCAATTTCTAATTACAAATCTAAAAAATTCAAATGGCACTCTTAAAAGCGATAACAGCGCCATATTGGAATTAAATTGCGTGGAAATTGAGTAAACAAATTATTATCGAGATGGGGCGTTCCGAAATAGCGAAACTTATCCCAATATCGATACATATAAATCGCATTGGAATTGTATTGAGATTGAGTTTGCGTCAAGAGTAGCCTACCAGGTCAGAACAAACCCACCAACCACCCATGGCCTGACTCAACCATCAGGTTATACAGGCCGAAGCGCGGGAGATGCGCGCGGAATGGACTCCACCGCGCGCACTTTCTTGACTCCCTACAAATTATGTTAATCTATGTCCTTGTCCCTATGGTCCCTCTCCCCTTTCTGGGGCGGACGTACACGAAAAACGCCTTCGGTGTCCCCCAAGCCGTTCCGTGCCCACCTAGCAGTGGTACCGCTACTGGCTACTTCTCACAGCGTCTTCTTCTTCGGAAACTCCTCTTCTTTCTTCGCCTCTCTCTCTCTCCAGTCCACTCCGAATCCTATGCCACTCACGCGCGAAGTCTCTGAACCGCCTGAAGTTCGCCTCCGATCCAACTAGGTCGCTGTAGTACACTGGGCCTACCTCTAACACCATCACATTATCTAATAAGGCCCTACGTGCTTCGCTGTATAGGCTGCACTCCCACAAAGCGTGGTGTGCGTCCTCCACAACACCCTCCTCACAGTAGCACAAGTCCACCTCGGTAAGCTTCATCCAGTGAAGCCTACCCCTAAAACACCCATGACCGGACAACAGTTGCGAGGTTTCGTAGTCAGGCTCGATCCAAGTCGCCTTGGTTCGGGCCCTCACATCCGGGAAGAACCGATATAACTCCCTCCCTTTGTCCGACGTGTCCCAACGCTCCTGCCATGCGGCAGCAGCGGACTCAGCAAACCTGAGTTTGACACCACGAAGCTCCTCCTTGGTCGCGGACTCACGCGCCTCACCTAGTCCGCCCGCCCGGATTACCTCGAGGTCAGCCGGAAGCACCCCCGCCAGAACTGGCAGGGCAGCAGAGCTCGTCGAGCGATACGCCTTGGTCAGAAGGATCAAGGCGGGTCTCTGGGTGCGCAAAAGCGCGCTCCGCACAACGTGAAGGGACGCCCGCTCATACCAACATGCCGCAGCATACGTTACCGTGGCGATGTAAGTGCCTCGGTACAGCACGCGTAGCGCTTTGTACTTTATACCCCACGAGCTAGCCGAAACTCTCGACATCTTGCCGAAGCAATTTGCCGCCCGCTCCCCTATCGACACCGCATGCTGCGCGAACGATAGACTCGAATCGACCACCACCCCCAGCACCGTGGTCGATGCAACGCTCCGTATGGAATTCCCACGGAATCTGATGATGGGTGGTCTCTGGAACTTACCCCTGACCGTCATAGTTACCGACTTGGCAGGGGAGAAGTCCAGTCTGTTTCGGACCCCCCAGTCATCAACGAGTCTTAAGACGGCAGATGTTGTTGCCTCTATACTCGCCCGGGACGCGGATTCCACAAGGATCGTCACATCGTCGGCATATGCCACAATGCTAACCCCCCCAGGAAGCGGGAGTCGAAGCAAGTCGTCCATGAGCACGTTCCAGAGCGTCGGTCCCAGCACCGATCCCTGCGGGCAACCCATCGTTGCAGCCTTCCACACCACCCGGCTACCCACGAACAGGCCCACACGGCGATTCACGAAGTAGTCCGCCAACATCTTATAGATGTTAGGCGGGCATCCCCCGCGCTTCACCTTGAGCATGATCATGGGCCACCAGGCGTTGTCGAAAGCCCCAGAGATGTCAAGGAACACAGCCTGTACGTACTTCGACGTGCTCTCCTTGGCCACACTGAAAATAGTTTTCAGCGCGGACACCGTCGACCGACCTCGAGTGAAACCGTGCTGGCGGTCCGAAACGCTTTGCGTTATTTGCGGGGCGCATCTTAACATTACGCGTTCCAAAATCTTACCTAGGATCGGCAACAGAGTGACGGGGCGATATGCTTTTGGGTCGACAAGCGGCTTGCCGTTCCCTTTCGGGAGGACAATCAGCCTGCCGTCCTTCCACACATCCGGAAAAGTCCCCTCCTGGACACATCGCCTAAACACTTCAGAAAATTCCACCGACGCGGCTGCCCATGTGTGTCTAATAATTCGAGCGGTAATCCCATCGATACCCGGGGCCGTGTCGGGAAGATCCCTGACTATCCCCGCAACGATATTGTCGGTCGGAGGCGGCGCATCTACTCCTGAAGGTGTCAGCGAGGCCATATATCGCACTTGCCTGTGGTACCGCGTGTCCATGGACACATCGTCGTCCGGGCAGAGGGCATACATTAGGCTGTGCATGGCCTCGTCCACACTCCCAGCATAGCCTTCGGCGAATCTCGTGCCATTAATTACGTTACGGGGAGGACGTGTCCTCCCACTCGCGGCTCGGTAGGCCTGGCCCCAAGGGTCCAGGTTTCCGGAATTTGCGGTTTTTTTAATATGCAATAGTTGCGCTTCCTCCATTGTTACCCTATATAGTCTCCTATGCGCATGGAATAGCTCCTTAGCATCGGCCTCGGCAGGCCCCCCGGCCCTACGAGTCGATTGCCAGGCTCTGCGTAACCTGTTGTTATCACAACGCAGCCGATCCAGGTCGGCTGTCCACCATTCATGCCCACCGTTCGAGTTCCTAGCTTTCGCCACCCCGAGTGTCTGCTTTGCGGTGCTCCCTACCAAAGCGGTGAACTGAGCACACCAGGTCAGAACAGTCCAAGCGCAGCTGTTTCGAGATTCTGTGTACGTGAAAGGCTATCTACTCGTATGTGTGCATTGCTTGAGCGCGTTTGTATGAAGCTTACCTTCTGCAGTCTCTTTATTTTGTGCTATTGGGAGATTAGCAACATTGGCTGACTTGCGCAGTTTTGTTTTTGATTCGGAGGCATTATGAGAGTTTATTGATGCGTTGTTTTGCGGAAGCTAAGCAGATATTATCAACAAATGGTTACATTTGAGTTAAAGGATTTTGTTTGAGCTTTTGTACGGCTATTGTTAAGCTTTCATATGCAAATTGTGTCGTGCCATTCGCTGCAGAATCGTACGATATCCAAAATAGTCATGTATGATTCAATGAAAATATTAATTTTAAAACAAATATAAGATTTTTTTTAAATATATACATTTTTTTTATAAAAGAAGGAGGCAAACGACACTTTTAAAGAAAGTTTTGTAAACTCTTTAATCTTAATCATAGCTTTGTTAATCCTAGGGTGCAGACCAAGTTAAGACCTAATAGTTAGTTAAGAATTAATATCTATTATTAGATACACTGATATTTGATATTGAGATCCATGAAGTCGATCGCAAATTGAAATTCTTTCCATTTAGTTATATTGATATAAAATAGTATCTATGACAGTTATCTGTCTTATTTATATAAGGTGACTGAAAAGTAATGCCAAATCCGACAGGGGTTGGTCAGGTCAAAGGTTTTGAACATAAAAGTGACAAAAAAAAAAAAGTGTATTTTTTTCAATTTTAATTTAATAAATACATAACGCATTTAGTAAATTTAAATTAGTTTATTCGTAAGGTATCAAATTTATTTTAAAGCAACAAAAAAATAAATAGAAAACTAATAAAAATAACAATTTTTTACTACGTGCAAACTCGGACTGGCGGCCGTCGACCCGTCGCGACGGGTCAACGAACGTAGGCATCGGCAACGGCTGCCAGTCCGATCGCGTCTGCTGAGAGCGATAAATGCCGATGCCTACGTTCAGTCTGGAATGAGTGAGACCCCATTTACCTATTTTTCCTTTACAACTGAATCGAAATTAATGTCTTGCGTACGCAGTTAAGTCTAACAACTATCGATAACATCCACTTACCTATGTTATGATAAGTGTGTTATGTAGGAATGAGCGCAATTCCAATTCTTACCTACGTATTACAAAATAAGTCTATCGCACATGAATGAAGAATATGAAGTTACAACTATCTTTCCATACAAATGAAAGATCAAATTTAGGTATTTAAAGTACGACCAACGACCGAACTTCCATGTAGGTATTGCAAAATAAATCAATCACACAATTCACACATTAAAAGAAGTTACTACTATCTTTCATTACAAATGAAAGATCAAATTTAGGTATTTAAAGTACGACCAACGACCGAACTTCCATGTAGGTATTGCAAAATAAATCAATCACACAATTCACACATTAAAAGAAGTTACTACTATCTTTCATTATCATTACAAATAAAAGATCAAATTTAGGTATTTAAAGTACGACCAACGACCGAACTTCCATGTAGGTATTGCAAAATAAGTCAATCACACAATTTCACACATTAAAAGAAGTTACTACTATCTTTCATTATCATTACAAATGAAATATCAAATGTAGGTACGTATCTAAAGTACGACCAACGACCGAACTTCTATGTAGGTAAGTAAGTAGTAAGTAAGTAAACAGCCTATAATTGTCTCGACTGCTGGGT